>JAIUSX010000256.1:0-498097 GCA_026573805.1 Hesperophylax magnus | reverse complement strand
AGAGACAGATGTCTATATTTTTATGTCTTCAGGTAATGCATTAAATATTTCAGGGATTTTATGCCTCTTTTTCTATCTCCGTACACATTTTGTTTCATTCAAAGTTCATTGAAATCTGAATTCAGTGATTGTTGTTTGACGATAAGCGATAAAGTACCTACCTATATAATATGATATAATATTCTGACAGAAATTTACCTTAATTGCCATTTTCAAAATTGGAACTGATTTGTCGAGAAATCAGACTTTCAGACAGTATACTAAAACTAGGTTTGGTTTCTGTGACGTCCATCTTATAGGTACGGTACGTCTTTTACATATTGCATATTATGTATTATACATTCATTAATACTTAGGTATACGTTTTCATGTTGTAGGGATGTAGAAAGACCTGATTTTTGATTCTATTTTAGAGACAGATGTCTATATTTTTATGTCTTCAGGTAATGCATTAAATATTTCAGGGATTTTATGCCTCTTTTTCTATCTCCGTACACATTTTGTTTCATTCAAAGTTCATTGAAATCTGATTCAGTGATTGTTGTTTGACGATAAGCGATAAAGTACCTACCTATATAATATGATATAATATTCTGAACAGAAATTTACCTTAATTGCCATTTTCAAAATTGGAACTGATTTGTCGAGAAATCAGACTTTCAGACAGTATACTAAAACTAGGTTTGGTTTCTGTGACGTCCATCTTATAGGTACGGTACGTCTTTTACATATTGCATATTATGTATTATACATTCATTAATACTTAGGTATACGTTTTCATGTTGTAGGGATGTAGAAAGACCTGATTTTTGATTCTATTTTAGAGACAGATGTCTATATTTTTATGTCTTCAGGTAATGCATTAAATATTTCAGGGATTTTATGCCTCTTTTTCTATCTCCGTACACATTTTGTTTCATTCAAAGTTCATTGAAATCTGATTCAGTGATTGTTGTTTGACGATAAGCGATAAAGTACCTACCTATATAATATGATATAATATTCTGAACAGAAATTTACCTTAATTGCCATTTTCAAAATTGGAACTGATTTGTCGAGAAATCAGACTTTCAGACAGTATACTAAAACTAGGTTTGGTTTCTGTGACGTCCATCTTATAGGTACGGTACGTCTTTTACATATTGCATATTATGTATTATACATTCATTAATACTTAGGTATACGTTTTCATGTTGTAGGGATGTAGAAAAGACCTGATTTTTGATTCTATTTTAGAGACAGATGTCTATATTTTTATGTCTTCAGGTAATGCATTAAATATTTCAGGGATTTTATGCCTCTTTTTCTATCTCCGTACACATTTTGTTTCATTCAAAGTTCATTGAAATCTGATTCAGTGATTGTTGTTTGACGATAAGCGATAAAGTACCTACCTATATAATATGATATAATATTCTGAACAGAAATTTACCTTAATTGCCATTTTCAAAATTGGAACTGATTTGTCGAGAAATCAGACTTTCAGACAGTATACTAAAACTAGGTTTGGTTTCTGTGACGTCCATCTTATAGGTACGGTACGTCTTTTACATATTGCATATTATGTATTATACATTCATTAATACTTAGGTATACGTTTTCATGTTGTAGGGATGTAGAAAGACCTGATTTTTGATTCTATTTTAGAGACAGATGTCTATATTTTTATGTCTTCAGGTAATGCATTAAATATTTCAGGGATTTTATGCCTCTTTTTCTATCTCCGTACACATTTTGTTTCATTCAAAGTTCATTGAAATCTGATTCAGTGATTGTTGTTTGACGATAAGCGATAAAGTACCTACCTATATAATATGATATAATATTCTGAACAGAAATTTACCTTAATTGCCATTTTCAAAATTGGAACTGATTTGTCGAGAAATCAGACTTTCAGACAGTATACTAAAACTAGGTTTGGTTTCTGTGACGTCCATCTTATAGGTACGGTACGTCTTTTACATATTGCATATTATGTATTATACATTCATTAATACTTAGGTATACGTTTTCATGTTGTAGGGATGTAGAAAGACCTGATTTTTGATTCTATTTTAGAGACAGATGTCTATATTTTTATGTCTTCAGGTAATGCATTAAATATTTCAGGGATTTTATGCCTCTTTTTCTATCTCCGTACACATTTTGTTTCATTCAAAGTTCATTGAAATCTGATTCAGTGATTGTTGTTTGACGATAAGCGATAAAGTACCTACCTATATAATATGATATAATATTCTGAACAGAAATTTACCTTAATTGCCATTTTCAAAATTGGAACTGATTTGTCGAGAAATCAGACTTTCAGACAGTATACTAAAACTAGGTTTGGTTTCTGTGACGTCCATCTTATAGGTACGGTACGTCTTTTACATATTGCATATTATGTATTATACATTCATTAATACTTAGGTATACGTTTTCATGTTGTAGGGATGTAGAAAGACCTGATTTTTGATTCTATTTTAGAGACAGATGTCTATATTTTTATGTCTTCAGGTAATGCATTAAATATTTCAGGGATTTTATGCCTCTTTTTCTATCTCCGTACACATTTTGTTTCATTCAAAGTTCATTGAAATCTGATTCAGTGATTGTTGTTTGACGATAAGCGATAAAGTACCTACCTATATAATATGATATAATATTCTGAACAGAAATTTACCTTAATTGCCATTTTCAAAATTGGAACTGATTTGTCGAGAAATCAGACTTTCAGACAGTATACTAAAACTAGGTTTGGTTTCTGTGACGTCCATCTTATAGGTACGGTACGTCTTTTACATATTGCATATTATGTATTATACATTCATTAATACTTAGGTATACGTTTTCATGTTGTAGGGATGTAGAAAGACCTGATTTTTGATTCTATTTTAGAGACAGATGTCTATATTTTTATGTCTTCAGGTAATGCATTAAATATTTCAGGGATTTTATGCCTCTTTTTCTATCTCCGTACACATTTTGTTTCATTCAAAGTTCATTGAAATCTGATTCAGTGATTGTTGTTTGACGATAAGCGATAAAGTACCTACCTATATAATATGATATAATATTCTGAACAGAAATTTACCTTAATTGCCATTTTCAAAATTGGAACTGATTTGTCGAGAAATCAGACTTTCAGACAGTATACTAAAACTAGGTTTGGTTTCTGTGACGTCCATCTTATAGGTACGGTACGTCTTTTACATATTGCATATTATGTATTATACATTCATTAATACTTAGGTATACGTTTTCATGTTGTAGGGATGTAGAAAGACCTGATTTTTGATTCTATTTTAGAGACAGATGTCTATATTTTTATGTCTTCAGGTAATGCATTAAATATTTCAGGGATTTTATGCCTCTTTTTCTATCTCCGTACACATTTTGTTTCATTCAAAGTTCATTGAAATCTGATTCAGTGATTGTTGTTTGACGATAAGCGATAAAGTACCTACCTATATAATATGATATAATATTCTGAACAGAAATTTACCTTAATTGCCATTTTCAAAATTGGAACTGATTTGTCGAGAAATCAGACTTTCAGACAGTATACTAAAACTAGGTTTGGTTTCTGTGACGTCCATCTTATAGGTACGGTACGTCTTTTACATATTGCATATTATGTATTATACATTCATTAATACTTAGGTATACGTTTTCATGTTGTAGGGATGTAGAAAGACCTGATTTTTGATTCTATTTTAGAGACAGATGTCTATATTTTTATGTCTTCAGGTAATGCATTAAATATTTCAGGGATTTTATGCCTCTTTTTCTATCTCCGTACACATTTTGTTTCATTCAAAGTTCATTGAAATCTGATTCAGTGATTGTTGTTTGACGATAAGCGATAAAGTACCTACCTATATAATATGATATAATATTCTGAACAGAAATTTACCTTAATTGCCATTTTCAAAATTGGAACTGATTTGTCGAGAAATCAGACTTTCAGACAGTATACTAAAACTAGGTTTGGTTTCTGTGACGTCCATCTTATAGGTACGGTACGTCTTTTACATATTGCATATTATGTATTATACATTCATTAATACTTAGGTATACGTTTTCATGTTGTAGGGATGTAGAAAGACCTGATTTTTGATTCTATTTTAGAGACAGATGTCTATATTTTTATGTCTTCAGGTAATGCATTAAATATTTCAGGGATTTTATGCCTCTTTTTCTATCTCCGTACACATTTTGTTTCATTCAAAGTTCATTGAAATCTGATTCAGTGATTGTTGTTTGACGATAAGCGATAAAGTACCTACCTATATAATATGATATAATATTCTGAACAGAAATTTACCTTAATTGCCATTTTCAAAATTGGAACTGATTTGTCGAGAAATCAGACTTTCAGACAGTATACTAAAACTAGGTTTGGTTTCTGTGACGTCCATCTTATAGGTACGGTACGTCTTTTACATATTGCATATTATGTATTATACATTCATTAATACTTAGGTATACGTTTTCATGTTGTAGGGATGTAGAAAGACCTGATTTTTGATTCTATTTTAGAGACAGATGTCTATATTTTTATGTCTTCAGGTAATGCATTAAATATTTCAGGGATTTTATGCCTCTTTTTCTATCTCCGTACACATTTTGTTTCATTCAAAGTTCATTGAAATCTGATTCAGTGATTGTTGTTTGACGATAAGCGATAAAGTACCTACCTATATAATATGATATAATATTCTGAACAGAAATTTACCTTAATTGCCATTTTCAAAATTGGAACTGATTTGTCGAGAAATCAGACTTTCAGACAGTATACTAAAACTAGGTTTGGTTTCTGTGACGTCCATCTTATAGGTACGGTACGTCTTTTACATATTGCATATTATGTATTATACATTCATTAATACTTAGGTATACGTTTTCATGTTGTAGGGATGTAGAAAGACCTGATTTTTGATTCTATTTTAGAGACAGATGTCTATATTTTTATGTCTTCAGGTAATGCATTAAATATTTCAGGGATTTTATGCCTCTTTTTCTATCTCCGTACACATTTTGTTTCATTCAAAGTTCATTGAAATCTGATTCAGTGATTGTTGTTTGACGATAAGCGATAAAGTACCTACCTATATAATATGATATAATATTCTGAACAGAAATTTACCTTAATTGCCATTTTCAAAATTGGAACTGATTTGTCGAGAAATCAGACTTTCAGACAGTATACTAAAACTAGGTTTGGTTTCTGTGACGTCCATCTTATAGGTACGGTACGTCTTTTACATATTGCATATTATGTATTATACATTCATTAATACTTAGGTATACGTTTTCATGTTGTAGGGATGTAGAAAGACCTGATTTTTGATTCTATTTTAGAGACAGATGTCTATATTTTTATGTCTTCAGGTAATGCATTAAATATTTCAGGGATTTTATGCCTCTTTTTCTATCTCCGTACACATTTTGTTTCATTCAAAGTTCATTGAAATCTGATTCAGTGATTGTTGTTTGACGATAAGCGATAAAGTACCTACCTATATAATATGATATAATATTCTGAACAGAAATTTACCTTAATTGCCATTTTCAAAATTGGAACTGATTTGTCGAGAAATCAGACTTTCAGACAGTATACTAAAACTAGGTTTGGTTTCTGTGACGTCCATCTTATAGGTACGGTACGTCTTTTACATATTGCATATTATGTATTATACATTCATTAATACTTAGGTATACGTTTTCATGTTGTAGGGATGTAGAAAGACCTGATTTTTGATTCTATTTTAGAGACAGATGTCTATATTTTTATGTCTTCAGGTAATGCATTAAATATTTCAGGGATTTTATGCCTCTTTTTCTATCTCCGTACACATTTTGTTTCATTCAAAGTTCATTGAAATCTGATTCAGTGATTGTTGTTTGACGATAAGCGATAAAGTACCTACCTATATAATATGATATAATATTCTGAACAGAAATTTACCTTAATTGCCATTTTCAAAATTGGAACTGATTTGTCGAGAAATCAGACTTTCAGACAGTATACTAAAACTAGGTTTGGTTTCTGTGACGTCCATCTTATAGGTACGGTACGTCTTTTACATATTGCATATTATGTATTATACATTCATTAATACTTAGGTATACGTTTTCATGTTGTAGGGATGTAGAAAGACCTGATTTTTGATTCTATTTTAGAGACAGATGTCTATATTTTTATGTCTTCAGGTAATGCATTAAATATTTCAGGGATTTTATGCCTCTTTTTCTATCTCCGTACACATTTTGTTTCATTCAAAGTTCATTGAAATCTGATTCAGTGATTGTTGTTTGACGATAAGCGATAAAGTACCTACCTATATAATATGATATAATATTCTGAACAGAAATTTACCTTAATTGCCATTTTCAAAATTGGAACTGATTTGTCGAGAAATCAGACTTTCAGACAGTATACTAAAACTAGGTTTGGTTTCTGTGACGTCCATCTTATAGGTACGGTACGTCTTTTACATATTGCATATTATGTATTATACATTCATTAATACTTAGGTATACGTTTTCATGTTGTAGGGATGTAGAAAGACCTGATTTTTGATTCTATTTTAGAGACAGATGTCTATATTTTTATGTCTTCAGGTAATGCATTAAATATTTCAGGGATTTTATGCCTCTTTTTCTATCTCCGTACACATTTTGTTTCATTCAAAGTTCATTGAAATCTGATTCAGTGATTGTTGTTTGACGATAAGCGATAAAGTACCTACCTATATAATATGATATAATATTCTGAACAGAAATTTACCTTAATTGCCATTTTCAAAATTGGAACTGATTTGTCGAGAAATCAGACTTTCAGACAGTATACTAAAACTAGGTTTGGTTTCTGTGACGTCCATCTTATAGGTACGGTACGTCTTTTACATATTGCATATTATGTATTATACATTCATTAATACTTAGGTATACGTTTTCATGTTGTAGGGATGTAGAAAGACCTGATTTTTGATTCTATTTTAGAGACAGATGTCTATATTTTTATGTCTTCAGGTAATGCATTAAATATTTCAGGGATTTTATGCCTCTTTTTCTATCTCCGTACACATTTTGTTTCATTCAAAGTTCATTGAAATCTGATTCAGTGATTGTTGTTTGACGATAAGCGATAAAGTACCTACCTATATAATATGATATAATATTCTGAACAGAAATTTACCTTAATTGCCATTTTCAAAATTGGAACTGATTTGTCGAGAAATCAGACTTTCAGACAGTATACTAAAACTAGGTTTGGTTTCTGTGACGTCCATCTTATAGGTACGGTACGTCTTTTACATATTGCATATTATGTATTATACATTCATTAATACTTAGGTATACGTTTTCATGTTGTAGGGATGTAGAAAGACCTGATTTTTGATTCTATTTTAGAGACAGATGTCTATATTTTTATGTCTTCAGGTAATGCATTAAATATTTCAGGGATTTTATGCCTCTTTTTCTATCTCCGTACACATTTTGTTTCATTCAAAGTTCATTGAAATCTGATTCAGTGATTGTTGTTTGACGATAAGCGATAAAGTACCTACCTATATAATATGATATAATATTCTGAACAGAAATTTACCTTAATTGCCATTTTCAAAATTGGAACTGATTTGTCGAGAAATCAGACTTTCAGACAGTATACTAAAACTAGGTTTGGTTTCTGTGACGTCCATCTTATAGGTACGGTACGTCTTTTACATATTGCATATTATGTATTATACATTCATTAATACTTAGGTATACGTTTTCATGTTGTAGGGATGTAGAAAGACCTGATTTTTGATTCTATTTTAGAGACAGATGTCTATATTTTTATGTCTTCAGGTAATGCATTAAATATTTCAGGGATTTTATGCCTCTTTTTCTATCTCCGTACACATTTTGTTTCATTCAAAGTTCATTGAAATCTGATTCAGTGATTGTTGTTTGACGATAAGCGATAAAGTACCTACCTATATAATATGATATAATATTCTGAACAGAAATTTACCTTAATTGCCATTTTCAAAATTGGAACTGATTTGTCGAGAAATCAGACTTTCAGACAGTATACTAAAACTAGTTTTGGTTTCTGTGACGTCCATCTTATAGGTACGGTACGTCTTTTACATATTGCATATTATGTATTATACATTCATTAATACTTAGGTATACGTTTTCATGTTGTAGGGATGTAGAAAGACCTGATTTTTGATTCTATTTTAGAGACAGATGTCTATATTTTTATGTCTTCAGGTAATGCATTAAATATTTCAGGGATTTTATGCCTCTTTTTCTATCTCCGTACACATTTTGTTTCATTCAAAGTTCATTGAAATCTGATTCAGTGATTGTTGTTTGACGATAAGCGATAAAGTACCTACCTATATAATATGATATAATATTCTGAACAGAAATTTACCTTAATTGCCATTTTCAAAATTGGAACTGATTTGTCGAGAAATCAGACTTTCAGACAGTATACTAAAACTAGGTTTGGTTTCTGTGACGTCCATCTTATAGGTACGGTACGTCTTTTACATATTGCATATTATGTATTATACATTCATTAATACTTAGGTATACGTTTTCATGTTGTAGGGATGTAGAAAGACCTGATTTTTGATTCTATTTTAGAGACAGATGTCTATATTTTTATGTCTTCAGGTAATGCATTAAATATTTCAGGGATTTTATGCCTCTTTTTCTATCTCCGTACACATTTTGTTTCATTCAAAGTTCATTGAAATCTGATTCAGTGATTGTTGTTTGACGATAAGCGATAAAGTACCTACCTATATAATATGATATAATATTCTGAACAGAAATTTACCTTAATTGCCATTTTCAAAATTGGAACTGATTTGTCGAGAAATCAGACTTTCAGACAGTATACTAAAACTAGGTTTGGTTTCTGTGACGTCCATCTTATAGGTACGGTACGTCTTTTACATATTGCATATTATGTATTATACATTCATTAATACTTAGGTATACGTTTTCATGTTGTAGGGATGTAGAAAGACCTGATTTTTGATTCTATTTTAGAGACAGATGTCTATATTTTTATGTCTTCAGGTAATGCATTAAATATTTCAGGGATTTTATGCCTCTTTTTCTATCTCCGTACACATTTTGTTTCATTCAAAGTTCATTGAAATCTGATTCAGTGATTGTTGTTTGACGATAAGCGATAAAGTACCTACCTATATAATATGATATAATATTCTGAACAGAAATTTACCTTAATTGCCATTTTCAAAATTGGAACTGATTTGTCGAGAAATCAGACTTTCAGACAGTATACTAAAACTAGGTTTGGTTTCTGTGACGTCCATCTTATAGGTACGGTACGTCTTTTACATATTGCATATTATGTATTATACATTCATTAATACTTAGGTATACGTTTTCATGTTGTAGGGATGTAGAAAGACCTGATTTTTGATTCTATTTTAGAGACAGATGTCTATATTTTTATGTCTTCAGGTAATGCATTAAATATTTCAGGGATTTTATGCCTCTTTTTCTATCTCCGTACACATTTTGTTTCATTCAAAGTTCATTGAAATCTGATTCAGTGATTGTTGTTTGACGATAAGCGATAAAGTACCTACCTATATAATATGATATAATATTCTGAACAGAAATTTACCTTAATTGCCATTTTCAAAATTGGAACTGATTTGTCGAGAAATCACACTTTCCAGTAATTTTTCACAGGTCTGCGCTGGTGCTTCTATAAAAGCGAACAGTAATTTATTGATCATTGAAGACAATATTAGCAACTCTCAAACGAAACGAAAAAACTAAAATTTGAAACAGAATAATCGGATAAAGCTTCGGTCGCATCTATGAATTGAACGCAAGCAAGGCTGAGGTTTTGATTTAAATTAATGGATGCGCACAAAACATTTTCTGATTTTTCAGTTTCAAATTTTCGTTTGAGAGCCGCTAATATTGTCTTCAATCATTCTAACTTCGAGGGACTATTGGGAAGCCGATCTAGAGGCGGTTATGGCATAGTCTTGTGTATAATTCATATTTGATACAGTTTTGTTTCGTGTTGCAGATTAAGAACTATTCAATAGAATATAATATATCTATAGTAATAGCCTTAATTTGCTATTTTTTAAGGAAATTCTGTATCGGAAAAACGACCTCCCTCGACCCTCCATTAGGTTCATTCTCGAGGGCAATCTCAATTTAGATGCACGCAAATAGCGATATTTCTCGCCCGCATTTAGGAAGTCTTTAAGATTTAGTTTGCCTCGAATATTGATTCAGCCAAGATAAATCTCCCACGAGCATTCTTCGCCTCACAGAATACAGTAAAGAATACGGTTTAAAATTTCGGAAAATATCGTAGACAGACGGTTTTGCAATGTTAATAATCGGTCGCAATAACGTATTCAGGTTTGTCATTTTGCGAAAAACCCGATTAAAATGCGTTTTTGGAAACCAATTGACAAAAACGTCACAAAAAATAATTATATTTCGTAGAACCAACTAGCGACAGGATTTAAAAGGTCGATAAATTTACTCGGAATAATTGAAAAGCCGATAGAATGTCGTTAAGTTTCAAATTTCTGGCGGTAAGTTGGAATAGACAACTAACGTAGATTTTTACTTTGTTTCAAATCATCAGTGTTCTTTGTAGGGTGGTATAAAAACTACCGCTAGATAAATATATTAATTTTTTTTGCTTCCGATTTTGTTGTCCGGGTTAAATCTTCCCCATAGGAAAAACTAAACCCTTCCACTCACTTTTCCACAAATGATCAGCTAGTCAATCAACACTATGCAAGTGCATTATATAAGTAAAATAAATACAAAACAATACAAGAACTACAACTCACCAGAGATCAATCCTACTGATCCCTCAACATAAATATTTAAAAAATCTTTCGTTATCCTACATGTATTCAAAATGACCGACTTTTGCATCTTTATATATAAATTTTTTGATAGGTCTAATACGCCTAAATTTTTAATGAGAGAGCTAGGTATAATGCCAGTAGCCGAAATAACGAATGGTAATATTTTTATAGTCTGAGAATGCCAAATTCTTTTTATTTCGTTTCCTAAATCTGTGTATTTTCTTATTTTTTCATTAAAAGATTTTTGAATGTTACAGGAATTTGGAATAGCGACATCAATGATATAAGATATTTTTTTAATTTTGTCATGTAAAACTATATCGGGTCTATTATGACTAATCGTTCGGTCTGTTAGTATAGTTTTATCATAATATATTTTATAAAATTCGTTTTCTAAAAATGAATTTGGTTCGTATTCATAATATGGTACTATATTACGGCAGTCAATCAAGTTATGTTTAATTACCAAATTTTGGTGAATTATTTTTAAAACTTGATTGTGCCTAAATGTATACTCGGACGGTGCTAATATAGAACATCCCGATATAATATGTTCTATAGTTTCCGGAAAAGCCAAACATTTTCTACACAAATCATCAATTTGATTTGTATCTTTGATTATATGCTTTCTATAATTTTTAGTATTAATGACTCTATCCTGAATGGCAAGCATAAATCCTTCCATTTTTGCGCTCAACTCTCCAATACTCAACCATTTGTTTGACGAAAATTTGTCAACATACGAATGTTACAGGAATTTGGAATAGCGACATCAATGATATAAGATATTTTTTTAATTTTGTCATGTAAAACTATATCGGGTCTATTATGACTAATCGTTCGGTCTGTTAGTATAGTTTTATCATAATATATTTTATAAAATTCGTTTTCTAAAAATGAATTTGGTTCGTATTCATAATATGGTACTATATTACGGCAGTCAATCAAGTTATGTTTAATTACCAAATTTTGGTGAATTATTTTTAAAACTTGATTGTGCCTAAATGTATACTCGGACGGTGCTAATATAGAACATCCCGATATAATATGTTCTATAGTTTCCGGAAAAGCCAAACATTTTCTACACAAATCATCAATTTGATTTGTATCTTTGATTATATGCTTTCTATAATTTTTAGTATTAATGACTCTATCCTGAATGGCAAGCATAAATCCTTCCATTTTTGCGCTCAACTCTCCAATACTCAACCATTTGTTTGACGAAAATTTGTCAACATACGTTTGGTTGAGATAATTGAAGTGTTTTGCGTGTAAAATTTTATTTGACCAGGAATCTAATAATTCCTGGTTGGGATTTATAAAAATGTTGGCATTCTCATCGTATAAATTTAAAGGTGTAATATTTCTATCTGCCTTGCAAATTATTTTGTGCATTTCTGAGCTATGAGCTTTCCTATGGAAAAAAGTTCTTAGCATTTCTACCTGATTATGTTTCAAAGAAGTTATTTTGACTATACCTCTACCTCCTAAATTTCTAGGTAAATTAACTCGTTTTATAGCTGAATTTGGATGATGGCAATTAAACTTTGTTAGCGTAGTTCTAATTAATCTTTCTAAGTTATCTAAATCTGTATTAGACCATTTAATTATGCCAAATGAGTACGTTAATAGAGGTATTGCTCAAGTATTTATTGCTTTTACTAAATTTTTAGCAGACAGATTTCATTTTAAAATTTTCCTGATCCTAGTTTGAAATTTAATCCTAATATCATTTTTAATACTAGTATGGTCTAATCTATTTGATTGTGGGTATCCTAAATACTTATAAACCTCATCCCTTTTCATACTAGTAATTTGTAAATTTCCAAATATACTCTCGTCCCCATCTACAATTTTATTATTATTATTAAATGTATCCAACATTTTTTAGGGAAATGGAGTCGGGCGGTTCAGTTAAGAGATAAAGGTGCAAAAAATAATTAACGATATGTAATTTTTTTTTTAAATTTCCGTTCCTACATTAATTGTTATTAAAAATTATCTATTAGGAAAAGAGCATACGCGTTGGTGAATTTAAGAGGTGGACAAGTGAGCGATGTCATTTCCAACAAAAATATATTTATATTTTTATTCAATTTGTTTTTGTTTAAAATCTCCTACTTATTACCCCGAATGTCCCTGAACGACCCTGATCTAGACTAACATCTCCAACCAATCATGAGCGAGAGCCAATCAGAAGGCGGCATTTATTAGGCTGTTAATGTGAAAATTATTATTAGGTAGGAACTTTTTCTATGAAATATTACAAATTTGATGATATTAAACAAAATTAAAAAGTACCTATTCGGTTTTTGTGTGAAATCATTTGTGTACCTACCCAGACACTGTGTGGGAACTATTTTTCATATCATTCTTTTTAAATTTGATATAATGGTTTTTTCGAATAATAATAATTTGTATAACGCATTCGGGTTGATGTATCTCGGTGATATCGCATTAGAACTATTTTTACTTGATATAACTAAATTTGCTACTTTTTGGTTATGAAAATGCAAATGGAGTTGATATAACATTTTTTTTATATAGCGGCGTTTTTTTACATTTTGCATATTTATTATAATTACTTCATTTGAGTACCGCGTGGGAGGGTACCTAATAGAGGTGGGTAAAATAACGTGAAACAGTTTTTTCGTAAGCGTTTATGTTCAAAAACGGTTGCAACAGTTTTGTGGATTTTGGGATAACCGTTTAAAAAAACGTATAACTAGGCCTGCAAATAATCCCGCGCAAAATGATTGCAATAGAGCACAATACGATTGCAAAGAAACGCTTACTCGTTAAACGCTTCCACCTTAAACGCTTATCCGCCCGTAAGCAATACTCTGACCGTAAATCAAAGTAAAGAAATACTTTCTCATTAAACGCTTTCTCACTATACGGTTATACGCGCGTCCTCTATTTGCCGCCCGTAAACCGATGCAAAGAAACGCTTCTTTATTAAACGCTTTCTCGATCCTGTCCGCGATTGGCGCCCCGTAAATGGTTGCCGAAACGCTTCCACCAGTCCATGATTTGCTGCCTGTAAACCGATGCAAAGAAACGCTTGTTTAAACGCCTTCTCGTCAAACGCTTTGATGCTAACGCTTTCGCCGCGACTGTTCACCGATAAATTTAAGAATTTTATTTCAGTAGAAGGGTTCCCAACTTTTTTGACTTTGGAAGTTACATTTTACCTTAATTTTCACGGGGATCGAGTTATGATAAGAATCTTATAAGAATGTTTACTAATGTTTTTTCAGCTTTTCAGATTTTGACCACTAAATCGATTCATTCAGATAAGTAAGAATCTTGCAAAACCGATTTATCCTACATCCAGGATTTTGTGTGTATCACACCCTTGCAAGGAAATTTAAAATATGGAAATAATTATTATTTTCAAAATTGACATTCGTAACTTATTGAGATTGAAGTTTTAACGAAATTCCTCGAATACGCAAAAATGTTGAACTAAAATCATAAAACAGAAGTGAGTTGAAATAATATTGTTTAAGGTCAGTTTTACTCCTCTTTGAATTGTACCTGGTTCATTTAATATTGTCAAATATCAACTATTTGACTGATGTTCTGAGTAGAGTTTTATTCAGAGATAGAAATTTATTTATACAACACAAGGCCCCAATTTTTGGAACGTAAAAAAAAGGGTGAACCCTTTACCGTAGTGAATAGTAACTCGCGATTCAAAATGATCTTATTTTTACTACGTGTCTTTACGCTGATAATTAAAAACAGAATGTTTACAATAATGGTATAGCCCAGCTACACTACTCGCGAAGTTGATCGAAGTTGACCGAATACGATAGTGTGGGCACGAACTTCGCTTCGCTTCGGGCAACTTCGCTTCGCTTCGCCCGACTTCCGATTGTTGTCGGTAAATGCGCCCGAGTCAAAGGACTCGAAGCGTCACGGCATAAATAAACCAATCACTGACTGGTTGGACTGAGTTACTCGCGAAGTTGCACGAGTGTGTAGGCACGCACTTCGAACTTCGGCTAACTTCGTCGAGGACTTCGTCGAAGCGTCGAAGCGAGTAGTGTAGCGGCCGCTTTAGATTTGTTTAATGACTCGTCTCAAGACTCAAGTAAGATAATAATAATAATAAAATGTCACCAATAATCATTATCTCTCGGAAAAGGGTCAATCAATTAGGTTATAAAAAATTACCAAAATGCACACAAAAAGCTTTTAGTTTGTTCAGCGCCAACTTGAGAATAGTGGATACACAAGAATTTGAGATGATATTTAATAATTCAGTGTTTTATGAAGATTTTTTTCTTAACGCGAACATTCGCCAGTGTTCACGATCTGTGTTCCGTATTATAATTTTGTTGTCATTCTTATTAGTAAAAACATTAAGGGCACTGTGTTACGTGTTATCAGTGTTGAGTATTATCAGCACCTTGGCGCCTTGGAGGTCGGCGCCAGGAGTAAACCACTCCAATTGCGCCCGCACAGGACCGGCACTGAATCTACTGTATCATATTTGAAAACGTACCTAAAGAAAAATACCTCGTTGCATCTTTAACTTTGTTCATTTCTAAAACTTCCGGTCTGTAAAACGTAATTCTTCCGCTGGCAAGTCAAACCATGCAAACTGTCGATTAATAAGTCATTTTTTTATAAACATGAATACCGCACAAAAGTCCCTGGGGCCAATGGCGGCCTTGCAAAGCCATCTCTATTTTTAAAAATATGTTTTCTACACAGGTGGCCCGGAGGAAAAATAAAACCTCAGGGCTTAAGGCGGTGTCTAGTAATTTATCAATTCGAAATAATGAACATATTATTACGCAATACGGTAAATATGATGTTCTTAGCCGGAAAAAAAAATATTATAAATTTTTATTATTTATAAAGACTTAGCATTTATCAAAATTAAATCAGAAATATGACCTTTTTATGGCCGTCCTTTCGTATTGTTCAAAAAATATTTTTAAATTTTGAATATATCAAAAAATACCTTGAAGGTTTTCCTTCAAGACTTCGTTCAGAAATTAAAAAAAAAAAAAAGAATAAGGTTGTGGTATAATTATTTCCTAGGCACTATCTTTAATGTTTTTGGAAATGCGGTTTACTAAACTTTGGTTAAATTTATTCTAAAAAAAGGAACGAGGAATAGTTTCTATTATTTTTGTCCACTTTTTAAAATTATTTTCACATTTTTAAATTACCATTTGTTTAAGAGTTTCGAGTTTATTAAAATAATAAATTATTTTGCCGTAAAGTGGCGACATTAATTCAGCTACAACGGCAGAAATTAGAACTGAAGGCTTATTTTTAAATATGTCAACAGATGGCGTTAATCACGGAACGACACTTGGAATTTTCAACAAAATCTTTCGTGTCATCAGTCAGGGAAGATAATACCTACTTGTATATACGAAGTTTGCCAGTAATTTTTTATAAATTGACAAACGGTCTTGCTGTGCACGTGTTTATACATGTGTTAGTTTTCGACGTGGACATGCTCACACACACTTGTGTATATTATGTAAATATGTTTTGTCATTGATTTTGAGGACAGGCATCAGAGATGTTCATCGAGTTAGGTTGATACGATTCGTCTTCACAACATTTTATTGTATAAGTAAAATAATATTACATTTATTGTGAGGTGTGCTTAGCTGATTCTTATTTGGTACATGCTATATACGTTCATAATTTTTATTTCAAATTTAATGTACTTTACATACGATTTTTATATATTGAAGTGAAACTTCTTTACGCGCGTTATGCATTTTCAAGGACCGGAGTAAAACCGACTCATGACCGTCAAGTGACTCAAGGCCGATAACGCGACTAATTACCCTCGCAGATGTGCGTGACAAGTTTTTTTAGTAAAAAAACAGCCGTAAGTGAGTTTTTCAAAATTTAAAATTGCGCGGGACAAGTCAATTGAGGAGTACACGTCGTATACGCGGTTCTCGTCGCGCAAGATACCTCTCTTTGCGGTCTAGAGGCAGAGTGTTCGACACTCGTTATGCAGGACCCGGGTTCGAATCCCATATTTTTATAATTTTTAATTTTTTTTTATCACATGCTACTTATAAATATGTGAATTTATAAGTAGCAATTTAGTAGTAATTTATTTTTACTTGTGTCATGACATTGTTTTTAATAATGCATTACACATTATTTACTTAGGCACCGTTGTTTTCTTCTATGATCCTTATTAAAAAAAGCTTACAAAAATCATGTTTTTTTGTTATCCTTCAAAACATGCATTTTTTACTCTTGAATAGTCTTCAAGCACGTTTTTTTATTACGGTCAGAGCACATTGATGTACCTACCTAGGTACCTACCTATTGTATTTTTTATGTCAGCGCGGAGCCTTCTGCAGTGGGAAAGTGTTTTAAAAAATCAAATATTGACATACAATATAAGTCAGTTATAATTAGTGACATCTTACGAATTTCAACAGAACTTTTTTAGTACAGAACTGTCTTTAAATGGCTAGTAAAACCTAGTTTCTCCGCTGGGGGGCATTGTTGTAGTTTCGTTCTGAACAGGGTACCTATTATACTTGGCCTTAAGTCATGGGGATGCTGTGTGGGGGGTATTTTTAGGGAAAGGAAGTAGAGGAAGTTCTGGGAAGGAAAAAGGTATGAGGGGTGGGTAGGAATCTGGATTTTTTTTGTAGTGTATAACGTTATGTGTTAACGGTTTCTATTTACCGTTTATTTTGGGAAACCGAACGCTCACCTACCTGAAAGCATGGGAATATCTGTCACTTAACTTTTTTTTTAAATTTAATATGATGATTTATTGCTTCATCCATATTTAAACATAAAATCATATATTTATATATATATAAAAGTAGACACACACTTCATTGCGTCATCCACATTTAAACATCAAATCATAAATATAAATGTAGGGACACACTCATTGCGTCATCCACATGTATGAACATCCACGTGGATGTTTGAACATCAAATCAAAAATATTAAAGTAGGCCCCCATTTCTTGCTTCATCCACATTCAAACATTATATCACTCATTAGTTTCGGGCTAAAAGCAAAGTGTTGGCACACACTCCTTGCCACAACGCAGAATCATAATTTTTTTTGCACATCAGTATAAATTAATTCATTTTTACCATTTAGTTGCCTGCAACGGGCAAAAAGCTAGTATTTACTAAAAGTTAATATTCTACTGCATGTTCATAAAGTGCATTGTGTTTGATGATCAATGCAAAAATCCCGCGGATATATACGAATTCAGAGAGGGCACATGGCACAAAGAAAAAGGTGAAAACAATTATCTAAATATTCATGCAAATCAACTAAATCTAATGTTACATCTGAAATGAGCGAGCTTTATTAACGTTTCCGACTTCTTGCCTTACCTTCTTAATTACCAACGATTAATTACGGAAGATGCTCTGAGGAACTAGCGTCATTGATCCCTTCGGCACCGGTGCGTAGTCGGGATACACGCCAAACGCGCGCCCAACATTTGTACACGGTTGACATTTGTCACATGAGAACGGGTCGCTTCTACGATTCGTTCTTAAGTTCAACAGCTCGGCTGTGGAACGAACTGCCGGCCTCTGTGTTTCCTCCCTCCTACAACATGGGACTCTTCAAGACCCATGCTATTCTTTCCTCTCCACAAAAAAAACCCTCCACACAGCATCCCCAAAGATGACATAGGCCCTGAGGGAAATTATTTTCTTCAGGGCTTCTTGTGTGGAGTTAATATAAAAATAAAAATAAAACTTATTTCGCATGACGAACTTGAAGTGTAATGCTTTTTATAATCCAAGTAGAATTGGGGTAGGAAATATTAAAAGACGAGCTAATCAGGGAAAGGGGAAAAAACAAACTTTCGTGGAGTGCGGGGGGCGACGTAACCGTCCCATTTTCGGTGATCTGTCAATGAGTGAATCTGACAGTATTCAGGCAACTCGCATTGTAATATCACCATTCGGTCCTAGAAAATAAAATCCACTCAAGAATTACGTTAATTATTAATTAATTAGGGCGCAAATTGCTGGCTGCGTAAAAAACTTAACTACAAATCGCAAATCCAAATATTGCATGTTTCCAAAATTTTGTGTATTGCTACACTTTAAGAGTGATTGTATATCTGACAAAATCAACTATTTTCGACACACACGAACTCTGTTGTTCATTTCCAAAACAATATTTTTTCTAACTAGAATTTATTTTAAAAACGTTTGCCTGAAAACACTAAGATGGCGGTAATGTAAATCTTCGTTATAAAAGTTATGAATTTCAGTTACCAGATGGCACTATTTTTTTGTATTATTTATTTAATTAGAATATAAACGAATATATACAATGTATCATTTAATTTAATTGTATGTATTTTAATATTTTTACAGAAAGCCTGACATTTCTTTTTTTTATGCTTCCGATTTTGTTGTCCGGGTTAAATCTTCCCTATAGGAAAAACTAAACCCTTCCACTCACTTTTCCACAAATGATCATCTAGTCAATCAACATTATGTAAGTGTATTATATAAGCAAAATAAATACAAAACAATACAAGAACAACAGGTCAACTCACAAAAGATCAAATGGGAAAATAATTCACCGACTCCAGATATTTTCATATCAGAGGGTTCGGCTCGGTAGAACTTCTAACAGGGCCTATAAATCCTACTGATCCCTCAACATAAATATTTAAAAAATCTTTTGTTATCCTACATGTATTCAAAATGACCGACTTTTGCATCTTTATATATAATTTTTTTGAAAGATCTAATACGCCTAAATTTTTAATTAGAGAGCTAGGTATAATGCCAGTAGCCAAAATAACGAATGGTAATATTTTTATATTCTGAGAATGCCAAATTCTTTTTATTTCATTTCCTAAATCTGTGTATTTTCTTATTTTTTCGCTAACAGATTTTTGAATATTACAGGAATTTGGTATAGCGACATCAATGATATAAGTTAATTTTTTCATGTAAAACTATATCTGGTCTATTATGACTAATCGCTTATATTATTATTATTTCTTCATATATCTTTAGTCCTGATTTTCCATATTATGACATGTATGATGATGTATGTGCCAATTTCTTAATTATGTATATCTTTATTAAAAACATTTTGGCATTTGGTTTTACATAGTTTTATGCACAATAATTAACACATTAAATTCAATAGATAACAATGAATTAAATGAAAAAATATAAATAAATAATTTTTTAAGTTCTTAAAATTTTAAATACCAAAATACTTTTAACAAAATAAAATTTTATTGATTCTGTGGTCCAGAATAAATATCTAGGTTCAGATATAAATGTTAATACTTCTTTATTTGCGTACACCGGGTTCGAACCCGCGACCTTCGGAATGGGAGTCCAAAGCATCACCACCGGACTACGCCGACCGTCAGATGCACGCATTGTAAAAAATATACCTACATCTGGTCAAAAAACAGAGTACCTGTGTGCGTTCTACCTCGGTCAACAATAACCGTTATAAATAACATTATTGTTTTCTAAGGCCCACAGAAACGCCATCGGGCCCAAAATTCGCTTGTATTCAACAGTCCTTGGTGAAGCAAAACGCCAGATTTGGCAACATTCAGTTCATTTACAACGATGCCACTTAGCACTCAGAACTAAAAAGCGCCTTGCGCGGGTGGACATTTTTGTAAGTTGTTTTACAGTGGACGGTAAATTGATATCCCGACCTAAAAACAAACTTCTCACTTTCAATAGACAGTTTGTTGTCAAGTCTGGTGTGTTTCTGGATGTCAAAAAAATTAAACATATATTTTTTATATACCGCAAAAGAGTCTCAACCGCTCTCGTCTGGAACAGCGAGCATCCCCAATCTGAGTACTAGGGTGAAGGTATTGGGGAGGGGAAGAAGATGGGGAAGACAAATGTAGAAAAGTACCTGGCTATTTATATCCGGTCACTAAACACGGCAAAAGCCTAGAAATAACGTTTCCATTCGGAATGGTGGTCTCACACCAGGGCGATACTGAGAGTAAATTTCACTCTGGATCGTGCTGCAAACACACTTTATATTATGTTTAATGTATTAATTGTGAAATAACAAACAAATAAAAATTTATTTGCGCACGCCGGGTTTGACCGTCAGATGACCTTTATGAGCGTTGACTCACACTTGCACCAAAATCACGTGGCACTAGTAATTACGCTTGCTCGCTTAGACTTTCAAAATACTCTAGCCACAAAATATGGCAGTCAGGTTATTTGTGTTTGGTCTTTTCATTCATGTTTTTTTAGAATAATTTACAAAAACAATAATAAATATCGAGATATGGCCCGACTCAACAGGATGACGACCTCCGTGACGTCGCGGGTTACAATCTTGGCGTGCACGAGAACCAACCTACATTTTATTTTAATAATTTGTGTTATTTCACAATGTACATAAGTATTATATTTGCGGCATTTTCCAGAGCGTTAGATACTGTCAGTATCGCCCCGATGAAAGACCACAAATCATTATTTAAATTTAGACCGCAGAACGGGTATTATTTATTGAATAAGTGAATCTACCTGGCTATTCAGATTTGGTCACCAAACACGGCTAAAGCCATTTCAAGCAACGTTTCAATTCTGAATGGTGGTCTTACACCAGGCGATACTGAGAGTATCTTTCACTATGGAACGTACCGCACATATACCACATGGGAAGAGTCAAAGATATTGTTCTTCTAATATCTTTGGGAAGAGTCGATAGCGAACCATGATAGCGCCATCTGTTGGGATATTTAAAAGAAGCTTTTAGTTCGATGTTCTACCGTATTTAAAATTTCAAATAGGCGCCAGCAGACGGCCTATTTTAGAAGTAATTTAAAAATCTATGTGTTCTTTCTTAAATTGTAGTATAAAAAATATTAAATTAACTTTAAAAATGGAAAAATATAATACCAATAATTTATCGTTTAATTTTGTTAAATAAACGTATCCAAAGTTTTATAATCTGCATTTTAAAAACAAGTACAATTAGTGTTTATGAAAAAATTAAACTACGAACCTATTTTATTTATTTTTTAGTTTTTTTTTTTGTACGTTTAAAGAAAACCCCTTCAGGTATTTTTTGACGATATTCAGCCTTTAATAGTATTTTTTAAAACGCACGTATTACGGTCTGAAAAAGGTCATATTTTCGATTTGATTTTGATAATTACTAAGCCTATGTTAATTTAAAAAATGTATAAAAAAAATTTTACTTGTTGAAAACACTATCATAATCGATTTGCTTAATAATATAATCATTATTTTAAATTAATAAAAAACTACACTCGGCCTTAACAAATGTGTTTTAATTTATCCACCGCACTCAAGTTTAGCATTACTACGTCAGGCGATTAGTTTATAAATGAACATTCAGATCCTGCGCAGAAAAGACCCACAATGGACAGCGCTGCAAACCTTTGCCTTACTTTGGTAAACTTTACTTTTCTGCGCATGGTCTGGTTATTTCAGTGTATGCACTTCAGTGTTCAATGTACTTCTGATTCCATAGTTTATTCAAAGCATTCTTGAACCAAGGTGGTGCCAAAAATGTGGTCAGGTGGTTTGCCAACACCTCGTCGAAATGATGCCCAGATTTCACGTTAGGGTAAGTCTATCAAGTTGGATATCTATGGATAGGAAGAACATTCATACAGATGATTTAAATGATAAGTTTATAATAAAAATTTTGATAATTTGAGGAATAAAAATGAAACCTAACAAATGATTGACTGTGCGCTTTTTACATTATTGTATGCGATTGTAACTACTTATTCTTGGTGTGCTAGCAGTGGCGTATTGTGATTATGTTTGTACTAGGATGCCTACTACATGGACCTAAAAACCCTTGGAGGGAGCAATTCGAGAACAATTTAATGCTGCGGGGTGAGAGGGACGATGAATGGAAAATGCCAAACTTCTACAATTTTTTAATGACGTATTCCATTCCTTGCCTCATCAAATACCCCCAAAAAATCAAAATTATATTAATTATACAGTTACAGTTCAAAAGTAGTCACACAATATGGCTGCCAGACAATTTCCTCTCACCCTAGATTTGGCTTCAATGCCATTCACACAAAATCGCACTAATGCGCTGTCCAGGGCTTTTAAGGTCCATGGCCTACTAAGATCGATAAATTCAACCTTGCGTAGCGTATGTCTATACCGGCCTATATATGTTTTTAAACCCACAAGATGTGTAGGTACATATTGTTTGAAATATCAAAATCGATTGCTAATAAGTGCTTGTAAAATATGTATTCAAAAATGGCTCACCTTATGTTTATTCATCTAAAAACTGGACTAAAATTACGGATAATGAAAATAAATGCATATTTTATTAGAAAAATGTATTATAAATATTATAGCCACTTCAAATTTTAAGGTTTCATATAAAAATATTAAATAAAAATTTCACAAAGTTTCATAATTTTTTCCCTAATTGCGGTCAGAACTTATGGTTTAGTAGAGGTACATTTTAATTATTCTGTGGTTAACTTCTATATTTGAATATAAAACTTGGTGTTTTCTCTTTCTAACATCCTTTAGTTCATATTTCTAACTATGACGGAAAGGGAGATACAATGATTTATAAGAGATCAGTTCTCACTATTAATTAGCTGTTCCGAAAAGTGAACAAATTGACTCAACGGATAAGAGCTGTTTGTTCCCACAACCGAACAAATTAGCTTGAGGAGTCAAGTAATTTCCATAATGTAACATTGACCTCTTTCTGTAGGCTTGGAGGCATAATAATGACAGTATTACACCTACTGGTGCTTGCTATAGCCCACTTCATCGGCATCGTGTACCCACTGAAGAACCTTGCCCTCATGACCCGCCGCCTCACCGCCTGCGTGCTCACCTCCCTGTGGATCGCACCGACCGCTTTCTTCTTCGCCTATTTTGGATTGATTCCTGGTGATGGATTCCAGCTCCCCGAATGCGGTTACACGTAAGCATATTCTGCATATTTATATCTATTCATGAAATATTTTTTGTGATTTCAAAAATTTAGATAAAATATACTAGGTATACTATACTACTATACTAGTACAATTGTACAATCCAAGCACATGGCATTATATAATGTATATCGGGGTATCTAGCGTAGTCGATAGATAAAGGATTTATCGATAATGTTGAAAGTTTGTCATCGTTCTCGAGCACAACTGCAGATCTTAACGTTCAAAGGGGCCCTTGCCCGATCTTGCCTGCCATGCAGTTGGTGGGCAGGCGCATCCACCGCCAAGACCTGCACAAACCTCACCCTATGAACCCGGCCACTCTGGAAAAGTCACCAAACGTAGCGAACCACTTAGGATGACCTATGTCAGAGGTGTTGGTTATCCAATAAATGGTGTCCGGGGTGGCACCATTTATGTGCATATGTACATACCCGCCTCCCAAATTACACTTCTTTCTTTGTTCATCGCCCAAACCAATTCATTACTCATTGCATACATGATTTTACCAAACATAAGTCTCATTTCTAATTACTCTTGAATCTCATATCTAATTACTTTTTTCTTTCTGGACACCTTGTATAGTATTTAATATTATAGTAATATTGTTTTGTTGCAGGTTTCTGAGGTACTGGCACTTTCGCCTGATTTTTTGCTGCATCTTTTTATGTCCGTTTATAGTGATGGTAGTGATCTACGGACGAATTTACTATGCCGTCCGACTTCACTTCATATTTATCAGAAGAAATGGTGGCATTAATGACGTTAGTATAATATTATAAGATTAACTAGCCACACTTGAGTTAATAAACTAAAAATATATATTTATGGTTTAAAGCACTATTATTGTATTTCCACTTTTAGATAAATCTAAGTTAAACGGTTCAAAATGTTTACCTTTGCATATATTTTTTGTTACACTGACAATATAAGTTGTCAACAAATAAGTTGACTGCCAAATATGGCTCAAATCCATTTTAAAGTAAATTTTACGCCACCTGATAATTAATTTAAAATAAATCTGTAAATACTACTATACATGTATTTTTTTTTCTTTTCAGAATTTAGAAGAGCAAATCCTCACGGCCCATGTTAAGGCTCTGAATACTACCTTATTAATTTTAGGAAGCTATGTGGCTGGGTGGGCTCCAGGCACTTTATATTTCCTAACAGTCTGTGATGATTGTTTATTTGATATGAATTACTTCAAACCGGTTGTCACATTCATAATCTGCGTTATCACTAATTTGTTCATAATTCTCAAGACCCTGTGCAACCCAATCATATACGCATCCCGAATGAGTGAAATCAGAGTAAGTAATATTTCAAACAAATATATTATTAGTTTTTTTTTTTTTTTTTACGGTAATACCACACAAGAGTCCCAACTGCTCCCGTCTGGAGCCAGTGAGACTATGGCATCCCCAATTGGGGTATGTTGTGAGGCTGAGGGTATTGGGGAGGGGAGGGAGATGGGGAAGAGGAAGGTGGGGAAGTACCTGGCTATTCAGATCTGGTCACCAAACACGGCTAAAGCCATTTCAAGCAACGTTTCAATTCTGAATGGTGGTCTTACACCAGGGCGATACTGAGAGTATCTTCCACTCTGGAACGTGCCGCAAATATACTATATATTATTTTTAATTAATTAATTGTGAAATAACACAAATTAATCAAATAAAATTTATTTGCGCACGCCGGGTTCGAACCCGCGACCTTCGGATCTGTAGTCAAAAGCGTATACCACTAGACCACGCCGGCCGTCTATGCTAGATCCCGCGAAAGGTCATATGTGACGTCATCGTTCTAATATCTTCTGTCTTTTTCGAGAAGATCATTAATAATGTATGCACAAGCTCTCGCTGGGACTAGTTTACCTAAGTCTTAATTTTAACATTGTAAGTAGTAACTAGTTATAAATATTATGTAGTTGTAAGTCACTAGTAATAAATCTTAGATGTAACTAAGTCTAAGTTATTAGTTATAGCTCATAATGCCAATCATTTAGATAGTAAATAATCTAATTATTATTATTATTCATAATATTTTATTAAGAATTTTTTTATGATTTACCTGCATTATGATTTTATTTAATAAGTATCATATCCCACTACAGAAATCATTTCTAGTACTTTAGTAGCAAATTAGTAAATAAGTAAAACCATCCATAGATAACATTTATAAGCAAGAAGGTTCCAGTAAATGTACAGAGTAGGTAACAATTTTTTAATCATTGCCAAGTTGGAAAATACTTAAAAAATAGATAAAAAGGTACCCCGAAAAGCGGGTGATAATTTCAAATTTTAAGCTAAATCGTGTAGTCGATAAGTTTGTATATTAATCTCTCAAAGTATATTCATTCATATATTCTCATTGAATAATGAAAATGTTTAAGCATATATCAATATCGGTGATGCAAAGTTTTATAAACTTTGCAAAAACAGGACAAGAATAAATAAATTGAATAAACTTTATAAACATAACAGATTTGGATTATTTGTCCATAATTTAGAATATTTCCTTTTCAGAGAGCGCAAATAATTATGGATAGAAAGTGGACAGAAACGCTAAGAAGATGTTGCAGGCGAATTAGGAATCAGCCCGAGGTTCAGAGAGGAGACGATATGGAAATGAGCGTAACACGAAGGCAGTCAAGGAACCAGCAAGTTACTTGCAATCCCACAGTTTCAGCTACAGTCTCCTCGGACCCTCCGACTTACGATAGTCACGGTTACAAACACCAACCAATATACATCCAACATATTTGAATCTATAGACAAGATGGGTCAGAGCAGATTGAAATACAATGGGAAGAACCGCTACTGTAGGTATTGGGTAAACCATTATTAGTGTGAAACCTCGTGCACAAAAGTGTTACTAACATCGTTCAACCTGTTCAATAAATAGTTGTTTGTTACTTTTTATTTTGCTTGCCTACACAGTTAAGTTTGTTGTCCAGTAAAAAGTGAAGCAGGGTGGGAGACGAGTGGGGGGACTAGTATTGTCACAGGGTTGTTGAATTTTATGTAGCCAATTTTTCCATACTAACAACAATGTAAAATAATTTATTTGGCTCACAGGTTTTAAATGGTTGAATTTATTATTATATCCACATTATTATTTGAAAAATTTAAAAGATTGTTAGGAATAATACTTACCAAAAAAAAAAAAAAATTACTTAATTATAACAGTAATAGATTCATTATCGAAGGCTCAAAAATGATTAATTAAAGTTGTACTCAAAATCCACATAGTAATAAGCACTGTAGATATGTTCAACAATTATCAAGTTGGTAATTGATTTTTGACAAATATATACGAATTTTTTTTTACCTAATCTATTTAAAAACAAACCAAAAAATTTTTTCAAAAATACACAAAACGCACGAAACGCGCAGCATAAAACTGACGATCTCTTCCAAATACAACATTCAACAAAGAAACTTCCAATACATTGCGACTAAAATATACAATAACCTACCTGACAAAACAAGACAATTAAAAAATGTGAACAAATTAAAAATCTTGACCAAACAATGAACAATCAACAAAGATTGTGCAACAATAATAATTAATCAACTAACCCAAAACTAAATTAAAAGTTCTCTAACTTACTTCTTTTTGCCAATAAAAATACAAACCTAATTTAACTATCATATTGGTTTGTTTTTGGGGTATTATGCCGTGTTGCACTACCTCCTCCTTTAGCCAACATTTTGGACAGCATTAAATTGTCCATCATCGGGGCAGAAGTGTAAAAAGACGGTACACACAATAGCTTCTCATTTAAATGCTAAATGACACTGAAACGAATCGAAAAATGTACAAATCTGCACAAATATTAAAACTAAATTAATAATCGGGTACTTGTTAAATCCTTTTTTATATTAATACTATTGAAGTATATTTTTGGGGGGGTCATTGACCAAATGACCTTCTTAGAAGAGCCGCCACTGCTTGTAAACTAGCAGTCTCGAAAAACTTTTAGTCTCGACACAGGATATTCCTGGTGAGGCAGATACATTAAAGAATATATGTAAACCTTACCATAATAATAATTACCAGTATATTTCATCATAGTGAAGCGTAAAAGTTCAGAATTAAAGTGTGTACAAATATTTGGAATACCTATGCAGATAATACTACTTATATAGTAATTTATGCAAATAATATTATTTAAAAGTATAGATATAATCATGGATTATAAAGGTGCGCACGCGCATTCCTTAAAATATTTTACCTAGTTTTAAAAAAATTATATATATATGCATACATATTTTACAAAATATGATAATAATGGATTGAATGGGTATTGAAATGATATTGGATTGTGATCAGCGAAAAACTTATGAAACAGATTTTAGTAATGATGATGCAAAATGATAATAAAGGAGAGAATGTATGTATCTAACTTTGTGCCTTTCCATCAATGGGTGGAGATGACACACTTAACATACTTCATGCGGGCGAAAACAAGGGTCCCATTCGAGAAAATGGATTAGTGCTTACCACACCCTTAACTATAAAATTATTGTCTGAAATTAAGGCATACTTTTGTAATACAACTTCATAAACTGAAGTTAAAGTCAGTGTTGGGCTATTTAGTGACGTTTTATTTGTAAAAAATTTACATATTTTCTTACCTTACAATTTCGCACCAATCATTAACACACCCTGCCCTAAAAGGGGTGTACAAAATCCCCATGTTCCACTTTATACACGATATCTCGATAATCAATCATACAATTTCATTCATTTTTTTGTAATTCTTAAGAAAATACCAACGAAATTTTAGCCATTTTTTGTTTTTGTTTATTCAAAGCGCTGTCCGCTAGTGTATCGTGTGGGTTTCGTACCATTCCTCTTGTCTTTTCTTTATATTCTTGTGTCATTTTATTTGTTTCAGTCTAACATACTCGGATAGCTACGCGGTATAGCCCGCACCACAGATGTGAAGGAACGAGACAGTTATACTGTTATGTGAATTTTCCGCCGGTTATATGTTGCATCAGTAATTTTAGGTACAAAAAACGTAAATGAACCATTTATTTTTTTTTTGTTTGCATTAAAAATATTCAAATTTAAAAAACTTAAAAGCGTATTTCACCTTCCAAAAACAGTTTTTAAAAGCAAATCGGAATTTCTCCGACATTCTGACGGGACGGGCCTATAGCCTGAGGAGTCAAAAGTTTTTTTTATTTTAATTATAAATTTATGTAATACTACGATTTAATATATTTATATATAAATGTAGCGATTTTTTATAAATATAATATTCTGTATGCATTTTTTACGCTTTAAACGTGTTTTACATTGTTTAACGAGTAAATATTTTTTAGGTAGAGAGGATATACCGCCACACAACCTTGTCTTGTCACACACTCTTTTCATCATGTATATACATTCAAAGCCTCATACATACATCTTCTGTAATTCTGACTCTTGACCGGACTCAAGTATATGATTAACTTGATCGTGCCATGTCTTTCTCGCGCGCTCCTTCTTTTATCATTCGCGTAGATCTTAACCGTTTTTAACAAAATAATATTTGCGAAGGTAATTAATGTAAAGTAATTATCATGGTTATGTTAAAAATGCTTTCTTTGTCAATTTATTGAAAAATTTTCAGTTTTAATGAGAAATAAAGTACTGAAATCATTTTTTTTTTTTTAAATATACCTCACTGTTAAAATGCACTGGAGTGTGTTATTGGGGCGACTGATAGGCTTCGGTTACATTATGCGCCAGATCAGATGGTTGGGAGCACGCAACTCGAAATGAACTACATATGTACATATTACAATTTATACGAATACAAGCAGGGGTATCTGGTTACCCCCCTTCAGAACACGGGGAATTTTTGGATGGTTAGTATTGGGGAGGTTAAAAACAAAAAAACTTCCGCATCTCCAGTGAGATAAGTGTAACGATGTATTGATGTATTATTCGTTCTATGGGTTTAAATATTATTTTCTTTTGATAAAATATTCTTCCACAAAAAAGACAAGAATTTGAAGATTGGGAAGACTTGTATTATTCGTTCTATGGGTTTAAATATAGTTTTCTTTTGATAAAATATTCTTCCACAAAAAAGACAAGAATTTGAAGATTGGGAAGACTTGTATTATTCGTTCTATGGGTTTAAATATAGTTTTCTTTTGATAAAATATTCTTCCACAGAAAAGACAAGAATTTGAAGATTGGGAAGACTTGGTTCACACTTTTAAATACATATAGTTGGGACCATTACAAAGAGATTGATAAATTATCGAACAGCAATGCCTTTTCCGCCGTTCAAGTAGGACCAGCATAAAAGGTAGAACTACCCTTCCCGCCGAAAGTGTATTAAAATACAAATTTTAACTAAAATAAGTGCTAATAAGTTGTTGTTTCTTAGAAACCACCCTCTTTCTCGTGAACTTCAGAAGCATGAACATAATATATAATTGTCCAGTCAGTGGCTGAGTTGGCATCGCGTTTAGTTCCCACCCAGGCATCGTGAGTTCAATTCTTTCGAAGTTTCAAGTCCTCCATCACGACGCAAACAATATTTCCACTAAGTGTGATGGTAGTAGGAGATTTCATATTCAAGTAATACTTATTAACTTAACTTGGGAATGTATATCTTTCATTTAAAAAAATATAAAAGAATATAACTTATTTTTCTACCTTACTTTTACAGTAATACCGCACAAGAGTCCCAACTGCTCCCGTCTGGAGCCAGTGAGACTATGGCATCCCCAATTGGGGTATGTTGTGAGGCTGAGGGTATTGGGGAGGGGAGGGAGATGGGGAAGAGGAAGGTGGGGAAGTACCTGGCTATTCAGATCTGGTCACCAAACACGGCTAAAGCCATTTCAAGCAACGTTTCAATTCTGAATGGTGGTCTTACACCAGGGCGATACTGAGAGTATCTTCAACTCTGGAACGTGCCGCAAATATACTATATATTATTTTAAATTAATTAATTGTGAAATAACACAAATTAATCAAAATAAAATTTATTTGCGCACGCCGGGTTCGAACCCGCGACCTTCGGATCTGTAGTCAAAAGCGTATACCACTAGACCACGCCGGCCGTCAACTGTGTGCTGTTCTATTGATAGGTATTATACAAATGTAGGTATAATTTTAAGAAAGAAAAAAATTGTGTGTAACAATATAATATGTATGTTGTTTTTTAGAAACATAGAAAGTACTGGCTTTCTCATAAATGTATTTATCTTGTTATGTAACTTGTAGAGTACTTTTAAAGCCGCGGCAATCTTATTAAATTCTAGGTATATTTAAATTCGTACCATAGTAAAGATTGCATAAATTACATTATTGTCTTATAACATTAATTTACTATTTAGTACATTACTTCATAAGTCTTCAATACATCCGATTGGAACACAGAAAGAAGTAGTGAACACCCTAAAAATATGAGAAATGAATATCAAAATATTTATATGAAATGTAATGCAAGAGCAATGAGACTAGATAAATATTTGGAGGACAAAACTACTGCGGTGCTGAAAATCAAAAGAACTGTTGATAATGAAGGAAGGCGTGTTCCAACTCAACATTTTTCAAATTGATGACAGTAATGATATTTTTAACAAACAACAATAGCATTATATAAAAAGGTTTTATATAATGCTATTATTAACATAATGTAACCCATCTCCCAGAAGGGACATTCAAATGTAATAAAGCCACTCCGCCAACAATAAACAAAAGTCATAATGTGATATGTATACGACTCATATATATCATAAATTTAGTGCAAATTGTACCAACCTGAAGAGGACTGTCGTAATGTGAAACCGACCCAGTTTTTAATAAAAAGTTATAAAGGTATTTTAAACCGTTAAAAGTTATATTCAATAATGATGCTACTTATCAAAGATTATACACACCGCACATACACAAGTTTGATCTCCACAATTATTATCAAGTTAAATCAAATTCTATATCTTTCAACTATCCAAAAATTTTCTTTTTTTATAAAACAATATTTCATGCTTGCTGCATACTCTTGGCGAATTGTATCGCCGAGACATTTAACAAGTTGTTTCCCGGGGAGAGGAAGCATGACTACGATCTCATACAGCATGTTGTTGTTCTTCAATTGCCTGTAACCCCTTCCACAATATTTCTCCATCCACAGCCAAAAGCCATGTAAGCCAATACGAAATCATGTATTTTATAAATAAAAAATAAATATTTAACTATTGAAGACTATATTAGCGATCCTTAAATAAAAATTAGAAACAAAAAATCATAAAAAGATACGGTCGCATCTAGGACTAAGAGAGCCCAGGTCCTTCGCCTTGCAGGGACACTGCTCTACCAACTGAGCTAATGGGACCCTATCTCCTTCGATCATATTTAACTGAATCATACTTCGAAACAATATCTGCATTTTATCACTGCATATTTTTATTGGCTGCTGTCTTTATGTATGATTAAGTTATTCCAAAACAATATATAAAAAATAAACGGCGATGGTCCTTTGACTTGGGCACAAAAACCAACATGGTGCGAAGCACTACAAAAAATGACTATTTACAACCGAGAGTGTGATGGAAACATTGGAATTGATCGCAAATGAGTTTCTGTGTTATACAGATCAAGTAGAATAGATTTCACTCACCTTCCGTCGACAGCCTTAACCATTGTATATTCAAGGCCAAGCTCATGGAAAGACTGTTCCATCTTTAGTCTACGATCCGCTCGGCGTTGCAAATTGATCATGTAAACCTGGTCAAAGCCCATCTTATCCGTCATCGGCAGAGTCACATATTTATCAAAAGCCTTGTCGGCTTCGATGAAACAGTCTTCAGTTATGGAGTCTAGCTTTAAGTTTGTAATATCGTCCATCTCTAGCGAGTCTTTCATATCTAGTGGAGCTGTTATATAACCGTACTTCTTTGTGTTGCATACATGTAGCGGTAGACCTGTAATACAAAAATAAATATCGTGTTAAGAATTTCAAATTTTACAAATACATAATTAAGAACTAGCTAACTATTGAACACCACATTTTTTTAGGAAAACTTGGGTAGGCCTATTGTAAATGTATTTTTAAATATCTTTATCGCGTCTTAACCTAAAATTACAACAACAAAAACATGTTAGAGAATATGATATCTTTTTTAGAATATTTTGTAGAACTATTTATTAATGTTCCTGATAATATACATCACAATATATATTAATGTTCCTGATCACATACATCACATTATATATTTATGTTCCTGAACACATACAACACAAAATAATATATTTGTTTTATTAAAAAAAAAAAAACTTAGTTTACTTAATAACAATATTAAATTTTTAACTATAATGTACAGTTACTCCTGATGAAGCGAACATCGTTCACGAAACATGTATATTGTGTATATAAAAATAAAGTGACATAAAATAAGTTATTTGTCTTTTTAATAAAATAAATAATGCCATCACAAAGTGATAGCCGGTTAGAAGAACCTTTCTTCGAAAAATTAATATATGTTTGCATTGGGACAGGGATCTAACACGCAACCTACTCACTCAAAGTAAGCCAATATTTATTTACTTGTAAAAGATGAAAAACAAATTTCAGAAATTAATTTAAGTAATAATAATGAAATGATTACTTGTTTTACTATATTTAAGAATGTCCTACAACTATGTAAGAAGTCAACTTGAAGAGTAAAATAACAATATGTATATAGCGTTAATTCTAGTCAATATTTATGGTATCATCAGCCAAGAGTTATTAAATATTTTAGCCCGTTCTAATAGGATATCAGAAGCTTATTGCACACAAAAATAAAAATGATTTTATTTAATCCTTTTTTGTAAATATTCAATACCATTAAGACAAATAACTTGGTATTGTCCCGAAATCATATATTGTTAAAATCTATGTTAGAATATACATTACATTGAATACCATATTTATGTTACAGTGTATTACGAAATAAGCTATATAATTTACTATAGAGTAAGCTAAATATGTATTAAGAAAAAAAATTGGTATTTTCTGATTTTATATATTGTTAAAATACATGGTAGAACATTTCATTTTATGTATATCATATTTTTGTTACAATGCATTACGAAATATAACCTTTGTAATGCTACGTATACATACGCGAGCCGAACTGCCGAACTGAACCTACACTCGTGGGAAAGGAACAAGGCAACCGCAAAGGACGCGAAACGCCGCTTGCAGTTGCTTCGTTCCTTTCCCGTAATTCGTGGCTTGGTTCGCATTTCAGTTTGCAAATGTATACTTACCATAATGTACTACGAAATAAGCTATGTTATGTGTATTAAGAAAAAAACATAAAAATACTTTCTAAATACATATTATAATAACATATTAAATTACATTTTCTCTCAATTTCCAATTAGCATTACACAACTATGTAACATTATTGTAACATTTGAAGAGTCTGTGTACTAGATATTCACCAATTAAATATTTGACGACAAAAACAGTAATATGAAAAAAAGGTTGGCTATGTGAACCAGAATTACATTTTTAGATTTTGAGAAAAATATATTTTTTTGTATCCATAGAAGATTGTGTAAATGACAATTGTTTTTTTTTATAACCCAAATATTTTTATAACCATATTAATTAGCGAAAAAAATCTTAATAAAATTATTTTAAAAATTTAAAACAATATTAGCAACTCTCAAATGAAAATTTGAAACAGAAAAACATTTAGTCGCATCTAGGATGTTTTTCCTGAATGTACACAACCAGTTCTGCAGGGGTAGGAATACTATTAGGTTTCAAAATAAAACTGCTAAACAATAAGATATATATTTTATGATAAATGTCTTTACTGTGTTGAAAAATATATTAAAAACTGATGAAAATTATATGTGTTTTCTTGTTTTTACCTGACATATTAGCCGACAAGGCAAACACTATGATATCATCGTATGGTCCTTTGTAGTTGGGAATTTTCTTCGGAATATACGTCAAAGAATCGGAGGCAGTTCTCTTCAAGTTGATCAACACTGCAGAATGTATCATTGGCACTTTGAAACATCCTATTTCTTCACGGAATAAAGTCGTCTTGTACTCTGTGGTTCTCCTGTAGTAGTAAGAATGGGTCATGCCAAACCTGAAACAAATCGAAAAATGAGGTAAATACATACTCAAATAGCTTTAAGTAAATTGACAGTTTATCCAAGACATTAAAACAAAGGTACAGTTGAACTATCTAACTAAACATGCCAAAACATTATTTACCCACAGGGTGGGCAGAGAGGATGGACCACCAAACAACTTGGTTTTGACAATCCTTGCTTCATTCACATATATACATTGTCTCATACCCTTGCGGCGCGGTGTAGACCACCGAACACGTGGTCAACGTATGCCCGTTCCACTTATTCCCAGCGGGATTGATAAGGCTCACAGGGTAACTCCTGTGAGCCTTATCAATCAGACCAGACTGGCTGGAATGTCCCCTATGACCCTCCCACCATACTACAGAAGTAGGATCTCACTAATCCAGCACTATCTGCATTGAGCAAATACAAATTATCTTGTGTAAACGAACAAAAGAATTATGTACTTCAAAATTATCACTGTTGATTTATCAATACATTTCAGTAATCGGATAATTCCAGTTATCCTGCAACCCCAGTGACATTTGACCTATGACATTTCCAATAATGCAACAATTTGGGTAAATCAATAATTCCAGTAATGGGGCTGACAGATTAAGCCACACGCGTCATGGCTTGGCCTATTTCAGCACATCGCTCACCATACAATCCCAATGGTAATGTATGGCGAGCGATATGCTGAAATCGGCCAAGCCAGAAGAACATAGCGTGATCTGTCACAGGATTGAACCAAACAAATTCAGCAATCAGGTAAAGTGCCAGAATCGCAAAATATTACTGTATGTGTAAAAGCTGCCGACCAATTAAAATAGGAAAAAAATTATTAAAAAAATAATAATCATTAACATTATCTACGGTAATAACAATGGAAAGTAAACAAAATATATTCATACCAAAAATTTGAATATAGACTGTCGGACTTTAACATAGGTGATACAATATCCAAATTCATCTGAACAAGATCTTTTAAGGTTTGTGGTTCAGTCAAAAAGACATCAGCATCCAGCATCTGCAAAAAAAAAATTAAATATAATTAATATTTTTTTGAAAGGGACATTTTGAAAATTGATAGTTTGCAATAATTTTACCAATGGTACAATTAATAATACGATATAAATTCATAATTAGAATTATGGAAAATTGGGGCTGAATGCTATCGCAAATGGTTTAGACATTATGTGAAAAAGCAAATAAAAAAATATACATTATATATAACAACGCCTCCACAATTTATCGAATACTGTAAATGATGAAGATGAAAAAAATTACAAATATTGTTCAGAGTTGAATGAAGTTGTAATGTGAAATAAAACAATATCTTGTTTAAAATCACCTGAACGATGAATGATTTTAAACAAAGTAATTTTTTTTTGCTTTATTAAATTTTATCAATCAGTATGTTAACATTTCATATCATAATGGATAAATGCACGGAGAAACTGAGTAACCCCATCAAGAAAACTCCAATAACAGCTAAAATATTAGTATGTATGTACATAGTTCAAATTTCCAGATCATAATGGATAAAAAAAACTTATGTATTTTAAAGAATTTAGTAAATAAAGTTAAAATAAGTAAGAAGAGAAGTCAGGATTTATTTCAGTGCACAAATTCTGGGATCAACTACCATATGTATTAAAAAAAATGCATCGTATTTTATTTATTTTTATTAATTTATTTTTTTTTTTTTTTTTATCAAAAGAAAGTACATATTACATATTGGATGCTTTGCCTGTCCAGCTAGGAAAGTTTCCCGTTCTAGGACAGACAAATTGACATGTTTAGTTCATATTATTACTGAAATGTACGTAATTACATAACAAAAACCAAAAAAAAAAAAAGTTTCATTTTTCTCTGAAACTAAGTTGTGTAATAAAGAAAATGTATATAATAAATATAAGTACACATACATTGTTTTGTGAGAAGTAGAAAAAATTAATCTGGTACCATATATTATAATCGGATTTACCGAATTAACCTGGTAACATAAAATATTAAAATTTACAGAGTATGAGGTAAGCGTTGTAACTAGAATGTGTAATAAATTATGTGCATGATTGTTTTCACTGAATTAAAACATGAATTCAGAACAAATTATATTATACGACAATACGAATATACACCGCGCTCATTTCTTGAACTACTGCTAAAATGTAAAAACAATAACTATATATATAGATAGAAATATAAACTATGAAACATAAACTATGAATATAAATACATAGTACCTGATTTAGTGCTACTTTGGTGAAATTGGTGCATTACTTCGTGCGCCATATTGTGTTATGTATTTATTATAAATCATTACCGTAGAAGGTACCAAGTGTCACACAGAGTTAGTGTGCGAAGTACAAATGTGATACGCTTTACAGTAGTGATGTACCTAATGAGCAGACAGGCTTCAGGGGCGCATAACCATAAATCTTAGGTTGAAAAACATCAGAAGGTATAAAAACATCAGAATGGATGTCGAAACATTGCGGAGCAATATCAGAACTCAATGAAGTGTGGTAGGAATTTTGGTCTAGTGATCAGGAAAGTTTGGTGATTTTGTTTAACAGTTATACAGCATACGTTCACTTTCGACTCTCCCTAAGTTTAAGTTTAGAATCCAATCATTGACTAATTTACGCAGGACGTAAATTAGTCAATGATGACAGTATTACATCTAAACACCTGGTAAAACGCTAATAATCATTCAACCTTAATCATTTATGGCTAAATCATTTAAACACAATGATCAAAAAAAATAATAAGCCGTTTTCATTAATCCCTCAGGATTCTGGCATCTTGACTGTTATATTAATTAATTACAATGATTTCTGTGAGAATGGTCTCATGAGCTGTTCCCAAAAGCGAACAAATTGACTCTACGGATAATAGCTGTTTGTTCGCAAAACCAAAAAAATCAGCCTGAGGAGTTAATAGAAGACACAATGCAGACGTAACCCACATCAGGAATGTAACATTTTAGATATTGACTGGTTATGTAATGTTGTTAGTATTTTGTATTAGAGCACATATAGAGGTGATCTAACTCAAGAATAATATTAAAAAAATTGTGTACTATAATTTAAAATATACATCCAATAGTGAGTAACTGCTGTTGCTAGCTTTAAAAATCATTTAATACACGGTACATAATTATTGAAAAGCAAAGTAAATAAAAATTACATAATATAATGACACGTCAGTACTGAATGACAAAGTCGCAGAAAATGAAATAGATCGCAGTAAATAACCAGCACCAATTGAAAGAATAACTTGAATTTTTTACCATTGGTAGTCATTCCAACTGCAGCACCAACTTTGAGAATGTTAGTTTCAAATCATTTCAATCTCATTCTTCTGGAGGTGTTAGGGCATACTTACAAATACGTAATCTGCCCACGTTTTCCGTCCGTAATTAAGGCATTCCGTTCGGAGTGCCATGACGTGGCTGAAACGGTCGTCAGACCAGTGCAAAAGATTCTCTTCATCGGGAAAGTTAATAGGAATGCCATCTATTATTTCCATGTCTATATTGTGGTACAAGGGTTTGGAGCCTTCGTACCATGTCCTTAGCACATCAGCAGTGTTATCTTGGTTATGGTCACTTCGAATCCTGGAAATATTACAATGTTATAAATGTGTTTAGAGCCCTTTCACTGAGGGGTACGTTGCAACAACACTTTCTGTTGCATGCATACACAATGACAACTTGTACCCACAAACAAGGTTGGTGCGCTAAAAATATTGCCAGTTTATCACTAAGACCTACCACACGTCAGGTCAGGTAGACCTTTAGCAATACAGAGTTAAGGATAGTTGCGGATACTAGCAACCAACTATTTTAAAGTTCTGCTCATACCGACCTGCTGGAACGATCGGTATGCGAACTGTTAACTAAAGTGGCACCATCTCGCAGAAGAGTTTAAGAGGTAATGGAGGGCCATTCACGTTTCGGAAAAATTTCAATACTATGGTCAACATAACGATACTGTCCTAGTACTAGTCCTGGTGTATGTCCAATGCCTATTTTACCAATGAGGAAATCCAAAAATAATGCAAGTAGAATGAAGAAGATTAAGAAAGGGAGGCTTAGATGGGTTGGACAAGTAGAGGAAAGGAGGATGTATATACGCGTACATCATGCGTAAGTGGATGGAAGAAATTGGCGACGCTCCAGAAAGACGTAGCATGATCAGGTCAAAGAAATACAATGTAAAATAAAATGTGATTGAAGCATGCGGTATGTGCCAAGACAGAATTGTGTGGTGTTTCAGCCTCTCTTCCTACAGCTGCGGAAGTTAGCGAGATGGTTAGAATAATCGGAATGAAAAATTAATACTTTCGCAGTATTATAAACGCAGTGAGAAAATAATACTTCACGTGGAATAAAAAAATATAGTTTTTAACCATTTTTGTATAATTTTTTTATATTTCCCTTCAAATGTATTTTCACTCAGTTTTCACTCACTTCACTCAGATAAAAACAAAAATTGAAATGTCAATGGGTTAACGAACCCTAACGAAGGCGTAGAATTGTTTACAATATAAATCAAGAAAAATGAATTGATACGTTTTCATTGACAGTTTATATTTATTTTATCCCGAATGAAATATTTTACCCACATCAATTGAAAAGGGTAGTTAGCATTTAATTCCAATCGAATAATCTCTTAACCTAAAGTAGGTATTATTGAGTCAATACACTAGGTACTGAAATAGTTAATTAAAATAGGCAGCATATAGGGGGGCAGTAATTGAATGAATGATGTGTTATTATTGTAAGTTGAAATCTTGAATAATAACATAAACTGAACTCACCACATGGCTATTCTATCTTTGGGGTAATCTAGTTTTGATAACAAGCTCATGGAATAGGGCAAAATGTGACCTTTGTTTCGCGCAAGTACACACATTAAAACAGTGGGCCATTTTTGCGAACTATTTACGGAATCTTCGCATGAAACATTAGAATTTAAATAAAATAATAGCAATATCAAAAGGAGGTTAACTTCCTTCATTATTTCAAAAATTCAACTGCTATTTTAGATCTTATCGCAAAAGCCGGCGAAACTAATGACACAATAATAATATTAAAAAAAACTGTCATCAAACTTTACTGTGACAAACGTCACAAATGGTCACAAATGAAACCATAAATTCATAGAAATTGATGACAACAAAGTCTAACGTCATTAAAAACTCGGGGTTTGTTGTGTCTTTTCGCTGAGTAGGTACCTAGCTACATACTGTAATCTGTATTATCAATGTTTTAGTTAGTATTATTTGGTGACTTGTAATATTGATCTGCAAATTGCATAAAATATTATGTTCAATACTGCAAGTATAATACTACTCGATCATCTGGGCTCCACATGAATTAACATACACTTTACGCATTGAAAGAGTCCATAAAAATTTTTTAAGGTTTTTATTCTCGCGGCTCTATGGACGTTACCCTTGGCTTTACCCATCGATTTATATATTAGGCATGACCAATTACCACTCCCTAGAGACACGTAGAGGTATTGCTTTGCTTAAATATTTTTTCCAACTAATAAACGGTCACTTTTCTAATAATGAGATACTGGCCCAATTAAATTTTTTTGTACCAGAGTCTCACTCTCGAGGACGTCATCACAATCTTCTATATAGTAAAGCAAGCCGCACTAATTTATTAATGAACTCACCTGTGGGGAGAGCTACGTGCTTTTTGAATGCGGTAGATAAAAAATTAGATTTATTTTTTGTGTCCTATAGCGCATTTGCAAGATTTTTGGCATTGCATATACACTGCATAAATGGTACAATTATAACGTCTTAGGCTTTATTACCTGTAATTGTTATAAATAAATGTACAAATTATATATATAAATAAATAAATAAATAAATAAATAAGTAATTAAAGAATGGTTTAAATTCTTAAAGCCTTTTTTCAGGAGGTTTACTCTACGTCTTAGCTTAAACAGGTAAATGCCGTGATAGACGAAATATTTCATTATTAAAATATTTAAGTCCATATTTGTATTACATTGTACCTATGAAAGAAAAAAAAAATTTAAACAGGTTTATTCATGGGTCCATATTTTATTGTAAGCCTCGTAACGATGTGTCAGTAAGTAATATCTTATTCATTCCATAAATAGATTTATTTATTCCATCATTTGCTTTCTGATTGATCATTTTAAACATCTGGAGGGAAAGATAATATTTGTTAAGTAAATTTATATTAATACACCAAAATAAAATATGTTTATTGTAAGTGTTTTTGAACCAGAGGGTTTTGGAGCCGAAGTGCAGTGGATGTGTTTTAAAGATATTATCTCAGCGCAGGTGCATCGTTATTGATTTTATATAATCGGAATCAGTTTACAATATTACATTATTGTTATAATGGTGCATTTGGTTTTCGGTTGTGCGGATTTTGAAATAAATAATTTCGGATTATCGTGACCATCTCGCCAATTTCATATCTTGAGAAATCGATAGAAAAATATCTGTGGCCGAAGGAATGTCCTGTCAAACAAGATATTCCGCGAATCTAAATATTTTGATTTTGCTCTTAGTGATGAGTTGCGTGGTTTTGATCATCTGACCAGAAGTTCCGGCTGTTCAAAATATCCTGGACTAGACTAAAGGACAATTGCGAAGCTTAATTGCTTTCCCCTTATTTCGAAAATGTATCTCGACACAATTTTCGTATATTTTTATATTTGCGTCTTCAACATATTGGCAGAAGACAACGTCACAATAGCCACCCCTTCTCCAAATTCTACAGTTGTCGAAGATGGTAAAAATTTACTCTTATTCCGAGAAAAAAAAATATATCATACATTTTCCTCCGTTTAGTGAACTAGAATAGTTTCTATAATTGCACATCCCTCCAACCCTTAGGAATAAATGTTTATTATTATTGTGTATTGCGACTTTAATAGCTTTCCAGAGGCTGTGGGGCGATTTCCCACAAAGTTACAAAAATACATCATAATTGGATGAAAATTAGTATTGTTTTTGTATTTTATTATTTATGAAAATATGAAGCAACTTCCTTATTATTTACAGACCAATTCAAGTGCTCCATTCCTGATATGGTGGTCAACGGAACGGACTTGGACAAATCTCATTTCCAATCAGATTTCACATCAGTGTCCGAGGTGAATAAGATTGATTTATTACAGACTGAAACACCATCAACATTTATTTCTGTTTACATCTTCATATTTATATGATAATTAATAACTACAATAGTATAGCCACTTTATGAGGAATTATGTTTTGTGTTAGTTTGCAGAATTTTATGTATAGTGGCATTTTTGTGAAAAACCACAAGTAAAGGATGTTGATCACTCATGGTTTAGTTATTAGGTAAATACTTGGGCAGCTTAACACCTGCTACTGCGGTTAAGCTGGTCGGTTTTTGTTTTGGAATCCTCAAATTTACAGGAAAATTTCATCTAGAATTAAAATTAAATTAATACTCCACAAGAATTTCAACAGCTCACAACTGTTCGGAGCCAGCGGAACTATGGCATCCCCAAATAACAGGTATTATTATGAGGCTGAAGAGAGCATAGAAGGAATTGAATTGCATTGGATTGGAAAAATGTTCACCCATTCAAAAATGATATATTTTGTCACATATTTGTCACTTATTATTTAGCAATTCTATATGGCGCCTATCTGTATGTCTGCCATTTTGAATTTTTGAATCTCACTCCCCTCTTTAAGGCAATGCACTAAGTCATGTAATATTTTAAATTTAGCCGCTATCAATAACAACCCTTACGTAGATGGCGATAAGGTTTAAATTCCCGCTTAACACCATCCGCCTGTTTTTATTTATGCAAGAAAAAAACATGGCCAAAAAGTACCTTTAATTTTATTTTGTGGATGTTCAGGCATAAATATTTAATTTTTTTTCGATCATTTTATAAATAACTTAATTTGCCACATTATACAATAAAATCATAACCGTAAATGAGTTCGTAAGTAGGAGATTTTGAACTTTAAAGCAGTTTTCATAGGCCTTTACCATTATTTTTTTCTGGGCTTTTAAAAAGACTTATCTAAAAAATGCTCGATTATTTCAAAGGTCAAGATGTATTCTACTCACAGTATTTAATTAAAGCATCTGAAACATTTCTAGGCGACCAAATTTTCAAACCAAAAACACATGATTTTGCATTACTACGTATGGCATCGCCTTAAACAGTCTTCTTAAATATTTCACTGTGTAGGTACTTCTTCAAAATCACAGTCAATCGCAAATCGCAGTAGTAAGAATTATTCAAGCAATGAAAAAGAATCAAGCTTTTGCATTTCACTTCAAAAGTGATAGGATAGAGTGGATTCTATTTTGCGGAGGAAGAACCAATTATATTTTTTATACTTTAATATTATTTGTAAGTTTGTAAGTATTTTATTTAAAAAATTGTAAAAAAAAACATTTATTATTTTCTCTCCCTTTCAATAGATAAAGTTTCCTGGAATTGTAGGACCTCTCCAAGAAAAAGTAATATGTAAGATCAAATGTATTGACGGACAGTGGGTGGGACCGCTATGTGCAATCAATGAAGGTATCACTTGAACATTTCTTAATATACAGATTTGAAAGTTTGCATTGCATAATTTAAGATGTTCATCTAGTAATAATAATAATTTGTATAGCGCCGCATATGTAATTGTCAATTTTGCGTCACTTAAATATGATCTGCTTGTTTACATAAGTTTCTATAGCTTTTCTGTTAACATCTATGCGTCTTTACTGTAAGCACTTGAATGCGTCTTTTGTCATTTTAATATACTTTTTAAGTAGTGTAAGTAAAAGTTCTTGGTTTTTTTTCAGAGGGACGATTTCAACCTATATTCAGAGAATGCACTTTGCCACACTCAGACAACACTCACTTATTCCTAACATTTAGGAACAGAAGTATTGCTGTAAGTCAAATCATTTACACTAACTTATTGGTATCGAAATCAGAGTTGAGTCCAACACAGTGTGTACTCACACTGATGTACTGCTCTCACACAACACATTTCAAACATGTCATTGGACTTCAGAAACGAAAATTGCACTATGTAAAATTCTAGTGAAAATGAAAAAAGTTAATTTTTTAAATAATACACAGAACACACTATCAAAATATTGGAATAATTGTTTATAACTTGTAGTAATAATATTTCCTCCAAGGAAAAGTACACTTCGAGGGCTTAAAGTCAAACAATGTTATCTATAAAAAACATACAAATAATTTTAGGTCTTAATGTCAAAGAGAATTATCTACAAAAAGACATACCAATACTAAGCCCTCGATTTATTGGTATGCTTTTTGTAGTTAAAGTTATTTGACTTTAAGCCCTCGACTTGTTCCTTTTCTCGTTGATAACAGAAAATAGACATAAGCAAGACAATGTATTATTCGCACAATACACATTCCAAGTATGTGTTGTTCACCGCAACTCTACCTACGTGACCAATGACATATAAAGTTTTGTGTATTTTTTCTTAACTTATTTATTATCATTTTTCATTGTCACGTTTTTGAATGTTTTTCAACTTTCCTTATGGCCGAGTTGTACAAAAGTGACAGCAATCATTGTGCTGTACTTAATCCATGGTCAATCTTTCAATTTTGCCATTGCTTAAAATTTGTTGGCTTATCAATATTTGTAATCTTAAATTATAATTTTGAAAATCTCTGATACCCATGAATATTCTTGATAACTTTATTTCCTGCATTCGTCATCATCATGACTTATCTTTCAATGGTATAATGTGCTTTGCATTTAGAAAGAAACTTTTTATTTCCAGCCAAATTCAAGGTTTTCCCACGGTTCGATTATTCAAGCTAGATGCATAGAAGTTGGTAAGTATAAGTTGCTTGGAGACAGCTATATCGGCTGCAGCAACGGCGACTGGAACTCTAAGCTACCATCTTGTGTGCCCACTTCCCTGCTAACAAACTTCACAGGTATATCATAACTTTTCATGCAAAAGACATTGATTTCTGTTATCTCGACAAAACAGATACATATCTATTTTCAATACTATAATGTATTAATTATTAATTTCTTGTCCATTTTTACAGAAGATGCTCCCCCGACCATATTGTTTGTGATGACCGTGGGATCGGCATCCATCGAGCCTTCGGGCGAACTATTTGTTTACCCAGAGTCCACAGTCCTCCTGGACTGTATAGTGCTTAGGAAAAATGGAAATCCCGAATGGTCGTCCACAACCAACTTTCAACAGCACGCAGTTGGTGAGATATATGTCTAATAAAGTTTCTTTCAATTAAACATGCTTAAGTAGTAACATCATCAATGTCACCACTGCGCCAATTCCATGGTGGCATTTGGTTTTTTCTACAAATGTTCTTCACTGGGTGCAGTCCCTCGCCATTCATCTCCAGTTCTCGGACCTTTCTATCCTGCTCCAATCCTCTTTTACGCAGTCAGTTCACCACTTCCTTGGTCTGCCTCTAGGTTTGCTTCTAGTGGCCTCTAGGTTGCTTCCAGTGGCCTCTAAGTTTCTTCCAGTTTCGTGGCGTATCTCATTGAGAGTTCCTACATTGAGAGTTCAACCGGAGAATAAAAAAGGGAGAAATAAATTCCCACATCTATAAAACGTAATATGTCGGTCTTTTCCATATTTATACACATTTTTCCCAAGATCTAATAGAATTTTATCATATCACTGCTCCAGAGGTTAGCTTAATTAATGGTTAGGTTAATGAATCTAATGTCATAGGTTATAAAACAAAATTGTTATTGTTTTAAAAATCACAATTTATGCAAGACTGTTAGTTTTTTTATGTAATAAAGTAACATCTTCAGTAACTTATTTTAAAAACAACTTAAAACATGATAATCACAGAAAAAAAATCTACTGACTCTTGCAAAATACTATTCTGTTTAAATTTAGTATTAAAAATCTCATAATCGCTGCACACCAAAGCAGCTAACAAATTTCTAAGGTTTGAACACTCTCATGTAAACCGCTAGGGCGCCACGTGAATGCTTTGTATCAACTATTTCTTAGAACAGAAAGTCCCATATTCAATGAACTAATAACGAATGGGATTCATTTCTAATTTGTTCTCGGGCAGTATTAATACGGACGGGTTGATTTTTTAGCACAAAATTTGAATAGCATGCAAAATAATAATACAAGTTCGTTTTATTTTTTTATGCGAGCTGACTGCACAAAATCACTTTAGAGAAAACCGTCACGGGTTGCTTCCATCTTGCATTATTTCTATGTGTCCAGCACATAGCATTCTTTGGGATATGTGTGAAGTTTCATACTAATTAGATTTTCTAGAGTGGGTCCAAAATTATAGAGTAAATATTTTGGTTTCAAAGTCTGTCAAAAGGTAGAGCAGATGAACATATTTAATTTTTGTTTTTTAACAACAGTAAAACCTCAAATTGTAATGTTTAATAATTGAAGACAATATTAGCGACTCTCAAATGAAAATTTGAAACAGAAAATCAGATAACTATATGTATATGTATCTTTTTATGGTTTTTCTGTTTCAATTTTTCATTTGAGAGTCGCTAATATTGCATTCAATTATTGAACATTTTTAACATTACATTCTGTGGTGTAGATTTTAAAAATACCTTGTTCCTTCATTATTTCCTACTTTAACAACCTGCAAGGCTATTTGTGTCAAGTTGTAACATAGTTGCATATTAATTTTAATTTACCAGGCTTAAAAAATTATGTTTATAAATATGTATTTTTCTTCCCTTCTTTTAGATTGGTCTGAAGACATCCTGGAGAAGAATTCTCACTATAGGCTTACTTTATCTTACATGAAACTGCAGGATTCTGGAATCTACACCTGCGCCACCTCACACGGAGTTACTAATAGTATCACAATTCAGGTTGTCAGTAAGTTATCCCACCATTTTAAAACTTTCGCCCCTTTCACGACAGGTAGATCTTTCAAATATACGTATGAGTCTTTTTTTCAATTTTATAATGACACGTCATTGAATTTATATATTTAAGGGATTATGATAGGTAATTGGTGCGATTTGATGGAAAACAGCTAAAAATGATCAGAATCAGAAAAATATTCTTTAAATCTTCACCACAATTTGAATGGTATTTGTACTTTGTGAAAATGTCCCATTAACCTCTCAGAAAAGGACTTTTATTTACTTTGTGTTCCTTTGCGAACTGTCAAAACGCGAAAATTTTTGTGTTATTCACGAGTTTTGTTAAAAGCTTCATAACTCACGTCTTGGGAAACGTAGCCTCATTCTAAAAAATGTTTTGGAAAGATTATGAAATTCACTATCGTATTGTTTTGTTATACGTAAATATTTGCGTGTCTAAATATACATTTTCTGAAAACGTCAAAAATATGTAAAAATCGTTGACCATTATTTCAAAGCTGTGAAAAATGTACTTTTTTCTGAGTATCATAAAGAAATAACACTTTATGTATTGAAGAAATATAATCAAAAACTATTAGTCACCTCAAAATATTAACCGTCCAAACTAAAATATTTTTAATAAATTATTTAAAAACGCAATAAATTATGAACGAACAAGATGACAGATTCAATCGACTCAGATAATTCACCTCTACATTCCATAGATATTCTTGAATGCAGAAGCGTAGCGTTATTCATTATCGATACTCTGTTTTTTAAATCATGGCAATCCGTATACTAGTGATGGAAATAAATCGATTTTTGTAAAATCTCGCGCGTTTACGTGAAAAGACGTACTAATGTCTTGACCGCTATTATCATATTTACGTCTTTTGACGTTCTAATGTTCCGAGTGGTTAAGTAATCAGAATTCCAAGAGTCGATGTTTCAAAAAAATTATGTAATTTTGTGAATTATTACAAGCTTGTTTTATTCTTCATCCTAGGTGTACACTGTGAACCAATTGAAATAACAGAACCACATCTGACCCAGTGGGCCGAGGGCAGAAATTTAGGACAGTCTGTAAGATTTTCATGTCCAATAGGCTTTGTTCTCAATGGTACTGCCAATGTGACTTGCCAAGGCTCAGGTAAGCTTGTTTTATTTACATATTTATTATCTTTGTTAATTTTTTTGTTTGTTTTTGTATTAAGACCATAGACATATGAATATTAGTAGACCTGCCCTAAGTGATTAAAAGCGTATTATCCCCACTCCCCATACCGGTTCCATTGAGCCGGCTGGGCTCGCAAATGGCCTCAAGTGAAATTTGAAAACGTGACGTCATCATTCTTGTGCGAACTATGGTCGAGGCATCATCGGTTCATTTTACGAAATAACGCGGCAAAATGTTGACTTATGATATGAAAACTTGTAAAAATAGATGTGAAAATTAGAATAAACCCAATTGTCGTATTACATTCCATAAGTAAGCATTATTTTACTTTATTTTAAGCTTATTCACACCGTATTATATGGATCAGTTTTAGAAACATATACTATCACATCACAATGTAGCGATTCTCAAGTGTGCTCATCGTTGTTTACTGGGGTAAGTAAATTATGAGACATTTGTAAAAGTGTCTTAACTAAATACTCTGAAACTAACTACGACTCTGAACATAGAAGCTGCCTTACTTTGCCGAATTTGGACTTCGCAAATTAGTTCATAACGTGGCGAGTAATTTGCGCTCCCATGTAAAAATGTCTATTCATTCAAAGGCAGATTTTACTTTTAAGAACTAAATGGTGATATTATAATGCGAGATGCCTATTTACTGTCAGATTGATTTATTGACGAATCACAGTCAGCCTTACTCCCCTCGTTCTTCAACAGTTGATTTTACCCCTCGCCCTTATCTTCTCGTCTATTAATTCCTATGTCTGTGATTAAGACCTTTATTTTGAATGTTTTGTTTATGTCTATATTAAAAGATCTTTTGAGATTATACATACATAGAAAGTTGAGTTTTACCTGCAATTGATATTTGCGCCTTTTAATAATGATCAAAATTAAAATTTTGTTTATATTTCTTACTCACCACAAGCTTAGTACCGGTGTTGATTAATCTTGCTGCTTTTCAGGATGTGTCTAATTTTGCTGAAGGCATCTAATATTAGCCATCCAAATGTGCTTCTCTCAATTTCTCTGGTTATAACCAAATAGTTCAGTTTTTTTGTAAAGTTGACAATCTAAAATATAATATTGTATTTATAAAAGCATCTTAAATTCTAGGACACTGGTCGGCAGGGACTCCGTCATGCGTGAAAATAGTGTGCGCACGACTCTCGTGGCCGCAGCCTGCCCTGGAGCTCGTAGAGTATGAGTCCAGCTACGGAGGCCGCGCCGTTTTCCGGTGCGCCTGGGGCTATCGCCTGCAGGGCGCCCCCGCTGTGCACTGCGACCACCACGGCATATGGTCCGGCACCACACCCACTTGCCTAGGTAGATAAACATGACCCTATATGTACTGTGATTCCATAACAAAATAGAACATAGAAGAAAAGGTGAAGGAAAAAATAACCTGTTCTATCTTAAGATAAACTAACCTAACGATGTAACAATATGAGGTACAGATTTTTCAAATCCATCTCTTTTGATGACCATTAAATCAATCACCAACACCATTTTGAATTTTTAAACTTTTGAATGGTGCTCGTAAACCATTGATTCTTGTCCTGTATTAGTTTTTATGTTCACATTGGGAGGCGGGTGTGGGTACCACTGCCCAGGGAACCATTTAATGCGTAACAAACACTTACGCCATAGGTCACCCCAAGTAGTTGTGACCCGAAAATTTCTTGTTTTCTATAGACCTTTTTTGACAGTTTAACAATGTTCTTCTGCCGTCTGTCCGGAACCACGACCTACCATTAGAGAAACAGAATTACCACATTTTTATAGCTGAGTTATAAATAATATAATTTTTTTTATAATTCCACGCAATCAAAACAATTATACTTTCTGACCTATTTAAAAAAAAATCGTTTATTAAATTATTCCAGCTGTGGAGTGTCCTCCACCCCTTCTCCCCGTGAAAGGTCATTTGGCGAACTGGGTGGTCCCCCCCAAGAACGGAATGTACGGAGTGGGCGACCTGGTGCAGTATGGCTGCAAGGACCCGTTCTTCCTCCAAGGAGAGGCCTCCATCGTCTGCACGGAAACCGGCTTTTGGTCTCATCCTCCACCATTCTGTGTGGAAAAATCAGATGATACGATCGATGCTTACTCTTGAAATATATTAGGTTTCGAATTTGAAATAACTTCGTCATTTGACCAAGATCATAGCGAACTTTGCGAGCTTTTCCAAAATTTATTCTTCAGCACCAGTCTGTTATTGATTACATGCGTATCTGCATTCATAGATAATGATGTATTTCTGAAGTTATTCAAGTTTATGGTGTGTGGATTTTCTTTCCCATTAATGATTTGTTCAATTTTCTAGATACTCCTTACCTAATGGCGATTTTATCGATATTTTCATGATCTCAAAGCCAAACAGCTAAAGAAACTTATTTCGTGAACAATGCCGATTGTATATGAAATATTTTAACATTTCTATCAATTTAGCACGATATATGTATTTATTTTTTAATGAATTTATTTTAAATTACTTGAAACAACTTCGGACATGCCTCAGGTTATGACTATTAAATGATATTGACTGGTTTCATATAGAATAAATAGTCTGCAATGTTACTTTACGATATTGTTAAAGTAATTTTTGCTGATGATGAAATTTTTAATTCTAAAAACTAAATTTATTCATAAATTTTTTTTAAGGTTATTTCAAGAAAACAATGCATGAAATTACTCAACCCTCAAATCTCTCATAATCATAAACAGAATTGCAATATTTTACATCAAAATTAAAAAAACGAATAACCACTTTCACATAAACTTTAAGATTTACTAGAGAAATACATATATGTAGTAGTCCCATAGATAGGATGTACCATCGTTCAAGTGTGAGAAGGAAGATTTTTATGTAAGCACTATCTGTACCCTGCCATGCGTTGCTGTGGCTCAGTCTATCTGTGAGGTTAGATAAACAATGGTGCGTGTTGATTTTACGTAGATGGCGCTGTTTTTCAAAACAGCATGTGTTACCCATCACAGATGACATCTATATAATATACATAGGTATACGGTAATATGTGACCAATAAAATATTCAAATCACCATTCCATGAACTTGATATAATCACTAATGTGGTGATTTTGCAAAAAAACTGCGCTATATAAATCATCCAAATATTATTATTATTATTTGGTTATTGGTTTTGAATTTTAAGCTTTTTTACTGCATTACAAATGTAGCGATGCTACTAGAATATTCGGGAATGTTCGCCCATGCAAACGCATCGTAGCTAGAACTCTCTAGATACGATTCTAGCATTCGGCGCATCTACCTACAACCCTAAATATTCTCAATATACCGGGCGGCTATAAAACGGGGCGCGTCGAGACCTGCTCAGTGAGTCATTAATTAGCAGTTACAAGTGAGCAACCTGCATGCCCTGCAAGCCCCCGCTGCCTACTGAGCGGCCACTTGGCCAGCCCCCCGCGTCGCGCCCTGCCGTTACTCCACCGCGCCGCTACGGGCCACGAACCTACTTGCTATGCCCGGCGTTACGCGGATATTTAACCCTTAGAAGGCGGCTAATATTTTGTAAATATCTCAAAGCCAAATATAATATTGAAAATTATATTTGAAATAGTTGACAGGCATCTACAATGTAAACGTTTTACTTAATTTTCATGGACAATATGGAAATGCGTTCAAAACTTCTAAAACCTAGCTCTATACACTGCACATTGCAGTGCACCTGAAGGTAGTCAAGTTTTCACTGAACTGCTATTGTAGTTGGTCGTCTCCTAAGGGTTAAGAGAGGCTACAGATTATCAAGGATTCCTCGGGATTACTTCAGCGCCCTGGCCCCGGATACCATCCCTGGCCTGCACTCCTCGCGCACCTAGGCCCTAGGACACCAAAGCTGGTTTGCGCCTCGGCCCTGCGACACCTTCGCCGGCCTGCATCTTCCACAATCTGCCGACCAGGTCAATCATACCTTCGGCTATCCTGTTTCACACTGGAGTACCCGGAAGACTCCACGTCATCCCCAGTGCTGAACACATCTCCCAAAATGAAAAAGCCGTCAAAATGCTCAACATTTTGACGGCTTATATGTTCATCAATATTCCTAAAATAGTACAATATCCCATAGAGATGTGCGGAACAGTTCAGCCATATTTCGTTGGAAATGTTTGTTTCAAATCGTACTATTATATTTTAATAGGTCTAAATGACAAAATCTTAAATCTCTGAAAGTTCACCAATTGCTCTGAAATTTTGACATAACGTTGCATTTGAATACGTGTGTGTTTTTATATACCTTTATTATGTAGATATCACCTGTGCTAGGTAAAAGCATGTTTTTTTTTTTAAACAGCGCCATCTATTGGACGTAAAAACAAAATGCTCTGAAATTTTGACATAACGTTGCATTTGAATATGCGTGTGTTTTTATATACCTTTATTATGTACGAGGCGTATCCAGAAAGTAAGTGTACTGAGGCTCTCACGACCAAATGAATTTTATTTTCGACATGTTGGCTACACTTACGTGTAGCCTGACTCTTCCCCTCCGCAACGAGACTGGTTCAAGGTCAGTACGTTGAGAAGTGTCGACGCAACAACACGTTTCGTGAAGAATGTCAATCCAATCTCCCGCCAAATGCGAAATACGCGGCGTCATCCGTTATCTCGTTTGGAAGGGAAAACCTCTGTTTGAGGTTTATAATGAGGTGAAAACTACATATGGTGATAAAGCTATGAATCGTACGAGTGTGTACAAGTGGTATCGCGAGTTTAAAAACGGTTCTCACCTCTTCACCCTCCGCCAAAAAGTTCAAAAACCACAATTTCAGCCAAGAAAATCATGGCATCCGTGTTTTGCTACAGTCAAGGCATAATTTTTATTGAATATCTGCCTCAAGGGGAGACCATCAACTCTGCAAGATACTGTGAGACCCTAAAAAAATTGCTGAAGGCGATTCAAAACAAGAGGAGAGGCATGCTGACAAAGGGAGTCAGCTTGCTGCACGAGAATGCCAGACCACACACGGCCAACGCCACGTTTAAATGGGATGTCCTGAACCACTCCGCGCATTCCCCTGACCTAGCACCTTCAGATTATTATCTCTTTACCTCCCTGAAGCTGTACATGGGTGAAAAAAGGTTTTTAACCGACGAGGAGGTATAGGAGGAGGTGGAGAATTGGACGAAGGGGTTGGCGGGAAACTCCTTCGAGGGAGGCATGAAAAAGTTGATCCCCGCTTCACCACCTGCATTGAGAGGAATGGCGACTATGTCTAAAAATAGCTTACATATGTACTACGGTAACTATGTAATTTTTTTGTTTCAATAAAAAAAATTGTAACCTACAGAAATTCAGTACACTTACTTTCTGGATACACCTCGTAGATATCACCTGTGCTAGGTAAAAGCATGTTTTTTTTTAAACAGCGCCATCTATTGGACGTAAAAGCAAAATGCGCTATTGTTTATCTTTCTGCACAGACAGACTGAGCCGCAGCAACTCGTGTTTGGTACAGCTAGTAATATATATAATAACTCCGCTATAATTTTCCAAGGCAAATGTTACCATTCAACCACCACCAAGCATGACTTTAGCTAATACAATATTTTCCCAGTTCATACATAAATTAATGTTTGGTGAAAATAATATTTTAACATCATTTGCTGTACAATGGTTCCATGGGAATGGCTTCATATCTTTATTTACCTTTTTCTGAATAAAGCAATTACTATACGTTTTTTATGAGTTTGGGATGAGTTATATAAGAGCTATTGATGACAGAACCATACATACCCACATATTAAGTTTATCGGTAAAGTATTAATTATACTGGACTTTGTCGCATTCCATTTAATTATTTATGAACAATAATAATATTAGATTTTTTAAGCATAAAATAGATTGTTAACAAAAATATATAATTTCTTGACTACCCAATTTAATAGCACTTCTTTTGTTCCTGTTCCGCTCAGAAGATTGGATGATAACGCTCAGACTAGACGATTACTGCCCTAAAATATACTAAATCTTTGTAGGTATTTATTATTATTTTTTGCACAGCTTTCGGAAATGTACACACGCCGGTTCTGTGATATTTCATCAAAATGACAACTAAACACACCTTTAAAAAGTGATATGTATAGAGTCATTAAAAGTGATGAAACAAAAACTAGGTTAAATAGTTACCTGTATAATCTAGTTTTTGTTTCATTACTTTACGTGACTTTTTATCACTTTTTGTAGGTGTGTTGAACTGTCATTTTGACGAGATACCCGGTCACCATACACACCTGCACTACTGTGTACTAAACTATTTTCTTTTATTAAGTCAAATAAATATTTGATATTTAGTATGAACAACTCTTAATGAAATTATGAAAACAAATAAGAGGGTATTTTACCATCGAAAAATATAATAAGTACTAATAAATCTAATCGAAACATGAAACAGAACAAGACACATAAAATAAAAAGGCAATGGTCCCAACTGGGAATCGAACCCATGATCTCTTGTCTTATAGGGACAATGCTTCTAACCATTCGGCAATTTTGACCTGAATTTTTTTGCATCATTTACCGTTAAACTTTTTATTTTCTGTGTCTCGTTTGGTTTAATGTTTCAATTAGAGATGTATTAGAATTATTACATTACCCTTCAAAAGTTATTAAAAAAAAATTTCCAATAAAATATTTAATTATTTTATGAACATACTATCAATCTGTGGAAATTATTTGTTTTACACCTACCAAAAGTCCATATAAAATTTCTCAAGTATGAGGAAGAGTTTATTACACTAAATAAAAATAAAAAAAACTAATTATTTATGGTTAATTTGAAATTATAATGAATTTGTGTTTCTATGGGTACCCACAATAAAACATTTTAGTGAGCTTTCATTATTTGAGCGGAATAGGAGTTGGATATTGAACTAAGTTAATAATAGCCACCCAGTGAGGCCTACATTACTGAAAACCTTGAATTGTAAAAAATATTGTACCTAATAAAAAAAAAAAATAAATAAATAAAAAAATCCCTACAGTACAAGAAATTTGTTAAAAAAAAAGTTTCTGTTTCCCAGTTAAGGATGTGTTAAGTTATAGGATATTCCAAAAATATTCTTATGTTTTTACAATATTATTATTGTTAGGTACTATATTTTTTTATGTAAACATAAGATTGAAATAAACACTGCTTAAATTTATGGTATGTAATAATTGTCCTTGCATTGTTTTTCCCAAGTATTTATTATTTTTGTCGGTGTCAACATTTTTCCAATAAAGCTTGATGAATCTAAAGCAACTTGGGATTGACAAGCAGTAAATAGCTTTCGAGTTACCAATATTTACCAAATTTTTTTCGGTTTGTTCTGTTTTTGGATAAAACAGCTAGAGAGTCGAGAGCGTAGAGTCGATTTGTTTGCTTTTCGAAACAGCTCAAATGGTCTCAGAGAAAACATTGTGTCTCCCTTACCGTCATAGATAGAAATATTAACTAAACGGTGTTAGAAAGAGAAAATACCAAGCTATATATTCAAATATAGAAGTTAACCACAGAATCATTAAAATGTACCCGTCTATGAAACCAAAAGTCCCAACGGCAATTTGAGAAAAATTTATGAAACTTTGTGAATTTTTATTCATTATTTTTATTTTATATGACGAAAAAGCGAGGTGGCAGTAGTATTTATAATACATTTGTCTAATATAATATGTGTTTTTTTTTTTCGTTTTTAGTAAGTTTAGCTCAGTGTATAGACGAAAAATATAAGGTGAGCAGTTTTAAAAACTTTTTTATGTTTGATTTCTAAATTTTAACATAAAAAATATTATAAGTTTATTTCAAATAATAAAATTTGAAAACGTATTTCACACCTTTCAAAAACAGTTTTTAGTTTTCGGATACATTCAGCAATATCCTGAATCCTATAGTATTGAGAAGCGGAAATAAACACAAATTCTCGATTTTCTGAAAGCATCTTTAAGAAATACAACCGTCGATATGCCAAAGGCCTGATAGGTTAAATGATCAGTATATGTATATATGTAATTTGATTTAACTTTGGTTATGTATAGGTATTGCAGCCAGAGTTGACACAAACAAGGTACTCACATAGATGAATTTCTTGCATACAGCATGTTTCAAACTTGTTATTCGAATTCAGAAATGAAAATTCTGGTGAAATTTAAAAAAAAATCTTTTATTATTCAAAATCGAACAACATAAGATGGTACTTTTTTCTCTAAAAGAATAGGTAGGCATAAGCAAGATAAAAGGCTGTTTCAGTTTATCACACATGTATGCGTATGCACAATTGTGTTGTTGTTTGGGTCGACTCTAATTGTACAACCTAAAGCTATGTATTTAAGAAAATAGTTAGTACAGAAAGTTATCAGGTTTACAATACCAGAAATATATACTTCCTCTGTACTGAGAAAACCCAATTACTCCGTTTTTAAATCTTTGTGTTTGTTAACTTATGTCTGCCATCTAGTAGAAGTTCATGTGGGTCTTAAGTCAATGATTAAATAAAATACCCTTAGTCCAAGTATTTATTTTTAATTTATATAATTCCAATTTCATTTTATGAATTTACATTTGGAAATAATAATAAAATTTAATAACCACGATGGGCAAATCGCTAGTTATTCTAATATGTCTGCCAATTATATAACTTTACTTAATATTATGGTGTTTTTATTGATGAATGATTTTCTTTTAATTTAATTATTTTTCTAACATTCTAATTATTTTTTTTCCATTCTACGTTGTTTGGAGTTTTTGGGCTTTCGCAGTAAGAGCTATATGTATATCATCAAAGAATGTTAAAAACTGCATAATGCTTAACATCAAAAGGGTTAGCAAACGTTCGCAATTCTCAAACTTGCACCATTCACACTTACCTTGAAGGACTGATTTTACCAGCCACTATTATAAATATTGGCATAACGGGTTCAGTGTTCAAGTATAATAAGTCAGACTAAAATATTAGTTTTGTTTTAATATTATACTCTATTTACATTTGTATCTTCATACTATGCTATTATGTATGCCTAACATATTGAGTGCAAAGTCAAACAACATTATCTACAAAATGTACTGTTTGATTTTAAGCCCTCAAATGATTGATATGTTTTGTTGTTGTTGTTGTAGATAACGTTGTTTGACTTTGAGTCCTCGAATTACTTGTATGTTTTTTGTAGATAACGGTGTTTGACTTTAAGCCCTCGATATAATGAAAACCATCAGTAAACTTAGTTCGTAATCTTAACCTCAAAGTGTGAAATCTCTTTGTTTGTCTTACTGAAATTTCTTCACCGATGATTGCTGGAATTTTTAGGTTAGTGGTACTATTTTTATCTTTTCCATTGAGTTATGAAGCTTTGAAATATTTATTTTATATTAAAATTTAAATCCACTAAATCAGTTTTGTGGTTTGTCAATTTTGTTTATATATTTCATATGTAACATGGAGAATTATAAAATTCTTTCAAACAATGTACGTATCATATAATAATTAACAGATGTAGATTTATATTTATGATGACAGAGAAAAGTACAAATATGAAAATACAATGGGTATTACCTTTATACTTTCAACGTAGGGATAGGAGTACAACAGAGCGCAATTGAGCCCTTATGCGGAAAAACAGTGTTATCGAAAAAAGACTCTTTTGTGCAGATCCATTAAAATTACGTGCCAAATATCTAACTAGGTTCACAGCAAAAATCGTTTTAAAATCTCAACCACAGATGACAGTATAAGGCCTCTCGTGACGGCCGGTAGTGTGCTCTCAATACAAGTCGGCCATTACTTAATTAAAATGTACGGTTTGTGCGATCAAACCCTTGGTAAATTTGTCATTTTTATGGTGATAAAGTTTTATTTCTGCTTTTAGTTGTTTGATTGTTCAGTTGGTGGGAAGCATCTGAATATCTTTCCTCTCACAGGGGAGCCGTCTTAAATCATTTCTAGGTTTGAGTCCTCGCTGTATTGGATACAAGCAGAGGCGGCTCTAGGGATCCAGGCGTGGTATGTCATTTGAAAAAAATGTGACTAACCTTTATTTGGTATTGTGAAAAATCTTCTTACATTATTATCTATATCAATTTGTAAGTCCGCGACTCTAAATACATATTATGTTAATATAGTAAATTGGAAATAACTACACAATCTATGTACTTACGGTAATTTATTTTTAAGAGATTACGTTTTAATATAATTGTGCACAACATTAAAGTAAATAAAATAAGAGTTTGACACGGCCATCCTCAGTATCTAAAAAAGATACTGAAAAGCAATTGAAAAACAACCAATATTCCACACACGACAAGGGTGTAAAATGAAAAAACCGACATATGTTTATGGCGCCATCTCTTAAAACATGTAATATTCATCGTACTGTCTCCCTCACGGCCATGACCTAAGGGTCCCTAAGTCTTCTTCGGTACCTAATTTTTACTTCGACGAAAGACATAGTGCCATCTCGTTTATTCTATGTCGCGCATAGGGACAGAAGACGCCAAAGGGGACATTCATTAAATATACCCAGCGAATCTTGTGGACTTGTGAATGAAAGCTTCTATTAGAGACAACAGATGTTGAGACAACCCTGCTCGTCACTCGCCGCCGCTGTTAGCAGCTGTTTTGCAGTACATTTCAAATAAATTAAGAATAAGATTGTTTTTTTGATGCACATAATTTATTATTTTTGTTGTCTTATAATTTTGGGGGGTCAAACACCAATTGACCTAATGGAAAAACCGCCACTGCATACAAGCATGATATAGAACCGATAATATTTTGTAAAAATTCCTCATTTATATCTCGAGCGACATCTCCAGAAATATGTTGAATAATTATTTTACAAGCCAATGTGGATGAGTGTTTCAGGTGAATAATTATTGCTTGTAAAATAATTGTTACCCTTTGTGCTATGCATAAAAAATCTTGTCTTAAACGTTAGTTTACCAAAAAAATAATAATGTTGAATAAATTTATTTGTTTATCTCCTCTTAAGAATTTCCAAACAGGTTTTCCTCATCAGCTCGTTTCAAATTTGCTGCGTCGGTTTAAATGGTCTTGTTCGGCATTCATCAATTAATGTGATTTAAAAACTCAAATTCTAACGGCAGTCGGTACTGGCCGGCTGGTGTTGATATTCAGTAATGTTTTGTATAAACATCGGACATCATAAAATAATTATTTGAGTTAATTATGATTAGTTGAGAAATTGATGCGTAAATTGAGCAAGGTTTACACAAAGAATGATCATGTGAAATATATTTAACAAATTATTATAAACATTAATTACTCGTCTGAAATATCCATAATTCAATATGTACAAGTACTTCAATCGATAATTACTGCTTATTATATTTTTTCACCTGTAAATAACCAAATTTATTTTTGTAGGAAAGGCTTGGTTAGTGCTGAATTTCCCACTAGATGGCGTTGATATATATTATATCTACATTTGTTGGTGAAATATTTTGACTTGTCAAATATTATTATTTTTTAATGATGACTAATGTTTATAAGACAAGGTTTTTATCCTTTGTGCTATAAAAACCTTGTCTTATAAACATTAGTTTATCATTAAAAAAATAAAATATATTTGTTTACATTTTTAAAAAGTATTATTAGTTGGCGGTAAAATCACCCATACATGTGAATGCAGCCTTAAGGTTAATATGCTGCAATTTGTCTGGAATTTTTAATTTACAAATTATATAGAATTTTTTGTTATACAATGATTTATGCTTAATTTTCTTTTTTTTCTTTTATGTGTATTTCACTCAAAACTTAAGAATGAAATGAAAAAATACATAAGATGTCTTGTCTCTCAATTAAAATCCTTTTTTACATTTAAATTTATTTTACTTTCAATGTGTATACGCTCATTACAGTCAGATGAAATGTTTAACAGCCATTATCTGAGAACTTGTTTTTCACATAACACTGTTTTTCTCATATATTTATATTTAAAAAGGTAGATAAAAAAAAAAACAAAGTAGTGTTGAGATACGTAATATAATAGATTCATGAAAAATTGCTGGTACAAGAGGTAGAACAAAATTAAGCTAGATTAATCGATATATACCGAGTGAGAAAAGTTCAACAATGGACTGTGCTGCAAACCGTTACCTTACTTTAGCGAACTTTACTTTTCTGTGCAGGTTCTAGACTCACCCAGTTTATGTCAATTCTTTACAACAGTAGGGCACACATATATCATCTGTATCTAGTAGTCACTTTCTTAAAGTATGCGGTGTAAATAGAATTATTTTTGATTGTCGTTAGTAGTTTATTTGATTTTGGGTGCAATATAGTTTATGATTCTTTGCCTTTATGTATTGGTACATTTAGGAACCAAAAATCCATCATTATGAGAGTATCTAGTTTTATATTAATCTCTTTCTTTATACAAGGAATTAGACAGTATAACATTTTGACTTACAGTATTATGTCATTATATTCCCCTACTGGGTTACATATTAAGAGGCTTGTGTATTAATTTAATGTTACATCTTTGTGCATCGGTGTATGTATGTATGTATTAACATTTTTTTAATATTTGGATGTATGTAACTTATATTAGTTTTAGAAGAATATCCCCCTGGAAGTAATTCCATATCGAAAAGTGGCTTCAGTCGACAATAAGTAGATTACTTTTAAATTACTTATAGGTATAAAATATTTTATTTTGTAAATCCATAACACATAGGCCTTTACAAACATTACTGATGTTTACATCCCATTTCATGTAGCAGTCAATAGTAATTCCAAAACATACATAATTATTGACTAAATCAATGGTTCTGCATAAAAGGAGCTAAGCAACATTTTCATGTATGCAGTCAAATGTGTGTGAATTTAGCGAGGGAGGGCATTACATTATATCTGGCGTGTGGAGTTCTTATGTGCATAGTTTTAGTTTTTTGTCATTTATTATGAGGCCTGCATCATGTGATCATTTCAGTAAGACTATTAAATCATGCTGCATAAGGTTCAGTGTGGTGGTCAGGTCTTCATGTGATATTACAAGTGCCATATCGTCTGAGTAATATACAAATGTAGGAAAATAATTTACTTCTGATTGAAATATAATTAATAATAAATTTAAAGGATTGGCCTTAAAATTGTTTCCACCCACGTGGAAACCTGTGGAGATATTATTTTATTTTGCAATTTTTAAAAAAAATATTAACCTTGATCTATTTAACTATTTAAAAAAAAAAACATTTGTATTTATGCAAGGATTTTTTTAAATTTTAGGACTTATGAAAATTACATGAATATTCAGGCCATGGTCATCCACTGTTCTTCAAAATGTGCAAGATTCTGCTGTACCTACTTACTTTAAAATGTTTTTATTTTGTCAAATACTTTTGGTATGGTAAATACTTCCCCGTCATTTAATCAAATAATGGCATTTTGGTTAACAATAAGTAAATAATTCTTCTTGTTCACGATTACCTCAAAAAACATTTGGTAAATTGATAACTAATCAATTAGCTGACATTTGATACATTAGAAGAAAATTAATCTAAAAGTGGGCGTTTACCGAATCCACCCACATTTGCAATTAAACGAGCAGTGCAAACAAGCTATCATTGTTTTTAGTTCTTTCAGAGCCTGATGTGCTTATTGAGTAAAAATTAATGTATTATTTAAAATGATTCTGCACAGTTATTTAAATTTAATATTTCTGTTTAGCATCAGCGGGCTTTTGAATGATTATGTGCTATGCCAAATATCTGAATCCCCACGGCTGACCACGAGGGATGGGAACTTATTTATATCTTCAGCTTTCAATAAGAACATAACCTTGGAAGTTTCTGGAGACCAGTCATGCATCAACATTGGACCTCACAACCTCATTCAAGTTGTTCAAATGGTAAGGCATAATATTTTGTTTTAATTTCTTTAATTTTCTGACAAATATTTTTTCATAACTTTTACAATGTTGCATTGTTTTGATCCATACCATTTTATCACATTTTATGTAATACGTAGGTTAAATCTTAATTGTGTTTTCCAAATGATAAACAAAACCTTTCTTTCCTTTCCCCCTCTTTCCCCATTCCTGCCAATTTCTTCCCATAGATAATACATCTTACTAACTTACCTGAATTTAGGCAAAGAATCCAATCTGAACCAATTGCGATGTAACGCTCATTAATAATACACTTCCGTTCGGAAGGGTGGAAGTCGTACCTTTTATGCCGGTCGTACTTGAATGTCTGTAAAGGCATTGCTGACCTATAATTCTATATGAATATTGTAAACTAATATTTTTGTAAGGGTCCCTACTCTAAATATGTATATGTATAAGCAATGTGATACAAGTCTCTCATTTTCTTATCTTCTTGTCTCTTGTGTGGAAGAATATTTAATCAAAAGGAAACCATACTAAACCTGTAGATTGGGAAATAAATCCTTGCATTTATGGCACTGGAGATGTGGAATCGTTCTCTTTTTTGTAATGATTTGTGCGAAAATAAAAACCAATTTTTTTTGTTAATAATTTTTTTTATACAAAACATCACTAAATAGCCCAAAACTGACTTTAAATTCAATTTATGAAGTTGTATTACGAAGTACAGACAGTTCTTTTATAGTTGGGGTGTGGTGACTATGTAAAAATATACTATGTCAAATATATGTGCTATTTTCAAAGATAAGCGGCTTAAAGCAAAATCCATTTCCACGGAACCCTGTTTTCACCCGCTTGAAGTGCGTAAATTATAAATAAATTTATGCGAAAGAAAGGAGGGAATTCTTCAAAATAGCTCTAATGAAATGAAATTAGTAAACTTACCTTTTTGTGCACTTATTTAGGTATTATTTTATTCTCATCAATCCGACTATCACTTGCATGTTATGTAACTAAGGAATGACTTGGCATACTTTATCCAAAACTCGTTTTAAAAACTTTTCTCCTTTTTCTTTCCCACGCAGAATTCATTAGAAAACCTTAAAATTTTACAAATCTTTATTACAAAACTTTTCTGTGAGATTTTATTAATACGATGGTGAACACATTTTGCGAACAAAGTTTATAATTGCACCATTAACCTTTTGTTTGTATGTCGAAAAATGCGGATGTTGCACTTTTTATTAAAATTTATGTGTGTGGTCAGAAGAGAAGATCACGGCCAATATCTAATAATCCAATACACAATATCTACAGTAGCGACGCCCCCGACTGCCCTGATAAATTTTTTAATATATGTAGTACTGTACAAATGTATTTCTTACGGCTATGCTGCTAAGAGCTCCATAGTAACCTTTCCTAAAAAAATTACTGTTTAAACCAAACAAACAAATGCACTGAGTTAGAACCGGAGCATTCGCTTGCAGTTCTGTACTCGCTAGATTGGTGTAAACACCACAAAACTAGCTGTTGTGGATTTTGATCTCTATGTGAGTGATTACACCAGCCGAGTAGGAACAAAATGCTCTGGCTCTTGCACTATGTTCTTGCTCATTTGGTCTAAACCTTGAATTAAAGGTCTCTGGTAGGTGTAACGTCAAAGAATTGTGCAAGTTTGGATTGCCAGGGTAGTGCCCGATTATTGTTTTGTTGAGAGTTTTTTTCGTGTGGCTGCCCTGCGATCGGTTTGACGGGACGAGCAAAAAAAAAGAATGCGGGTAGTTAGATCGGGGACAATACGCGAGACGACGATTCCGCGGTGCGCGTGGTTTTTGGGCGAGAAAGAAGTGATATCGAAAATAATGAAAAAGATCGCGCGGATACCTTGAACTTATCCTTCGGAGACTTTCCGTTTAAATTTACAAAACATAAAACCAACGTTTCGACTCCTGTGTGAGATCGGGCTGTGCTTGTTCGAGTGTTGTGGCTTGAAGAGATGAAAATATACAATCGTTTGTTTGAAAGTAAAAATGGTTTTATTTGTGAGTGGTTTTGAGGGGTAATTCCTTGGAGACTGCACAGGATTGCCAAGCATGCTGTCGAGGTGACGCAAAGATGAAGCATCATTGTCCCTTTAAACGTTCAATGGATGATGATTGAGGATGGCTTCGCGCACTCTTTCGCACTCTATCCCACGAATCTCTACCCGGCGCAATCTGCTCACCGCTGGCGGACTCTCCAAACACCTTCAAACATGATCAAGGTTCTTCAATGTTTTTATACATTATGTATCCTTGCCTTAGCCCCATAATAGCCCTGGTGATTGACAAGGGTCCATGCTCATCAGACGGGACATCAGACGGGACATCAGACGGGACATCAGACGTGACATTGGCGCCCAACGTAATTAAAGTTTTAAAACAACTTTAGGTGCTCGTATTTAAGCCTATGGCAAGGGGATACTCTCTATCGTATCAAATTTAAGATTAAAAATTGTAATTTAATAATTTTTAATGTATAAATTCTCTAATAATATGCTTAATGTTTATATATAATGTGCATTACGAAGTACTTATGTGTGTGCATTGCGTGGTTGCGTTGTGGCTTCGTTCGCTTTACATTGATGTTTTGTTCGGTAGACGGTGTACAATTTTGACGTGAACTAGCTTCGTTCGCTCATTTGCTCAAAATATATTTTTTTAAATTAACTACTGAATTGATATTCGGGTGCTGTTGTTTTAATCCACTGGTAACACGGACCTGTCAGTTGATATTGTTTTGAACATAGTGACAGCGATAATGTTTATTATTGTCGATCATTTGATATGTCATTACATTTGTAAATGCGAGCTATACACTTATAAAGAATTTGAACACATTTGTTACGACTTGCGGTAACTTGTTAGTGTACCAGACTGTTTTTTTTAAATTTAAGAGTTAAGGTTTTTAAATAATTTTTGAAAAACTTCTCAAAAAATTTTTTTTTCCTTTCAATCAAAATGGCGATTCCTAACATCAATGGTTGTACGAGGGAGGAGTTGATGGTACTTTTAGAAGATAGAAAAATTGTTCCAGAAGCAACCCTAACAGCAATGAGACAACAGGCACGTAATTTTAATCTATCATTAAAGGAAGGGGGTTCCGAATCAATAGACAAATCCTTGGATCCTCAAGTAAATAATATAACAAATAACTACTATTATTCAGCAAGAAAGGAAGATGAAGTCTATTCATGGCAGTTACGTTTTGACGGGACGTCAGACGTCAGGGATTTTTTGTACAGGGTCGAGGAACTGAGTAGAGCCAGGAAAACTAAGACGGACAATTTGGTTTTGGGTTTTGGTGAACTTCTTGAAGGAAAGGCGGCGAACTGGTTTCGTGCATTAGATAAAGAGAATTTAAATTGGAGTACATTGAGAAATAAGCTTATAGATCGTTATGAACGCGAAGACAGCCAGGTAGAAGCAACGCGAGCAATTTACACTATGCGACAGGAAACTAACGACACTGTTGCTGATTTCGTGGACAATTTGAGAATAGCAAATTCAAAATTAATAGAATTACTATCTGATCAGCAGTTAGTGCGTCTGGCAAGGCATAGTCTTTTAGACAAATATGCAAGTGTATTAGCCTCCAGCGACACATCCGATCTAGAGTCCCTAGTTTCAGCATGTACAAAAATAGAGATGTACACTTCAAAGCAACCATAACATAGTCAACCTCGGCGGGCTGTTCATTTTGAAGGACCGACTACTTCTTCTTCTTCTCGAAATAATTCTTCCCAGAACAATAGATCTTTTTATTGCAATTTTTGTAAATAACAGGGCCACTCTTGGAATAACTGCAGGAAAAGACAAAATCAAAATCAACATCGGTTTTCAAAAAACTAAAGGGCGGTTTTCACCATCTTACGTACGAGGATGAGGGGAACCGTACTTTGTTTTCATCTTAAGAGTGTTCTAAGACACGTGCAATGCAGGCATTCACGCCTCTGGAACATGCTAAAGATGACATCAGACCACATATTAATATTAACATTGCAAGTAGGGTCTTTTCATGTTTATTGGATATAGTTCGTTTAGATTAAGTTTAGTTTAGTATATCATAGGAAGCCAATGAAATAGTGTAAAGGACTACCAACCCTTCATGCTGCTTCATTCCCTTCTTTATGTGTTTGATCCGGTCACGTGTTCTGGAGTTTGGTACCTTCAGGACTTGTGCTTGGAATAAACGCAACATTCTAGTGTACTGATGATAGATTTCATTTTTTTATCCTCGTTGGACTAGAATAGGAACATCTTCATAAAAGATGTTTCTCTGATCCTAGTGATCAGTGGCGCCCATTAATTTAGTTTAGGTCTTAATTCTTTATCATCACTTAAACTTTACTGAGATTTATTCTTATTTACGTTTTGAGTAATTTTCATTTTTTTAAATGAGACGATTCGTCTTCTTACTGTTGTGAGCTTAGTAGTGCGACGCACACGCGCACACACACACATTGGTACATTCCGTCAGCATAATGGACATAAGTTTGGTTGTCATTATCCTTTGGTCTGAACCCTTCTTCCACAAGTTCATTGGAGTTTTCTTATACTTTTGTCAAGTATCGAAGTTTTATTAGTATCCAAAGAGTCTCCAGGGGACTTGGAAAGAAGGATTCTTATATTTTTGTGTGTGAAAGAATTGAGCAATTTTTCATACACAAGATTATGTAATTTCTATTTAAGTTGTTCAATGTACTAGTTTTATGGTTAAATATATTTAGTTTAATATATATATATTTAAGTCTTAGTTTCTTAAGGAAATTCTCAAATTGTGTTGTTTCAAACAAAGGGAAGTACATACTGCTTTGGCGTGTTTACCTATTAAATAATTCCGTCTGGATATTATCACTTTACCTCTGCTACGTAAGAGTGTGTCTTTGTTTAGTTTTGTTAGTCATAAGTACAATTTGGTTAGTTATAAGTAATATATGCATAAGTATCTCATTGCTAGTACCAGTGTTATGCTGTAAATTTTGTAGTACAAGTGTCGATCTCTTGAATTGTGCTCGTACACCTCATATGTCCTGTGTCAATTATCTAAAGCACATAGTTGAACACCAATTATATTTTGTTTGTCCAAGAAATTTCGACTCTTTGCTTACGTGGTAAGTGAAATTTTTGTCAGGATGCCATCTGGGTTACTTCCTTAGTCATATTTCTTGAGCAAGCAATGTTCATTCGAAGAGAATATGCTGGGTATTTTTTATATGTAAACCCTGATTCAACCACGATAGACAGGTTTATCTTCTGATTGTAAAACCTCATTTAAAATTTTTGGCATTAAGTTATGTAAACCCTGCTCTAAACATTTTTTTACATCAATTTTGTAATTGATTTAGTGAAGATCTCTTTGAGATTTAGTGGATTTTTATTTTTTTTATTTTGTTAAGTTCTATTGTTTCAAGTTTTTATCTTAGAATGGTAAATTTGTTTTATATAAACATAGGGAGGGAAAGAGAGTTTAGGTAGTTACTTTATTTATTTTCTGTTAAAAATATATATGTGTTTTTGTTTTCTTCTTCAAAGAATAAAGTGGGAGCTTGAGTTCTCCATACTCACTGGTGTCTCAGAGAGATTGTCTCTCGATAAGTGAGTAAGTGTTTGCGAATCTCATATTAGAGATATAAAAGTGAAGGTACAATCCTCATGTAAATATTGATAATAATAACGGTTGTGCAACACCAATCTGCGAATTGGTTTTCTCTTTTCGTTTTCTTGGTTTATAACTTGTTTAGTTTTATGGTTTTCTGTAAAAACTTATTTATTTCTACTAGCTTTGTCTTTTATGTACATGTGCGGGAAAGAAAGGTATTCGCGTGGGTTTTTTTTTGTTTTAAGGTAATTTTACTTCACTTCGCGGCGTAAAATTTCCGGGGGTTGCGGGGAATTGTAACGTCAAAGAATTGTGCAAGTTTGGATTGCCAGGGTAGTGCCCGATTATTGTTTTGTTGAGAGTTTTTTTCGTGTGGCTGCCCTGCGATCGGTTTGACGGGACGAGCAAAAAAAAAGAATGCGGGTAGTTAGATCGGGGACAATACGCGAGACGACGATTCCGCGGTGCGCGTGGTTTTTGGGCGAGAAAGAAGTGATATCGAAAATAATGAAAAAGATCGCGCGGATACCTTGAACTTATCCTTCGGAGACTTTCCGTTTAAATTTACAAAACATAAAACCAACGTTTCGACTCCTGTGTGAGATCGGGCTGTGCTTGTTCGAGTGTTGTGGCTTGAAGAGATGAAAATATACAATCGTTTGTTTGAAAGTAAAAATGGTTTTATTTGTGAGTGGTTTTGAGGGGTAATTCCTTGGAGACTGCACAGGATTGCCAAGCATGCTGTCGAGGTGACGCAAAGATGAAGCATCATTGTCCCTTTAAACGTTCAATGGATGATGATTGAGGATGGCTTCGCGCACTCTTTCGCACTCTATCCCACGAATCTCTACCCGGCGCAATCTGCTCACCGCTGGCGGACTCTCCAAACACCTTCAAACATGATCAAGGTTCTTCAATGTTTTTATACATTATGTATCCTTGCCTTAGCCCCATAATAGCCCTGGTGATTGACAAGGGTCCATGCTCATCAGACGGGACATCAGACGGGACATCAGACGTGACATAGGCCAATTGAATAAATTATCAGTTCAAGAAATAATTTCGATATTTGAAAAATGATAGGTAAATTTCGCCCTAAGTAAGATAAAATTGACCTTACTTTGGCCACACAGACAGGCTCACAATCAGGCGCGGCTCGTGCTAAAGTTCACTCGTGCGCTGAACCGCCAACAAAATTGAATAATATTTTACAGGTCATCATATTCCTTCCTTTATTTATTAATTTGGTTGAGAATAAACTATTTTGGACACAAGCCTTGATTCCCGCACGCTAGTTATGACAGTTACGAACCGAGGTATGTACCATTTCGGGCGATATGGATAAACGCCTCACTTGAGAATGTCATTTTGTATGAAGCTCCTAGCATAGATCGCTAAACCGTCATATCACACAAAATGTATCGAAAAAGTTGCCCCTGAACGGGCGGAGTTCGGTGTGAATATGACATGAAGAGAATCGAAAGTGACCAAAGATTTCCGAAGAAAGGGCTGCAGCGAAGTAATTATTCTTGACCTACAGTTTGAACAAGATAGTAATAATATTTCTCTTATAATGCAACCATGAGTCAGCGGGTCAGCTATGCGTCTCGTGTAATATTATCTTGTAATACAGCCCTTGGGTTAGGGAACCTATTTGACATTGACATTATTAGTTTGTTTTTTGTTTTACAGTTAAAAACTAACCTTTTGTTTATGTGTGTTTTTCGTCACTTATTGGGTTATTATCAGACCTGTTATATATTATTTTGGTATCTGTATTCTTACTTAAAAAATAACAATCTCATCGTATAATTATAATAATCTTTTAATGATTGACGTAATAATAAATGTGGAATAAATAATAAAAGGGTCGAAGAATTGATCTTCTCTATAAATATGTAAGATACCCACTAGAATACAATTGCAAAGTTTGTACATGATGTAGGTATAAAGTATAATATAAGTATAAATTCAATTTTTTTTTCACAGTCCTCCTCACTAGGGTTTCCTGGTCTGAAGCGGCCTGTAGTTATTAATCTTTTGCATACATATTAAGTTTTTGAGGAATTGCTCGGTGAACCACCAAACATTTAAGGCACCGGCCGTGCCTGTTCACAGTACATGTCTATCAATAGTGGTAGCTACTAAAAAACCTGAATATTAATTTATGACTTATTTCTGTATCTCTCGTATTTCTTTGCATCTCAAGCGTTTTTTTGTGATTTTTAGGCAAGGAATGCATCTTCCCTAGTGCACAGGATGTCCTCAACACTAGTCACCAACAGGAACCTTGGCTTGTCCAGAATAACCCGGCAGCTGTACGGTCCACGTGGAATTTTGCAGAGACTTTCAAACTTAGAACGGGACCGTGGAAATAATAATGGTTCACTTGTTCAAGGAAGGGTCCCAAAGGTAGTCCATATTACATTTAGATTTTTAAAATAGCTAAGTATCACTTTATTATTAAACTAAAAATTCCTTGTGTGAAAACGGGAGTGAGCTGTAAATACACAGCTGGTAATTAACTCGACCCGTCCGAATATTAGTTGACATATGTAATTGTACTAAAGTTATAATCTCTAAAATATACATTAATTAAATAAAATTTTAATTATTCATGCTTATCTACAAGGCAAGAGCAGGAACAAACATAATTATATTCATGATTAATGTAAATTTTATTTTACAAGCAATAATTATTCACCTGAAACACTCATCCACATTGAAAAATCTCCTGATAAAAGATACATGACGCCAACGGGACAGGTGAATAATTATTGCTTGTAAAATAATTGTTACCCTTTGTGCTATGCATAAAAAATCTTGTCTTAAACATTAGTTTACCAAAAAAATAATAATTAATGTAAATTTCCTTGTTGGATTCATGAATGTGGTGGTATGAATTTTTAATAAAAAGTTCGATTACAATTAATAAAAATCGACGGTCCCGAAGAACAATGTCGGTTGTGCAAATTTGTAGTTTTGCATTAGAGATGTTTACTGTTTCATTTCTGCATTTTTACTGTTTTTGATAATACATTTCTTTTATTATAAATAAGGGTAAATGCAATATACCAAGCAACACCACATTTCTTGATCTCAAAAACAGTAAAAATGCAGCTACGAAACTTTAAACAGTTCTATTGCAAAACTACAAATTTGCAAATCCCGAAATTCTTTGTTCTTCAGGACCGTTGAAATAATTTGTCTTTTAAAAAAGTACCGTAAGTATAAGTATTTTTTTCTTTTTATAGCAAGTTCAATTGTCAAGGCTTAGAAGAAGAATAACATCGGTGGAAGTTTCAGTTCGATCAATTTTAGCCACACTGAATAAAGATAGCTGTTCGTCAAATCCGTGTAAACAAGCTGGTACCTGCCTTGAAAACTTTAAAGGATTCCATTGTATGTGCCAAGCAGGATGGGAGGTAAGTTGTTAATTAAAATATCAGGACATTTTTTTTTCTCTGCCTAGTATGGTTGCAGTCGACACTTTCACTAGATAGATGATTTAAAAAAATATGTTTTTCACCTATGCAGATATTTTTAATATACAGTCAAACATTGTTATAACGAGCTCGAGGGGACCGACTAAATTTGCTCCTTATAGCCTTATGCCTATGTTAATCATCATATCCAAAATAAATTTGTTAAAAGCCATACCTACCTATCTGCCTCTGCTATCAATATATTCACAAAAGTACAAGTATATTTACAAAATACGAGTAGGCAAAACCTATTATAAAATAAATTAGAAAATTTATTATTGATGATTGTAATTGATGATTGTAAACATTTCACTTTCATGCTTCTCAATTTCCTCTTCAAAACAATCAACACATTATAACTATCATCACCTGACAAGACTTCCAAGAAAAGTATCATTAAATTTTCTATCTTTTTATCACTAGCTTGTGCATACTGTACATACTGATTGTAAAATCGCCCTTATCATAAATAACTAGCTTGGGATATTGTTTTGGTTTTCGGCTGTAAAAATTTACTTATCACAAACCAGTGATGCACAACCAGCAGTCCCAGTCTTACGGCCCGCATGTCAATTTCATACGTCCCACTTGGCTATAGAGAAAATCTAAATGTTTGGGGTAATTCTTGAAAACCCTGGTTGAAAACATTTTTTGGAAACACAGTTTGTTAATTCAACCAAATTCGAAGAACCGGTTTGTATAACATAAAATTCAACAGAAACTTTAACTCTTGAATTTCGCTGTCAACCCCCTCCCCCTCAACGAAAAAAAAATCTGCTTGTAGGTCGCGGCCTGTTTGAAAATAGGCAAAGCGGCCGCTCTCTGCTGAAAAGGTTGGGCATCACTACATAAATTTACTCCGTGCAGGGATGTAGGTACTCGTAACTAGGTACCATCATAACCAGATTCATTAGTTTTTAAAAAAAAATGACAATGAGTTGTAATATAAAAGAAGATGTAAAAAGGGAACGCTTTTGCCATGACTTTCGCAGATTTTATGATAATTTTACATTGCGCCCGATGGATAGGGTTCACATAGTCGACAATCTTACACAGGTAGTGCCATAAAAATATAAATCCGTCCCTAACGGGATAGGAAATTCGTATCCCTTTGTTTGTTTACTTACTTCGAGTATGATGCCCAACTATTTTTTCAGACCCAACTACCAATTCATGTATTCTTTATATAAATTGTGTTTTGAAAATTATTTGCTCGGTAAATCAGTGAATCGACCTCGTTATAACAGTCAACAATTATATAAAAATAAGCCTGAACTAAAATATCTTTTTGTAATTGCTCATTATAGCCTCGCTATATGCTCGCTATTGCCGTGATCGTTATAACCAAGTTCGACTGTAATAATTTTTTTTACGTTTGTCGGACAACAACATGTAATTTAGAAGAGTTGTTAAGCAACCGTTGTTTACATAGATATCGCGGAGGAATCTCTCGCGCAAACATTGGCATGCGTGTACCTACAAAAAACATTGATAATGTGCATTAGTAAAAAAAAAAATACCTACAGTTTAAGGATACTTTAAAATTTGTCAAACATTAATTTTTAATAATTATTATTTAAGTGTTTTGCTTAACTTATCATATACAGACATGGATGTGATCAACACATGGCTACAGTGGTTTATCCCTCCTGCATTACGAATCCACGCTCACTCCTTCAATAGGCCACTTGCAAGCGTTTTATAATGACTGGGAAAAAATTGTGTGGATCAATTTTTCTACTATGATTACATTTTTTTTAATTTATTGTTTTTTAAATAATAAAATAAATAAATTTGTTTTTTTAGCTCATGATTTTTAGCACCAGGGCGATACTGAAAGTATCTTCCACTCTGGAAAGATGAAGTAGATTCCGAGGGAGACCATGTTTTCTGTTTTTTTTTAATACATTTATAATTTTATAGGGAACTCAATGTGATACTGACGTTGATGAATGCACAGTTCTCAATCACTCTGGTCTCGGCTGTCAAAACGGAGCCACATGCATAAACACTCCCGGAAGTTACCGGTGTGTATGCCTCCAGGGCTGGTTTGGACTACACTGCACTTCCAACTCCATGAACGATTGTCTGTCGGCTTCCAACGAAGAACTCTGCGGTCACGGAACTTGCATTCCTCAAAGTAGCACTCAAGGGCGGAAATGTATTTGTGATCAGGTAAGATGTCCAATATTTCAACAATAACAATTTTAACCTTTAATTTTCCCGATGGATAGGAATTTTTTCACCATATAATATTTTATACAATGGCTGAAATTGTCATATGATATGATTATGATTCCATATGCTATGATTACGTTAGTTCCGCCGTATGATTATGTACATTATTATCTGTATTACCTTCTATCAGTAGAGAAGTATTTGAATCCTCGAAAAGAAGACCAATGCTGATTCTGATAAAAAAAATTGTTGAAAGGAGATGAAGTGTTAGGAGAGCGATTGTAGGGATATTGATGGTACCGAGCAATATATTTATAATAGTTTGTAAAATTTTGGAAATGATGAAAAATTATAGAAAAAAGTCACTTGTTGCCTCCAGATGGGCCGCACAACGTACTTGAGCTGATCCCAAATAGCAAGTTAATGAATACTTGAACATTGATAGGAAGGCCCGAAAACACTATTATCAATTGATTTCATACATTTATTTTGCCCTTTTGATTGGTTAATTATTTATTTGCTAGTAGGGAGTGGCTCATGTGCAACCCATCTGGGGGCACCTACTGAGAACGACAATAAATTATTATACTTAATTAATTAATTATTTAATTAAGGACTTGGTGGCAGGTAAATTTTTTTATTTTTTTATCAATTTTCCCCTTGCTGTCAATTTTTCTTGACTACAATAAATGTAACATGGCAGGCCTCGTGTTTTGCATCACTATTCTGAGGAAAACCCGTCCAATCTAAATTATTAAAATAAAACATTTATTATAGGGATGGAGAACTAATTCGGCAGGATCCTGTACAGAAGACGTCAACGAGTGTCTTGGAAACCATCCTCCGTGCTCTGCCAATCCTTACGTGCCTTGTCTTAACACTCCTGGATCCTTTGTTTGCGGAACCTGTCCAAATGGTACTTATAAAATATTACTAACTGAGTATGACAAAATATTATAAGTTAGTTAATTAACTTACTAATATTAATAACTTACGGGGCAAACCGCTATGTCAGCTATTGTAACAACAAGTTTTAGATATGTTTAATATAATTTGAGACAACCTGTAAATGATATACGCGACAAAGCATTAATGTCATCTAATCTAAAACTACCGCTACCCAGCGAACGATTAAAGATATTCCTGTACTTTTTAAATTACTGAATAACTTCATAGACTGCCCTCAAATATTAAGTGATATAAATGTCTGTGTCGTTATTAGATCTACTTGACTCCACCATCTTTGCCATTGTGACTGTTTTCACTGAACTTCCAATACATATATAGTCCTTTTCAATTGTTTAAAACCTCTCTGTCCTGCATCAAAACGAAAATAATGTAACTGTATGTATTTCTTTAATTTTTTTTTTTTTTTTAATTTTATTCTTCGGACTTTATGTCCGGGTTAAATCTTCCCCGCAGGAAAAACTAAACCCTTCCACATACTTTTCCACAAATGATCATCTAGTCAATCCACATTATGCAAGTGCATTATGTAATCATAATAAATACAAAACAACACAAGATCAACAACACGTCAATTCACCAGAGATCAAATGGGAAAATAATTCACCGACTCCAGATATTTTCATATCAGAGGGTTCGGCTCGGTAGAACTCCTAACTGGACCTATAAATCCTACTGATCCCTCTATATCAATATTTAAAAAATCTTTCGTAATCCTACATGTATTTAGTTTCTACTATTGTTTGTACCTTATTATTGTTCGACATGTAATATGTTTGTAAAAGCCCAATGGGCAATCAGTAAAATAAATAAATAAGATGCACAAACAATATGTAAGAACAAGATGTGAGGGTTATCTAGGCACCAACCAACCTCCTTACAAATATGTAACATTAAATAAATCTCCACCGCTTTGATCTTTATCTTTGTCTTATTACATTCTCTAAACTTCCACATTATAATAATTATTCCAGTTAATAATATATTAAATGCTTCCAGGTTACTCCGGTAATGGATATTACTGCATGGATATTGATGAGTGCCTTTATGGCAACGGTGGTTGCAGTGTTGCCCCTCGCGTTCAATGCATAAATACTATGGTAAATATATTTATTTATTTATTTTTTTCATGTTCTCCATAAAACGGTTATACACCAATATATCATGGAGAATATATTTTATTATTATTTTTATATTGATAAACTAATGTTTATAAGACAAGGTTTTTTATGCATAGCACAAAGGATAACAAATTATTATAAGCAATAATTAGTCGCCTGAAATACAAATTGAAAATATCTCCTGAGTAAAAATAAATGCCGCTGACGGGAATTGAACCCGCTTATAATAATTTGTTATCCTTTGTGCTATATATTTTATGAATATCTATCACAAATAAGGAGTTGATGAATGGCAACAAATGTTGCGAGTTTTATCATTATAATCCTATTTATTGCACTTGTAAAGTGAAATCTTAACCCCTGTGAGATGGATGAAATTTAGATTTTTCAAATATAATATTGAAAATTTAAATGGAAATAATAGACACCCTTCTACAGTGTTAACTTTTTTAGTTTGGAATTGACAGTAATAAAATACCTACTTCCAAAACATTGAAAACTTAGCTATACACACTGCACACAGCAGTGCACCTCAAGGAAGTCATAATTTCACTGCACTGCAAATGTAGCCAGCCGAAATGATATATTGGATTTTAGCCGAATTTATGTGTAATGGTATCTAATTATATTATAATCAGAATATATATGACGATTTCTACTCACATTGAATTGCTTTTAATTGAAGAATATTAAAATCGATATTCAATTTAGTTTTAAAAAATGCCCATTATAAATATTGAAAATGGAAAATTAGAGCAAACAAGTTAAATAGGTCAGATTTTTATTTTTCATATTTTTACTGTAATAATTTTAACAAAAATGCAGCCTTATAAGTAAATTTATATTTTATCAGGGTTCAAGTACCTGTGGCGAATGTCCCCCTGGATTTAGCGGCGATGGTATTACTTGCACCTACATGGGAGTTTGCGCAATAAACAATGGAGGCTGTCATCCATTGGCACGTTGTGTTGCAAACTCAAGTATGTATATATATATATATATATATGTAATATATTTCGTCTGTAAGTTTGATTCCGCATATGAGCCAATAATTTATTTCAAAATTTGGGCGCATTCAAATTATGAAATCGACCAATGATCTGCTTGCACTCAGACACAATACCTCAAATGAATCATCCCCACTAAATAACAAACACAAAATAAACTACGTTTAAATTTATTTTTTCATCCTTGATATTGGCAAAATTGCAAATTTAATGGTTCTTCCGCGGTATTAGACTTACACCGATAATTTATTATTTAATTTTTCACTTGCACCAAATACTTTGAGGGTATACATAATTATAATAATTTATTATTTAATACCATGTAATCAAAATAATTATATAATATTCACGGCAACTAGTAGTATTTTAATGATTAAACTTCGGCTTAAACACTTCTATTCAAAAAAGTGGATCTTGTAAGTTAATATTCATCCTTTTTTTTATTTTTTATTTCTGTTACTATATATATAATATCCAAACAGTCAAATATTTATTTTTAATAATTAAGCACGTCATCAAAATGGAATGTGAAAATTGAACATGAACATTGTAGTGATAAGCTCGACGTATGTGCGTTGCCGCTGCAACGCCGGCTACGCAGGGCTTGGCTACGGCCTGAACGGCTGTTCTCCAGTGGACCCCACGGTCTCCACGCCTCCCCCCGGAGGCTTCCTCTCCGTGCACTGCCAACCCAACCCCTGCCAGCACGGCACCTGCCACGACATCCCTGAGGGGTACCTCTGCATCTGCAACCCTCGCTATACTGGTAAACCAATCTTTTACATTTTATTAGTATTATAATTACAGATTTACCTGTTAGTTGTTAGTATCTGTTTTAACACCGATTCTCATCCTGTTACAACTTTTCACAAAATTGTGATCATCTTGTACTTGTCATCTAATACAATTAAGGTATAGGCACCGCCACCGCGGGAACCATTAATTGGATGACCAAAACCTCTGCCATAGGTCACCCCAAGTGGTTTGCTACATTTGGTTACTTAGCAGGAAGTGCCTGAGTTCACAGGGTGAGGTTTGTCTAGGTCTTGGCGGCTGATACATCTGCCCACTACCAATTGAGGGAGGCCGGTTGAGGGAGACCATATGACCTCTTCTCCTATCCTTACAGACCCTGACCTGACTCTAACTTTTGGTGTGAGTCTATATATGTATTTTTCTGAAATTGGATGACATTACAGCAGTTAATGTACAAAATAAATGTCGGTACTATCTGACTGAGACTTTGCTCAGTTGTTAGCGCGGTTGTCTTCAGTCCCTGGGGAGAAAGGTTCAATCCTCAGTCAACCAAACAAGCAATATTTTTAAATAAATCGATTAATAAAAATGTGAACCCATTGATACAGCATATTGCGATTTTTTATAAAAAAAACAAAAAATCTTACTTTTATTTAGTCAGTCATGAAACCTGAACGAATGATCTGCAAAATACTGGCTGAGCATTCTCCCCATGGTCTTCTGTTTTACTCAAAAATAGGTTCAACATAGTTTTTCTTAATGTTTTGTCAATACTCTGTGTAGAATTATGTGTCCATATATTATGTTCAGCATGTTAATGTGTTTAGTCGATTAATTTATATTTATATGTGTAGTATATTTTTACAATAGTGTTTTCATAAAAGCAGTCTATTTACATGTTTAGTATATATTTATATGTATAGTTTATTTATATGTGTAGTCTAGTATATTTTGTCTGTGTAGTGTAACATCAATAAGTTAAATTTATTTGGTTTATTTTGATTACAGAAGTAGTACATTTGGTGGTATTTTAATTGTACACTATCTTATTTTAACTGATGTATTTTTCAAACAGGAGCAAACTGTGAGCATCTCAGGAATCCTTGCTCTCCAAATCCATGCCAAAACTCAGGAACTTGTATATCTGATATGGCTACAGGGGGTTACAGGTGCGAATGTAGCAATTATTACACTGGCGTTACTTGCGAAACACAGACATCAAGTAGGTTCTTTTAAAATTATTTTATTAACTGTAACAATTTTTTTATATGAATATATATATATATCATGGTATTATTTTACAGGTTGTGGTGGTATCCTAGAAAAACAAGAAGGCAGTATTGTATACCCCGAAACAAATTTGTCATCTTCCTACAACCACAACTCAAAATGTGCTTGGGTCATTCTGACGGCTCCAGATAAAGTTCTGAGTATTACTTTCTCAAAGTTCAATTTGGAACAAGGGGTTGATTGCCTCTACGATTGGTTACAGGTTTGTTTATTATTAATAGTTTTATGACTTGGCTTTGCCTGAGATTTAAACCCTTTTTTTACCGTCTTATTTTTATATGTGGTTAAATTTAGTAACGGTTAACATTTTGCCACAAACACCTATTTTCGAAATCTAACAGTCTAACATAAACTGTTTACAAAAATATAAATATGAATTATTAGCATCAATTTTCTAATACATACTGGTATTTAGTGCAGTCTTAACCATATTGAAAGAATCGCCCCCCCAAATACAAAATAAGAGAAATAGGAATAAAACACGTTATTATTTTTATAAAAATTATGTATTTATTTATTGTCTTATATGATATACCCGGTCACCGTGAACGGTGTACGCAACAATTGAGAAAATGAGCATACCTTTTCTCTCTCTTTCACTACACTTTATGTGTATAACTAATAATAATTTTTATTTTCAAATACGAGGGTGGTCTGAAAAGTTTCCGACCTAACAATGAAAGAAGGTTTTTTTTCCTAAGTTTTTTATTTATTTTTCTACATAGTCTCCTTGTAACTCTACACTCTTATCTCAGCGATGCTCCCATCTCTCTAACCTTGTTGTCTTGGTGAAACAGGATTTTCTTTTTCTGCAAATGTGGCCGTTTTCCGCAATTTCTGCCTTCAGCTTGTCAAGTAATGATGCGTAGTATGCTCCTGTTATAGTTTTTCTTTTTTGAAGATAATCAATTAAGATAACACCATGACTATCCCAAAAACCAGTCGCCATCACTTTCCCAGCCGAGAAAACAGTTTTTGCTTTTTTGGAGCCGGTTCTCCCTTTGCAGTCCACTGTATTGACTGTATTTTTATTTCGGGCGTATAATAGTGTATCCAAGTTTCATCTACTGAAACTAAATCTACTAAAACTCGGATTTATTGCGCCTAAACTGCGCCAACAGAGCGTTGGAAATTCGAACACGTTTTTGGTCTAACGTGAGCAAACGCGGCACCCAACGCGCGGACAGCTTTCTCATATCTAAATTTCATGTACCCATAAGAGCTACTCGTTCTAAAACCCTCTTTAATTGTAACAATTCTAAGACTGAACTGATTACATGAAATTAGTAATAGGTACGCAGATGTAGCGGATCTGTTTAACTGCACAGAATCTAGGTACAAAAAGGCTTTAATATCATATCTTTTAAATCATGACCAATAAAATGTAAGTCTACTCATACTTACGTAAAAAGTCAAATAAATATGTATATAAAATGAACTGCCTGGGGCAACTGAGGAAACTTAGGTCAATAATAATATTCAATACGGTGAACCAACAGCTTGATTGGCACTTACCTACTTTCAACCAAAACCTGAAAGTAAATGCATACATTTTAGCTACTGTAATATATTATATCATGTATCTATACTATCATATATTTCAATCAATACTAATCTAACCTAGTCTACCTATAAGTTTTGCATGTACTTGTATCTCTAACTTTTTATATCCATCTAGAGTTTCTGTTAATTGTAAATTTTCTGATGTCACTGTTTATAATTTACTGTATATGCTATATTTTATACCGTTAATATTAAAATAAATAAATAAATCTTGATTTAATATGTGACAGACACATTCTTTGGACATTTTCATAACCTGTCTGCTATCTCTCTCATTTTAATTCGGCGCTCGTCTAACACTATTTGGTGAAGTTTAGAAATGTTATCGTCATCGTATGAACGTTCATCGTCTCCCAAGTTCCTACGGCCACGTTTAAATTCAGCTGCCCAAAATTTCACTGTGGTAAATGATGGCGCAGAGTCCCCATACACTGAGTCCAACTCATCTTTGATTTGCGTAGGCGTATTGCCTTTCAAAAACAAAAATTTAATAACAGCTCGATACTTAATTTTTCCATTTTCACAAAAACACACACATCGACTCACTCAAAAGACTGTCATCTAAAAACTGCGCGTCCAAAATGGCCGAATCTTTGGTGAGTAACTGTCAAAAGATGCACAGCTATATTCACTAGCTTTTATTGACGAGTAACGCCATCTTTGTGTTAAGGTCGGAAAGTTTTCAGACCACCCTCGTATATGTGTTATGTTATATTTTTATTTCCCCTTTACACTGTCCTAAAGGTAAATACGTTTTATTTACAATCTGAAACACTGTATTATTATTTGTTGTATAAACTTACACTGTAAATATTGGTAAAAGATACAATTTAAAAAAAAAATTATATTGCAGATTCATGATGGCAGAAACTCGGCAAATCAAATAATCGGACGGTATTGTGGCAACACTCTTCCAAACGGTGGGAGCATAACTTCCACCCACAATGTTTTATACTTGTGGTTCCGCTCCGACCACACCATCAGCAACGACGGCTTCGCCCTCCACTGGACCAGCATAGATCCTGTTTGTGGGGGAGAGATCCAGGACAAGCTACACGGGATCATCACTTCCCCAGGATCCCCCGGAAAGTACCCCCCAAACAGGGATTGCTATTGGAAGATTATTGCACCAATAAACAAAAGGATTCAAATACACTTCTTCACAATGCAAATTGCCGACAACAACAATGACTGCAACTCTGACTATGTAAAAGTAAGTAAAGTTGTCATAATTTATTAAAACTGGAAAAAATATTTAACCAGAGTTGGTTTATATAATATAAATATATATATTTTTTAAATACTCGTGGATTGTGCGTCCACTGAGCAGATAATCCATAGAAGTGTGATCTATACATGTGTGAAAGAAAACTGATGTCACCAATTTACATATAGGACCTTTCACCACTATTTATTAATTTATCTCCTCAGAGGATGGGTCCCTGGTTAACAATTAAGTTTGGCGTCATTGTGAAATGATGCTCCTCAAAGCACTTTTGAAGCTAATTACATTATTATCTACAGACCATGCACCCCATTTCTCAGATTAGAAACAACTTTGTAAGGATTATTTATTATATTATTTTCTTGTTGTATTGATCTTTACGTTCCTTCATTTTCGCATATGTTCTTATGTTATGTGACAATGAGGAAATAATCTAACGCATTATTTGATAAATAAATATGTACACGTGATAAAAAGATTACCTTCCTATTACTCATTCTTCCATCGCTCAAAACTGATATTTGTAATATCTCTTTCTGGAATATGTATGGTATGATGTTTTATTTCAGATATACGATGGCGCCTCTCAAGATGATGTTGTTTTAGGCCGCTACTGCAACACAACCAATCCTGCGCCTGTGCTGACTTCTGGTCCAAACGCCCTCGTCTACTTCCATTCCGATCCTACAATTAATGACAATGGTTTTCAACTTTCTTATGCTGTCGTTGATGGTAAGACTAACCTACATTACATAGATTTCACGGCACAGCAACAGTAGCGTCAGTGACGCTGCGTCACTGTCACGGCGACCAGGTACAGTATTACTGTACAAATGGATGGGAGTATATTCGAACACAGCGATAATGACACATTGTCGGTAACGCGGCCTCACTGATGCGCAATGGTAGTGACAGAACTGCATTTGCATTTTGTTTTGTAGTAATTATCTGGTAATAGATACCCCTTTAAAAAAATTTCCTTACATAAGTACAGTACTCCGCCGTTCGATTATCCTACTACTACTAAAATCTGCCGTTATTTTTACTAGTGGAAAGCACAAAATCAAACTATAATTTTCCCATATTCGTATTCAAATTCAGTATCCACTGTGTACGCCGCAGGTTGGGTTATCGTACTCTTTACTATACCAGAATCTAACTTGCTTTCGCTGACCATTTTACCAGTCATCATGTATGTGTTCTAGCAGATGTTGCATGTATTTCTGTTTGTTTCATTCTGCCACATGTTTAGTTTACAAAATGGAGTCTTCTCGTAAGAGTGACACTTTAAGTCTAAACCAAAAAAATGGATATTTTACAATAGACCAATAGCAGCGTTTGTTTGTTTTAACTTAATTTTTGTTCTGTATATTCCTCGGCTTTCGTTTATTGAACACTTGCCCAGTTTTTGGGGTTGTAGATTAGTTTGAGAGTACAAAAAAACGGAGTATTAGAAATGTATATAATGGTATTTTTACGGTGAATATGTATTTTGTTTTAAAGGTATACCTGGCTGTGGTGTGATTTACATGCAAGATAGAGGAGAGATCACTCCGCCCAAACGCAACGGGGAATATATGTCGAATGTGGCATGTGAATATAAAATCACATTACCAGTAGGAACAAATATTAGATTAACTTTTCTCGCTTTCGATCTTGAAGAATCATCAACTTGTAGCTTTGATTATGTTGCTGTAAGTATTTTTGGTAAAAAAAAATTATTTTTTTTTACTTATTTTGCAGATTGCTTTGAATTAATATTTGCCTTTTTAAAATTATTTTTCTAGGTGTATGATGGAGATTCAACGGATTCTAATTTGATTGGAAAGTTCTGTGGAAATGATATACCTGCTACGATTGTATCATCGACAAACAATTTAATGATTGCATTCAAATCTGATTATACAATTTCCGGAGAAGGATTTCGAATTGAATATGACATTGGTAAAATACAATTGAAATAATTGAGTTATACATAATTCTTCAAATGTGTATATAATATTTCTAATTTCTATGCATTTCTTTTTTAGTTTGCCACAGACTCTTCACAGAAAGTACTGGAATCATCAAATCTCCCGGCTACCCAAATATTTATCCCAATGACAGAAAATGTACATATTTAATTAGTCTACCCATTGGAAAGGCGATATATTTCTCGTTCATTGACTTTGACATAGAGAAAACAAACTATCCATCTTGCACTTATGATAATATTAAGGTGACGTGTTAACAATGAATTTATTATTTCATAATCATTGCAATTCTAACCCCTACCCTGTGAATTCTGGTCCTCCATCAACAGATTAAGATGCTCCAACAGTTGCTATGCTCGCAAGATACACTATGGTGGAGCCCAACAGACTTGTTGACGTGTGAGTTAAGAGTGTATTGTTGACGGATGACCATTTAACCATTTTGGTGGAATTAATGCAATTCGTAGGGCAACATCTGAGACATTTGACTGGCGAGAGGATTTTCTTGTTCAACTTTGACTCCCGCCATACGATAGATGAATACCACGTAAATTATTTAATTTTCAGGTTCATCCAACTATCATTATAATACAATATTTCATTAAATTTCAGATGTACGATGGAGATAATAATAATTCAACACTAATTGGAACCTATTGTGGGATAAGTGATGTTAAACCTGCTGATTTTGTATCAACTCATAATTATCTCTATTTTGAATTTACCACTGATAGTTCGGTTTCTGGCACCGGCTTCATGGCAAATTATTCTTCAATTGATAAAGGTTCGTTCTCAAGAACATAAAATATATACTTTACAGCCATAGAAATTATTTAAATGTATATACATGTTAATGCAGATCTCTAGGTTAATGAGAAAATAATATATGTAGTGATAAATAAATAACCTGTTATTTTTATTGTTCAATTTAATTGCATATTATGTATTAAGCTCTTTGATTTCTGTTTTCAGAATGTGGAGGAATTCTAAAAGCATTATCGGGAACCATTGAGTATCCTGATACAAGAAAGAGTGCAGTTTACAGCAATAACATGAGATGCATATGGGTGTTGTCGGCTCCTCCTGGCTATGTTATTCAAATGCAATGGATGACATTTGATTTGGAGAAACTGAACAATTGCTACGGAGACTATGTTGAAATATATGACAACAATACTCTTACTCACGACTCAGAACTTTTAGGAAGGTGAGGGTTTTTCTTCTAAATTCTTCCTCTTACGGGGTCCAGTCTGATGTCTGTCTTTTACGGTGAACTTTTTGAAGATTACGGATACAATTATTATTTCAAGACATTACAAACTTATAATCACATTGTATAGATCTTAAATTGCCATCGTTGATATACCATCGTAATACCGTAATTGCCATCCTTTAGATTTAGCATTAAACTGTCATGTGTCGTATGGGATCGTGTTCTATATTTAACCTAATTGTATAAATAAATGCAAAAATGCCCTTGTGTGTAATGATTAACTGTTTCCATTACACGGAAAACACTAATAAAAGGCAATAAATAACATTTCATTCGTAAATACACCCAAATTACTTATTATTATTATAAATAATACGATTATTTCAATTGTTTCCTGAAGATTTTAAATGGCATTAGATAAATTGAGATAGCGAATGTAGTAATACATTCGAATAAGGACAACCTACTGGCAAGGGTGGTCTCATTCAGTGTTCCATATTCATCTTAGTGTAAGCAAGCAAGTGTAATGTCATCTTAGTCACACCTCTCATGAAGAATGTAGTATTCAACGCAACTTTTAAGAACGTAAACGCTACCCAGTCCTATATTTATTTCTTTCACACACTCATGTTCTTTGAATGTTTGTCATATATGAATGATATTTTCAATTAAGAATTTACTGGAAACGTGAGCGTGTTTGTTCCTTGACACATTTTGTGAGGCAATAAAGTGTCAAATAAGTTTGTAATGTTGTTGATTCAATTTCCTATTTTATTGACCACTGATTCATTTCTGACTGATCCGCTTTTTGCTTTCTGACATATTTTCTGACTGTTATTACTTTACTTGGTTAGATTCTGCGGCACTACCATTCCTCCAGCAATGACCAGCCTCACCAATATGATCACTGTCATGTTTCGATCAGATGATTCCCTCATTTCAAACGGATTCTCAATGTCATACATGTTTATGGAATCTCGCAAAGGTAAAACATTTGTTACATATTCCTTTTAATGATAATTGATGTTTAAATTCACATAATACAACATGGTAGTTTGTTTTTCATGGTACTACGTAATAGTACTATGTAAATTAATATTAGTTTTTTTCTTATTAAAAATTTTATTGCAGTATGTGGAGGAACATATATGAAATCTCACGGTGTCATCACATCCCCGGGATGGCCCAACTTGTACGCGTCAAAAAAGGATTGCAAATGGATTATTAAAGTTCCAGAAGGACACCAAATTATGCTGAATATAACTGAATTTCTTTTGGAAGCCCATTCTAACTGCTTCGGAGACTATTTGGAAATAAGGTTTGTGCATCTAAATAATATCTGTGATGTGATTTTTGTGAGATGGTTATGAGGATTGAATATTTTACTAATGTGAAATAAGTGTATAAGGTCCTCCTGGCAATTAAACTCTTGCTCTATATTTTTCCATTTTAATATTGTTGATTACATCACCTTTATTTAATTACTAGTTTGCGTTCACTTCTCATTTAATTTTTAACGAATATTGATTGACTGTTTTTAATTTTCAGGAATGGTGGCTATGAAAATGCCCCATTAATAGGAAAGTTCTGTGGTACTGAGATTCCACCGACAATACCATCTATGACAAATTCCCTTTACCTCACTTTCCACTCGGATATATCACGAGAATACAGCGGCTTTAAAATAACGTGGGACAGTACAGCAACAGGTTAAATGATCAACTTACTCTAAATATAAATATGTACCTTCTAAATATACCTTCGTACCTTTGTTCGGCGTGCAATACCGCAAATGTAACATGTAAAAAATTGTTCAGAGGAGAAAACAAAAACATAATGTCCAAATAAACAAACGTTTTTATAAATATTTTACATTCTGTGGATGAACACACTCAAATAAATTATTACAAATCGAACGGTATTAAAATAAAGGTAACTCTTGGAAAAATAGACACTTTTATTATTACGTTTTATACGTATTGCATGCCAAATGACAATATCATCAACTTTAGAAAGGTGAGGTTTTCGATAGTCTGGAGTATGATCGTCTAGTATTCAGACGGATCGAGTCCACAACTTTTGACAACTTTCTCCTTTTCAGAACATAATTTTTATGTAAAAATGTTAGTTCCGAAAAAGAGATGAAAAATATATACTTTTTCATATTAAAACCCTTTTCATTGTTTTCAGGATGTGGGGGTGTACTGACTAGCTCTCGTGGTAGTATCATATCACCAAATTATCCTCAAAAGTATGGACATAATGCGGAATGCTACTGGAAAATATCCACTAGCGCTGGATCCGTTATTGAAATTGTCTTTGCAGACTTAGAATTGGAACCACACGGGCAGTGTCAGTTTGATTACGTAGAGGTAAGCTTTTGAAAACAATTTAGAAATAATCAATACGTCAAATAGTGGTTTAAGGTGATGAACTAAGTAGTAATGCAAAATCATGTGTTTTTGGTTTGAAAATTTTAGAAATGTTTAAGATGCTTTAATTAAATACTGCGAGTAGAACACATCTTGGGCCTTTGAAAATATCGAGTGTTTTTTCGATAGGTCTTTTCATAAGCCCAGAAAAAAATAATGTATAAGGCCTACGAAAACTTCTTTAAAGTTCAAAATCTCCTACTTACGAACCCATTTTCGGTTATGGTTTTATTGTATAATGTGGCAAATTAACACACTTAGGCTGGGAAAGGTGGTTTTACCCATTCGGTCGATTGATGCTTAATGCCGGGAAGGGTAGTTCTACCTTTTGCGCCGGCCTCATTTCAATGGCAGAAAAGACAGAATTATTCTATGTTTTTATATGAATATTATATACCAATCTCTTTGTAAAGGTCCCAAATATATGTACATAATTATCGAATCGTAATGCAAGTCTTGTTATTGTTATTTTTATCTTCGTGCCTTTTGTTTACATCGGTATTTCAATAAAGGATAGTATATTATTTGTAATTGTAATAATTCAATTTCTGGAATGAGGATTGAAACCCGATTCGAAACGATCTACCTCTGTTCCACCCCACTCAACTCCTATGATAACAGGCGGATGGTGCTTAGCGGGAATTTTAACCTTATAGCCATCTACATAAGGGGTGTTATTGTTAGTGGCTCATACTAGTACATCGCCAAATACAGTTTGTTATTTTCAATTAATTTGAAATGATGCCACAAAGTGAATTTGCAATTATTGAAGAATAATAAGTCGTTCAAAAAACTTTAATTGCTATATTTTTTTGTAGTTAACATTTACCTACCTAATTATAGTTACATATATATAAATTTTAAACATAAGCATTTCATTGATCACAAAACTTTCATAAATCTTTATTATTAGTAAGTGATGTTATAAATCAATACTGTTTTTTCCTTTATTTTACATGCAGCAATGATGGAGAGAGAATATAAATCACATGTCACTACTGCATGATCAACTTGACGAGGTGGCTAGACCACCCCTCCTTTGCTGTTGATCATGCAGTAGCGGTGTGATGGTAAAGCATTGGAGTCACGGGGGATGGAATAAACTCATTTTTCATATTTCTTTTTGTTCCTTTGCATTATGTAAATCTTTTATGTGTAATTTTTTGTTGTTGTTTTTTTGGTTTCTTTTGTCTAGATTTTCAATGGCGACTTCAATGCTCCGAAGTCAAGCCTGGGACGATTTTGTTCGCATGCGTTAAATCCTGGATCCATTGTTTCAACAACAAACAATGTGTTCATTAAATTCCGTACTGATAGTTACACTGCGGGACATGGCTTTATGATTAACTACAACACAGGTAATTCTTATATTCTAAAAACGTGTGTTTATTGCTTTGTATTAAATTTAAAATGTTCATTTAGTAAACTAGGAAAGTGTTGTAACCTATTATATCCACTTTTACTTTTAGCTGAAAAATTATATTTTTTTTTTTTAAATTTTCAGTTTGTAACAGAAATGTAAGTGGCAACAGTGGTGTTATAGAGAGCCCAAATTTCCCCGCTCCCTACCCGGACTTTACAGAATGTACCTGGAGAATCATAGTTCCCCGAGGAAACAAAATCAACGTCACTTTCAGTCACCTCGACTTGGAAAAGGGATTTCAATCGCTGATTGCAGGTTTCCATGCCCATCCCGGTATCAGACTTATTATCAGGAGAAGATTTAATCTGTCTAACATATCAAATAACTCCTGCAACTACGACTATGTCCAGGTATAACTATTAGTTCTGTTATAATGCAATGATCAATGCTTTCTCGATGTAATGGCAGGTAATCAGGATTGCACGAATCAGCTGGCAGTATGCTAATCTCCATTATTTGTTTACATATTATAATAATAATAAAAATGTCTCAATCATAGACATATGAATATTAGTAGACCTGCCCTAAGTGATTAAAAGCGTATTATCCCCACTCCCCATACCGGTTCCATTGGAACCGGCTGTGCTCGCGTATGGCCTCAAGTGAAATTTGAAAACGTGACGTCATCATTCTTGTGCGAACTATGGTCGAGGCATCATCGGTTCATTTTACGAAATAACACGGCAAAATGTTGACTTGTACTATGAAAACTTGTAAAAATAGATGTGAAAAAGAGAATAAACCCAATTGTCATATTACATTCCATATATAAGCATTATTTTACTTTATTTTAAGCATATTCACATTGTATAATATAGATCAGTTTTAGAAACATATACTATCACATCGAGAAACGTCTGGATGCGAAACACAAAGCTGGTTGGTTGCTGGGAAGTAAATTATGAACATTTATAAAAGTGTCTTAACTAAATACTTAAACGAAATATTCGACTCTGAAAATAGAACCGAATTTTTTTGCCGAATTTGGACTTCGCAAATTTGTTCCTAACGTGGCGAGTAATTTGCGCTCCCATGTAAAAATGTCTATTCATTCAAAAGCAGATTTTACTTTTAAGAATTAAATGGTGATATTATAATGCGAGATGCCTATTTACTGTCAGATTGATTTATTGACGAATCACAGTCAGCCTTACGCCCTTCGTTCTTCAACAGTTGATTTTACCCCTCGCCATTATCTTCTCGTCTATTAATTCCTATGTCTGTGGTCTCAATGTTGTATTGTACCTTAATAAGACTATAGATTGGTGATACCTCTGTAATCGGTTTTAACCGTATACAATATAAATAGAAATAAGCACGAGTACACTACTTTCTAAACTTGAGTTCTTTTCTAAACGAACTTTTCAACAATCTGCCTATGAGAAAATATTGTGAAAATTGTTATTTCTGTCGTACGCGGCCAATCAGAAATTGAACAACAAAACTTTTTTCTTATTATACTGTTAAAAGTATACGCGGGTTCAAATCCCGACATCCGCAAGTAAATTTTATTTAAGTAATTTGTGTTATTTCACAATTTATTAATTAAAAATAATAAATATTATATTTGCGGCACATTCCAGAGTTTAATATATTCTCAGTATTACCCTGGTGTAAGACCACCATTCAGAATTTAAACAGTGCTTGAAATGGCTTTGGCCGTGTTTGGTGGCCAGATCTGAATAGCCAGGTACTTCCCCATCTTCCTCTTTCCCATCTCCTTCCACTCCCCACTACCTTCATCCTGAAAAGATACCCCAATTGTTGATGCCATAGTCTCACTGACTCCAGACGGTTGGAAGCAGTTTGGAGTCTTGTGCGGTTTCACATATATTAATAGGAAAAAAACTAAAATTAGCTGAGGTTATAATCAAACTAAGTCTCCCCTTTTGCCAATTAATTTTGCATTTCTATTTCTCAATTATTTTTTTTAATAAATCATTGATACTCCAAACACCATAATTTATCAACCATTTAAAAAAAATCCTGTAGTTTTAATTCCTTAAAATAATGTCTTACCTTATAATAATAATAATAATATTTGGCTAATTTATATAGAGCCGTTTTCGTGAAAAATCACCTCATAACTGTCACATCATGCAAATGACCGCCGACCATACCAGCGCCATCTGCTTCGAGCTTTCCAGATTTCTTGCCATTATGATAAATATGATTAACAAGTTTTGTAAATTTTCTTTTCGATATTTTCTCATCGGGATGTTGTTTGAAAACTTCAACAAATCTTTTTGAAAATGACAGAGTAGGGCACCACTTTCGTCTACAACAATCCAAACTGTACAGTCATTTAGATAATAATACTGTCAGATACTACCACTACCACTACCACTACCACTACCACTGTATTATTTATTATAATTGATATTTTTATATTTTTTAGTTGAAAGATGGGAAAGATGTGAATTATACAAACAAATATTGCGGAAATACTATACCTCCACTATTCCGATCTACTGACAACAATGTCTTTGTTCATTTCCATGCTGATCATTTCCATCATCTATCTGGTTTTCGTCTGGAATGGATTGTTGATGGTAAGAAGAGTTTTATTGATAGTTCACTATCAAATTAGTTAAGTTTTTAACATTTTTGATAATTTTTGTAAAAAATATTGTTGTTTAAGGTTGTGGCGGTAATCTTTACCATCCATTTGGTACAATCACCTCACCAGGATATCCAAAATTCTATTCAGACGATACAGACTGTGAATGGGTGATACAGGTTGATCCAGATAAATCAATAGAACTGAGGGTCAATGAAATTGACATGGAAATGCTAGAAAACTGCAAGTTGGACTCTTTAACAGCCTACAACGGTCCAACCACCGACTCACCAGAACTTGTCAAACTTTGTCATTCAACTAAAAATGATCATACAATTGTTACGTCAACTGGAAACTATATGTTTATTAAGTTTGTGACGGATAATTCATATTCCGGAAAAGGTTTCACTGCTTCCTATAAATCTGTGGCAAGTAGTAAGTAATATATTTTTTTTAATTTAAAAAAAGATAATGAATAATTTGGAACAAGAGCTAGATATAGCATTCAATTGTCTTATTTGATAGTTAAATGAATTACTCAAAGCTTCATTTTCTCGTTATGGAATGATGTGAGCTGAAAATATTTGCTCTGACCTAAAAATTTTAGACAGAAAAAGAGTGTTTCAGATTTTTCTATACTTTTAGAACCAATATGTAAACAAACCAAGACATTGGAGAGGCTACTATTTATTGTATAAATTTTGGTATTATGAACGCCTAAGAATACAATACAGTGTTTTATGATTTACTACTTTCGTTTTTAGAGTGTGGAGGTCTGCAGAAAAGTGTAAAGGGAATTATTACATCACCAAATTATCCAAATAACTACGATAATAATATGGAATGTTTGTGGATTATTGAAGTTCCCGACACACACATAATTAATTTAGCATTTGTCGATGTGGATATTGCTAAGTCTTGGAACAGCAACTGTTCAGATATAGTAAATGTAAGACATTTTATTCCAAACATCTTTTCAATAATTTATTGTTTGCATTTCGTTAACTTACATATATGTGTTTGAATTATTGATATTGTACAAAACAACATAAATTCTATACTTTTCCTTTTATATATTCCAGATATACGAAGGAGACAAACCAGATAAAGAGGCATCTATAGGCAGTATATGTGATAGCAGTAACGAATTCACAAGTAATTACACCTCCAAAGGAAATAAGCTTTTAATTGAATTCAAATCGGATAACAGAGAAGCGTCAAAGGGATTTAAAGCAGTATATAGCATGGTAAATTAATTTAAACATGGTAAACAAATTTCATTATAGTATATGTATTCAATGAATATATAATAAACTTTTTCTTTTCCAGGCATGCGGAGCTAGGATTGTAGCCAAGTCAGAAGGAACCATCTCATCCCATACTGGCATGAATATAATAGAGCGCATGGATAATTGCACTTGGATAATAGTTGCTGAACGACCTGGTAATAACTCTCCCGTTCCTTCTCAGAGAGATTACTTTGATAGGTCGTGCAATAAGGAACTCCAGTCCCTTTTTTTCCATTTTATGTTGATATTATATTTGGTTTCAATAGTTTAAATAATTTACAAAGTTAAAATTTTTTGGGTTTCCCAAAATCACACAAAATGGATGTCATGAAAGACATCACCAGTCTCAAAAGCCTACTTTTTTTTTCAACAAGCTCTGTATTTTGTATGAGAGTTGAGACGTTTTTATTCTTAAGATTTTCCGATTTTAGCATTGAAGAACACAAGGTAAAATGTCAGCATCAGCGTTATTTTGTTCAACTAAAGTGCAAAAACACACCCATGAGCGCACCTGATAAACAACCATATGTTCATAAATTTATAATGTTACCAGTGTTCAAAAATCTGCATTACTACGAAAGAAATGTTTCACTAAAAGCATTATTTCACTTTAATGTTTTTTTTTTCATCTTCCAGATCAAAAGGTTACACTTACAATAACACATATGGGTATTTCAAATAATGATAACACTGACGATTGCGGACACCTGTACTTAGAAGTAAGTTATTATAAGTAGCTATTGAATTTTAAAAAAGTACTATTGGTAGAAATCTCGTATAAGTGTTTCTGATGATCTGGCATTCTTAAGCATAGAGCATTGGAAGGTGGGTATGGTTTCTGTCGCCCCGGGAATCATTATTTGGTTAACTAACGCCTCTGCCATAGGTCACCTACTTAGCAGGTGCGCCCCAGTTCATTGGGTGAGATTTGAACAGTTCTTGGCGGCGAATGGAACAATTGATCAGGTTGGCAGAGGCCAGCTGGGGGAGACTTTTTGACTTTCCCAACCCATCGCCTTGCACCACAGCGGGTGGGATGGATTCACAGTCCGTCACTCCTTTGACACACTGATCCCAGATTCCTATCTACTCCTCGTACATTTTTCCTTCCCAGAACTTACTCTCTTTCCTTTCCTTCAAAAGACCCTGCACAAAATATCCCCAATGATGAAAGGTGCCCAGGTCCATCGGGTAAGGTTTGTTCTAGATCCATCTGCCCACCAGATGCCCGAGGGAAATTATTTTCCTCAGGGCCTCCTGTGTGGGTTTTTTTAAATTTTAGAAAGCCCATGGATTGGAGAGATAACCACTTGAACATCCACTTAAAAGGTGTTCTAAGCTTTTTACAGTTTCAAAAGTTGGCATCGTGTTTGGGTCCCCAGGCGTAGTGTGTTCAATTCCTCGGCTGGCTGAGTCCTCCATCACAACACAAGCAACATTTTCCCCTAACTGTGGTGATAGTAGGAGATTTTCAAATATTGTCAGGTTATTCATAACCCGGGAATGTTTGTCTTTCTTTCAAAAAAACACACTTCTATGAGGGATTTCAATGTAATGGAGGTGATTAACATAGGCATTATAATATATGTAATACTTTATTTTTATTTTTTACAAAATCAATAAAAGTCATCATGCGAAGAATTCTAACACGTTTTAATGGTATGGGGACAGTTCAGGCTTTCGGCGGAATGCACTAAACTTTGAACGGTTGAGGAGGCATTGATATGTATATGTTTTTGCACCAATAATGAAATTGTTCCATTTTGTTTGTTTGCAGATATTGAATGGTGACTCAGAAGATGCTCCTCAAATTGGAAAGTACTGCGGTAGCCGGGTACCGCCGGCAATCGTAAGCACTGGAAGCGCACTTACCGTTGTTGCAAGGTCTCGTTTCCAACAGAAAGGAACCTATGGCATTCACTACTCTGTTTTAACAAATGGTGAGCTAATTTTTATCTAGTTAAGTCTGATAAAATAATGCAATAATATCGTCCCTCTTCTGGCGGAAGATATTAGGGAATATTTCTAGCAGAACAGGAATGGTGCATGTAATCTGTGATAATTATATTTATTTATTATTGTATGTATGTACATATATGTAAAGTAAGTAAAACTACTATGTATACATTCAAATAGCTGTTCACATAACTGTTCTGTAAATACTTATAATTTATGAACCGTAGGTGTTTATGTACATTTGTGTTGTACTGAGTGTTGCACGTTTCTTGTTCCCCAATCCCCTCACATTTCACAAGTATTTATTTGCTCGTCAGTGTTCCCCAAACGCTTTTCTTTGCTCCACCAACAATATTGAGTACTTAGCAAATTTATTCTTTCTTGTGTTTTTTTTAATTTTTTTATTTTAGCCTGCGGAGGTGTATTGACTTCAGAGGAAGGATTATTCTCATCTCCACAGTACCCGGATTCTTATCCTGTAAGTGTTGAATGCGTTTGGATTATTGCAGCGTCACCAGGTACGAATAAAATTATATTATATTATGTACTTTTGTACAATTAATATTTTGTTACTTACCCTATTTTTATATATATATATGTTATTTTTTTTAGGAAATCAAATAACCTTAACATTTAATACATTCGACTTGGATGAATCTGAAAACTGTGATGAAGATTTTGTGGAAATCCGTGAAAATAATTCCTCTGGCCCTATTTTGGGTTAGTGATATTTTTTTTTGAGTTTTAGAAGTTATTGGATAAATTATTACATTTTGAATGACTTATTTTCGATTTTTTATTGCATTTTACAGGAATATACTGTGGAAAAACCATTCCAAGTAATACTACAATTGATAAGAAGTTATGGATAAAGTTCCGAAGTGACGATGATGGAGTTGGTCTTGGGTTTACAGCTTACTATTCCTATGGTAATTATGCATTAGTTTAACTTATTGCCTTTAGAAAACACACTCTAAAGTAATGATGTACTTGCCCAAACTTACAGACTTAAATACATATAAATATCATTGAAGAAAAATACATTATTAATAAATCTAAACGAAAGATGAAACAAAAAAATTAAAAGGTAACGATGTCAACTGGGAATTGAACCCAGGATCTCTGTCTTACCGGGACAATGCCTCTAACTACTCGGCCATTGAGACCTAATTATTTTACATCATTTTTGTCGGTCTCATATTTAAAGTTCAGAATTAAAAATATTACCTTTTACTAATTTTTACCATATTTTTGGCGGCTATCGTTTTGAATGATTACGAATTTCTAAATAATTTATTTGTAACCTAGATAGTGTCTCAGATAAACATATCCGATTGTTATTTTGGAACAACAATCGAACCCAGAATCTTACCGGTACAATGCCTTTAACTGTTCGGCCATTGGAACGTAATTATTTTGCGTCATTTTATTAGTATTTTCTTCTTCTTTAATGATACATTGCATTAATGGGTTTAACCCTCAGAAGCTATTCCAATAAAATAGAAATGCACTTTAATAATAATTAATCAAAAATAATTTATTGTTTTTATTGCTTTACTGATGTTTTCTTTCTGTTTAAGAGCGAGATAACAACATTGAAGGTCAAGACAGTGGGCAGATTACTTCACCACTCTATCCCCGGCCATATGTGCAGGAGGCAGACTTCAGTTGGAGAATAACCGTACCCTTTGGGGGCTACATTAGCTTAGCATTTAAAGAATTCCAAATTGACCAATTCTCATCAGAGTGCTACATCTCTCTAAAAGTAAGCTGTTTTTATTCATTGTAATCAAGTTTAATTTGTGGAATTCTAATTTCATTTCAAATTTAATAATATTACAAAGGTTTATTTATAAACAAGTTCTGCCGTTTAATTATTATTATTATTATTATTGTGCGTGATAGCTGTTTCGCCTTCCGAAAGCATTATCAAACTGTATTTTATTAAGGTGATAATAATTACAAAGCAGATCTTGTTTATAAATAAACAGTTCTTTTAATTCAATAATAAAAATATTGTAAAATATAAAAACATTAAATTAAGCTTTTAGTTTAAATTGATAGGCCTATTTTTTTTAATTAATAAAATAAGCTTCTATATAAATAATACACTCTCATCTTGCCCTTGTTTGACTCGCTTAAACCAATGCTCTTAAATAATTTATTTTTTTATGGTTTGAGTGTTAATAATGAATTATGATATGGCAAACTTTTGACTATTGTTGGGGAAAATGAAGTATGTAATTTATAGTATAGTTACCCTTGAAATCATAAATCAGCACAAAAAACCTGTTTTCACACAAATGGCATTAGGGACCTCGAGAGAGTCATTACAACTGTAGATAATAGATACCAGAGAAATAGGCCATGAATCATTATTAGTATAAAACTGCGTGCATAAAGGTAATGCCAACATAACTCAACCTCAACCATACAACTGTATTCTCTTCAAATCATTGCCAGACTTTTTATAAAAAGGGTAATATTTACGCTAAGCACCTACATGAATGTTGGGTTTTGTTGAACAATATATATTTCTATACTTATATATTTGCTAAAATATGAAATCCACTTTCAGGTATTTGATGGATTTGATAACACCGCTCCTTTGCTTCTGGAGGCTTGCGGAAATGAAATACCAGAACCAATAAAAACAACTTCTAACTTGGTGTACATCAAACTTAACACTGACAATTACAATAAGGGAACAATCTTCCTCGTTGACTGGATTCGAATTGCAACTGACGAGCAAGAAGTTTATGAATCTGAAAGTAAGTAAAATTTTTTATATAGGTGCTCTTGGTGTTTACTACCTACCATTATACATAGTATGAAAATCTTGATTATGTTAAGATAAAGATTACATTATTATGAATAATTAAATGAAACAAACACAACCAATATTTTTACCTATATAGTGAATTTATTTACATCTCCAATCCCCCTTGATTTCCTGAAGGCCCCATGGGGGAAGAGGGTTTCATATCTCCTCTCCACTCCTCCCTGGTTCCCCGAAAGCCCCATGGGGGAAGAGTCCACTCCCTGTTGGTTCCTGTGGTGGTTAAAAACAAAGTCTTTGCTTGATTTAATAATAAATTTATTAAACCACAATGTGATTGCTTTCTAAGAAAACATACCATGATTCATTTTTTTTTTTTAATTATTGCAAAATTAATTTCAGCTATGTCGGAAGACTGTGGAAAAACTGGTCTTACATTCATTCCAATGTCTTCATTTGTCAAACTGCAATCGCCTGGCTATCCAAATGGGTATGGTCCCAATATAAACTGTGCATGGATATACGAGTCCGATCCATCCCATCACCTTGTAGTCCATTTCAATGTAATGTCCCTAGAAGAAAGCTCTGACTGCTTTATGGACAAGGTAAGCTAAAAACACCAAACTTTCAATGATGATTGTCTTAACAAGAGAATTAATACATACAAATCACTATGTTAATATTATTTCATTAGTGTACATTTCAAGTGCTTTTACAAAAAGGGCATATTTTATATAAATTCATTCATTGTAAATTTGGAAGTAGTGGAAAAAAATTATTGCACCACCATTGCTCATCGCCAGAAAATAATTAATGTACTTCTTTTTTAACTACTCGCATTTGAGCCATGGCTGCCTAAATTTAGGTTTTTGCTAGTTAATTTAGAAATTCCCGCAAATAACATTCTCTCGAATTTTGATCTAAAGTTCTGTTATATATTATATATCAATGTGTTCATTGTTATAATTTTTATATATATAATTTTTCTTATTCTGAAACAATTTTCAGTTTGTTATTTTTGATTGAAAAATGTAATGTCACCGTGAAAAATACAGATTTCTAAAACATTTGGTAAGCAGATTTTGAAATTTTATAGCTAAGGGGGTATTTCACTATGTCGGGCTAAATATCTGACTAGCTATCCGTTGGCTGGCTTTAAAGATCAGAATAACTTCGTTATTCAACGGCGACCGTTTCACCATTGTTTCGAGCTTCCGGATAGATAACACTCGAAATAGTCTGGCAACATCGCAAAATGTTTGCAGTTACTCCATCTACTGCCACGGCTGTCATGCGTCACAGTCCGCACACCGCGAAGTGTGCATTTTTTTGGTTATGTTATGTTGATTATCAGGTCATTTTAGATAGATTCGTGTCGAATTAATACATTGTTTCTTATTTTGAACACAATCAAATAATTCAGGATGGATCATACAAGCATTCAAATTCATTCAACAAAATTCGACTCACTTCTCAGCTGTCAAACTCGGAATGTTTTGACGCCATCTTTGATTCGAGGAATAGCGCCTAACGTGAAGTTCGAGCACTGATTAGTCAAATCGAACTTTAACCTGAGCGTTAGCGTTATTCAGATATAGTGAAAACGAAAAAATGACTAATCCGCGGATTAGTGCTTAGTCAGAACATAATCAGATATAGTGAAATACCCCCTAAGACTAGTAAAGGGTAATGTTATGACATGTCTTATTTTAAACCTTTTTTCTAGTTCTTTTACAAAACTATAAATATGTTCTTAAATATCCGGAAATAAATAAAATTTTCAACAATTTCTATAAACAAACTTACATATTTCATGCCTTTATGTATTTTTTTTTAATTATAAAACTTCCGAACATGGAGATAAATGATAGGTGGTTTCATTGGCTTTAAGTCAGTGAGCAGTTTATATGTTTCCATATTAATATTCAGAGGAATGATTTGTTTGGAATGATTGCGGATGAATCCAAAATCGAACGCCCAGATACTTCCCATCGCTCGATGCATTTTTTTTTAAATATGCCATTGTTTGAGTGGTTAATGTGAAATTAAAGTTTTGAACAAAAACTTAAAATGGTAATTCTTGTTTTATATTTAATCAATATTTGAAAGTCTTTCAATGTACATTAATTTTCTAGTAGTAATACATTTTAATGAAACTTTTTTCTTATTTTCCAGGTAACCCTTTATTCTGGAGTTAAAGGGTCAGAAGATTGGAAGAAAATTGGTGACGACTTGTGCCTATCAAACTCTACAGATATTTCAGGCATTAAAGCATCAAATCTTTTGAAAATAGTTTTCACAACAGATATCAGCAACAACAGATCTGGATTTGAAGCCATTATTTACACAGGTAACTTTTTTTTCAAATTTTTTTAATGAAGGAATGCTATCCCCAACAGTATTAATTTGACAGCGGGTATAGTAAATATTTAATAACACTTGCTCAGAGATAAAAAAAATAGCAATATGCATAGAAATCATTGTTGATATTTCAGCATATGTATTTATTTACTATCAACTACTCCAAAAAATATTTCCTAACTGTTAACATTCCCCTATATTGAGAGTTCTGTAGTCTATTTGGCAGTTGTCAATTTTGTGTGGTTATCGCATTTAAAATCAGCTTTCTACAGCCTTCAATCCATTAACCCGTATATGTACCACTCAAAAAATCAGATTATACATCCAATGTGCGCGGCTCGATTTGACTTTTTTTATCATTCATTTAAAACACTTATCTTGTTCTGAAACCTTGTTTTTTAATACAATAACATAAACATATAAGATGCGGAGCCATCTCATACTAAAAATTTTATCACAATTTATGATACGGACAAAATATAAAATTAAAAATGAAATTAATAAAAACCGAAACGAATAAAGAATATACCCTGTTTTAAACCCGGGTTGACTTACCATTTGACCTTTTCACCATGTGAAACTTTGATTTGAACATGGGTGCTGCTCGATCACACACTTATGCGCCGGGGAGACTGATATTTTTAATGTGTATTGTATTGAAAATCTCATTACCGGAGAATATAACATATAATTCATCATCACCTGATTACATACGAAAATACGTAATGAGGAGATTTAATGGCCTGTCCCAGAGCTATTTGAAATTCATATACAAGTGCGTATGTGCGGTTTTGCATATTTCCTATTTTTTAAAAAGAAATGCAAGGAATATTCCCAAACTCCTCAGATTATGCAAACTCGCCACATGCGGGTTTGGTTCTGCGCACTTAGAATGAATGTCAATTCGCATCGATACTTCTCTGTTAAGATGTTCAAGACATGGCGCAGAGTTTGTTGCTTGAAAATGATTCAGAATAATGTTTTGTATTATTTTTCTACAAACGTTAATTGCTTTTTTGACAATGCATCAACTCTTTTTTTCTTTTAGTAAGTTATGCATAGACATATGAATATTAGTAGACCTGCCCTAAGTGATTAAAAGCGTATTATCCCCACTCCCCATACCGGTTCCATTGAGCCGGCTGGGCTCGCGTATGGCCTCAAATGTGACGTCAAAAACGTGACGTCATCATTCTTGTGCGAACTATGGTCGAGGCATCATCGGTTCATTTTACTAAATAACACGGCAAAATTTTGACTTGTAGTATGAAAACTGGTAAAAATAGATGTGAAAAAAGAGAATAAACCCAATTGTCGTATTACATTCCATATATAAGCATTATTTTACTTTATTTTAAGCATATTCACATCGTATAATATGAATCAGTTGTTACTATCACATCGAGAAACGTCTGGACGCGAAACACAAAGCTGGTTGGTTGCTGGGAAGTAAATTATGAACATTTATAAAAGTGTCTTAACTAAATACTCTGAAACTAACTACGACTCTGAAAATAGAAGCTGCCTTACTTTGCCGAATTTGGACTTCGCACATTTGTTCATAACGTGGCGAGTAATTTGCGCTCCCATGTAAAAATGTCTATTCATTCAAAGCAGATTTTACTTTTAAGAAGTAAATGGTGATATTATAATGCGAGATGCCTATTTACTGTCAGATTGATTTATTGACGAATCACAGTCAGCTTCACTCCCTTCGTTCTTCAACAGTTGATTTTACCCCTCGCCCATATCTTCTCGTCTATTAATTCCTATGTCTGTGAAGTTATGGGAATAATTACCGTTGGAGACTGTCCCCACTGTCCCCCTGTGAAGAACTGTCCCTGCATGTGCGTCAGCCATGGGCAATCTTAGAAAAATTTACAAATATATATAAAATGGAAAAGCCGTTTTCTAATATTCCAATATAATCTGACTTTAACACATTTTTTTATCTTGTAGAGCTGATTTATTTTGTGAAAATATTTAACTCTGGATGTGCAAAAGAGTGTTTGTTCGATGGTTGAAGGTGTCAAATTGTATATATATATATATATATATATATATATATTTATCCCCTCTCGTACTATGTTGATCTCGCGCGACGGTACGCCAGGTATATGTTGATCCGTTTGCATTTGTTGATCCACCCCGGATATGTTGATCCATTACCCAAGCTGGCATACATATGTAAATCCCTACAGATCAACTTGTGTCATCGAGATTTAGCTGTAAGCCACGCCCATTTTTCGGTCGCATATACATTTTACACGATTTATTTTGTTGATCTATATATTTCTGACAAACTTGACGGCTTCCATGCGTTTATAACTTGTAACCGCCGATTTCGCGCGATTTGTGGTACTTTTAAGATTCTGTTAGAACATCCATATTCTATGAAAATGACTTTGTACTTAAAGAGGATAGACTGCCTCACTCGTATTTATATTGAAATGGAACTCTCGCAAACGTTAAATCCATGCTTAAAAAATCTTTTGAACTTGATTAAACAAAAATGTAACTTTAATGCATCATTTACTACGTTTCGTGACTAAGCAGGGGTGCCCGGGTTCATGGGGTGAGGTTCATTGAGTCATTTTAAAAGAGAAATTTTGAACATTGATTGAATCAAATTTTATTTTAATGTATCTTTTACCATCTCTCCCGACGTAAGTTTCTCGTAATGATTAAGTTGAAACAAAGCGTAATATCCATAATATGTGCCTATTAAAATTGCGGCGATTAGATTGGTGAGAATTTATTTTTTCAAATTTTAAATTAAAATTGCTGAAAAATTTATTCCAATTTGTTTTTTTATAACATGGCTAAAGTCATTTCAAGCACCGATTCCAACCAACGATGTTTTAGTATATGTTCGTCAATCAACAGGAGCCATAATGTCTGTACATCAGAGCCCTCGAGAATTATTACAATTATGTGTTCCGCCGCCCCGGGAACCATTTATTAAATAACCCTACCATTAGTCACCGGCAACGATTTAGCGAGATAGTTGTTTATTTTTTGTATTTTTTTACATCGTCTCCACACAGGAGGCCCTTAGGAAAATCGTAACCCTCAAGGCCCATGTCATCTTTGTGAATGCTGTGTTGGGGGTATTTTGAAAGAAAGGAAGGACAGTGAGTTCTGGGAAGGAAATAGGTTTGATGGGTGGGTAGTAATCTGGGGGTCAGTGTGTTGGAGTGATAAACATAAGAATCCAACTCTCCTACTGCGTTGCAAGGCGATGCGTTGAAAGAGGATTAATCGATCCGGCCCACCACGCATTTGGTAGGCAAGCGCATCCGCCGCCAAGAACCGAACAAACCTCACCCCATAAACCCGGGCACTCCTGCTAAGTCACCAAACTTATCAAACTACTTGAGGTGGCTCTCTCGGCTCTCATCCGAAGGTCGCGGGTTCAAATAAATTTTATTAAAATTAATTTGCACTATTTTACAATTAGTGTTTGGTGACCATATCTGAATAGCCAGGTACTCTCCCACCTTCCTCCTCATCATCTCCTTCGAGGTCCACAATACCTTCAGCCTCATAATAACCCCAATTGAGGATGCCATAGTCTCACTGGCTCCAGACGGGAGCAGTTGGGACTCTGGTGCGGTATACCTACACACAATTTTTTATTTGTAAAAAATGACAACCAAAATATTGTTAATATTATAATCCGATGCCAATCATATTTTTTACAAAACGCTACAGCTAGCTTCGAGATATTGAATAAAGTATTTTTAGCACAAAAAATGGCAGAAGGTGAATGAACACGTGCAGTATAGTAATACCAACTAAAGGACAGGATGAAATACTTCAAAATATTTTATTTAAATTTTGATAATTCCTTGATGCTTCATATTAATGTTTCATAAAAAAATACAAATCATATCACACCACATCCTTACTAAAAAGCCGATATGTTTTTATACACAAAAAGGTATATTTGGATATTCTCTGTATGAAAACTAATTTCGTTAAAAATAATACTTTATTGAAAATGTGATCAGACCAAAACTTCGTTGTTAAGACAATGCAGCTGCAGACTGGCCAGGACGTGACAACACCCTGATTAGAATACATTTAACTCATATAATAAGTATAATTTAATTTGTCTTTGATAATCAACGGCTATGGAATTTTACGTCTTGGCACCGCGTTCCCAAGTTATTGATTACTGAACACGGCGAAATATTTCAAAACGACTTATTAACGATTCCAGAATGTACTTTATTCATAATTGTTTTAAAAATGTATCTGTTTGTGTAGACATTTTTTTAATAAAGTGCTAATAAATAACGTTTTATTACTTATCCACGGGAGCGATTTCTGTCATATTTTGCCAATAGTGTGCAATATCTTAGTTTTACCTCTAGGTATATCATAGAGTGGGTAATTAAGTGGGGAATCTAAAAATATGGAATTGATTAAATCTAGGTGGATTCGTTAGCTTTATACCGCATTTAGTAGTTTATTTTGTTTCTTTGTTGTTTTCGGGGGATGATAATACCGGTACAATTGACCCCGTACTACAACTCAACACCAGTTTTTTTTTAAGTTTCTGTGAGTACAGCTCCCAAGTGCATGTCCGTCCGTAACACTTGGTCAATGTACTTATTTGTTCGTTGTCCTCTCTTTCCTTATGTGAAGTTGCTATTTTAATTTTAATCAATATATATACATGTTATTTGGGGGAAAGTTTTATCTCAATCATAAAAAAAAACTTTTTCTCCTTATTTTTTTATTGAGATTAAAGCAAACTATCATATTAACATTAATTTGTTTTGTTATTTTATTACATTAAATAGTTACGGTTCGTGATAAAACTGATTTACTTGAGGCCAGATAGTGTATTACGTTAAACATAATTGATATTTTGAAAAGTAATTTTTTCAACTAATTAAAAAATATTATTTTCCTCGTCATTCCGTAAAAGCTGCAATGACCCCGGGGTCGGGATCATTGCAGCTTTTCACTCGATCGGTTTATGAGTATATAGCTTAATTTATATGAGATTAAAAAAATAAGAATTTGGTAGACAACTAGTTTTCTGCCGTTGATTATGAGTATTTTTATCGTAAGCCTAAGTTTTTATCGCAAGACGTAGAAAATGCTTAAAGTCAAATTGGTTCAATTGGCCCCATATAATATTCATTGGGCCACTGTGAAAACAACTTCACATAAAATATAATCGAACAAATTGATTAAATATAATTGCATTTGTAACCACCTTGTAGCTGTTTTTTTAGTTTATGCTTAAAGATGCCGACTTCCGGTCATATTGTTTTATAATATTAAATATGAGATGATTTTAAAAGAATCATCTTTAGAGCTATTCGAAACATTCGCAAAAATCAAATCCATAAAAAAATCATAACTTAGCTGGGGTACACTGTTGCATTTGCTCAGCTACTACGTGGCGGGCCGGATCGAAAGAGACTGGTTGAGGGATACCTTTTGGCCATAAAAATCTAAAATGGCGGCAAAAGGAATAATGTTATATGGTATATTTTGAACTTCTTACCACCTCTCCTGATTACGCTTCGTGACTTAGTAGGGGTGGCCGGGTTGTTGATTATAATGGGTAATTATTTAAAATGGGTAATCAATGGATGATTGAACGCGGTTGGAGATAACAAAAAACTGTCCAAAGAAGCGAAACTCCACAATGGAGTGCTGGTACCTACCCTAATATATGGAAGTGAGGCATGGACACCTCTCACTAGAGCGCCCCTGTCTTTACACGTTAAATACAGAGAAACTATGTCGCCAACCGGTTGGGCAGCGTTATGAGGCGGGTTAAGGTAGGGGCTGTAGGAATGAATTCATTAATGCTGGTCTTAAAGAGGCGCGAATTATATGGAGGAGGAAAAACAGATGGTGATAGCTCGTTCCACATGCGAGCCGACTTACGGTAAAACGAGTCGGAGAAACGACCCGTTCATATATAGATAACATCAACTTTACTGTGAACCTGTGTTCTGCTCGTGCCCGTCGAGTATCACGCACGTGCACGGTGCACCGGGGATCAATGCTGCTAGCTTCTTTTAACAGGCTCTTATAAAATACCTGTAGAATAGACACAGCATACGCACATTTCGTCATACATGTTTTACTGCACATATGCCTCAGGGATTTCATTTCTACAGTATTCTGTCTACTTTCAGCCTTCTTCTGCCAATTCCGTGCCTCATTTCCATATATTAGGGTAGGTACCAGCACTACATTGTGGACTGCTAACTTCGCTTCTTTGGACAGTTTTTAGTTAGCTCCAACCGCGTTCAATCATCCATTAATTACCCATTATAATCAAGAACCCGGCCTCCCCTACTAAGTCACGAAGCGTAATCAGGAGAGATGGTAAAAGATACAGGTTCAAAATTTCCTACATAACATTATTCCTTTTGCCGCCATTTTGGATTTTTATGGTCAAAAGGTATCCCTCAACCAGTTTCTTTCGATCCGGCCCGCCACGCAGTAGATGGGCAAACGCATCCGCCGCCAGGACCTAGACTAACCTCACCCTATGAACCCGTGTACCCCTGCTAAGTTATGATTTTTTTATGGATTTGTTTTTGCGAAATTTTCGTTTCAATCTAAATACGCATACATTTCTTATAAACAATTCAAGCAACACACGTCATTTTGATTTGAAACGGTACCATCTCACACTCATTTCATGCGATATTCGACTCTAGAGACTAATACTTTGAGTTCAATATCACAAAAGATTACGGAGTCAGATAAAACCTTGTGATGAACAGTCCACCGATTGCCCCCTTGATTGGTTCATTTAGTAAAACCATATATAGGGACACAGATCAACTTTGTCTAATAACTTCTTACCTGGATCAACATACTACGGGAATAGATCAATATATATGAGATCAACAAAATCTTTTGAACTTGATTAAACAAAAATGTAACTTTAATGCATCATTTACTACGTTTCGTGACTTAGCAGGGGTGCCCGGGTTCATGGGGTGAGATTTGTCTAAGTCATTTTATAAGAGAAATTTTGAACATTGATTGAATAAAATTTTATTTTAATGTATCTTTTACCATCTCTCCCGACGTAAGTTTCTTGTAATGATTAAGTTGAAACAAAACGTAATATCCATAATATGTGCCTATTAAAATTGCGGCTATTAGATTGGTTAGAATTAAATTTTTCAAATTTTAAATTATGATTGCTAAAAAATTTATTCTCATTTGTTTATTACTAAACATGGCTAAAGTCATTTCAAGCTACGATTCCAACCAACGATGTTTTAGTATATGTTCATCAATCAACAGGAACCATAATGTCTGTGCATCAGAGCCCTCGAGAACTATTACAATTATGTGTACCGCCGCCCCGGGAACCATTTATTAGATAACCAACACCCCTACCATAGGTCACCGCCAACGTTTAGCGAGATTGTTGTTTATTTCTTATATTTTTTACATCATATCCACACAGGAGGCCCTGAGGAAAATCGTAACCCTCAGGGCCTATGTCATCTTTGTGAATGCTGTGTTGGGGGAATTTTGAAGGAAAGGAAGGAGAGTGAGTTCTGGGAAGTAAATAGGTTTGATGGGTGGGTAGTAATCTGGGGTTCAGTGTGTTTGAGTGATATACATAAGAATCTAACTCTCCTACTGCGTTGCAAGGCGATGCGTTGAAAGAGGACTAATCGATCCGGCCCACCACGCAGTTATTAGGCAGGCGCATCTGCTGCCAAGCCCCTCACATACCTCACCCCATAAACTCGGGCACTCCTGATAAGTCACCAAACATATCAAACAACTTGGGGAGACCTATGGCAGAAGTGTGGGTTATCCAATAAATGGTTCCCGGGGCGGCGGTACACATACCCTCCTCCCAAATTGTGATAAACTTCTACTTTCAAATGTAAAACATAATTTAAAACGTACCTAAATGACGGCCTCCGTTATCGAGGGGTAAGGCTATCGACTAGCAATCCGAAGGTCGCGGGCTCAAATAAAATTTACTAAAATAAATTTGTACTATTTTACAATTAGTGTTTGGCAACCAGATCTGAATAGCCAGGTACTCTCCCAACTTCCTCCTTGTCATCTCCTTCGAGGTTCCCAATATCTTCAGTCTCACAACAACCCCAATTGGGGATGCCATAGTCTCACTGGCTCCAGACGGTAGCAGTTGGGAGTCTGGTGCGATATTCTTTTTTTTTAAATGAAAATAGAAATATTGGTTCAATATTATAATCAGATAATGATTAATACATCAGTGAATAACATTCATTTAACATGACCACCCAACGAGTGGCTGATTTGTTTCACAGTTTATGGATGACACGTGCAGTGCTATACTAATACCAGCTAGAGGAGAGCGTAAAACACTTAATAACAATATGCGAGCCGACTTACGATAAAACGAGTCGGAGAAACGACCCGTTCATATATGTATAGATAACATCAACTTAACTGTGAACGTGTATTCCGCTCGGTCCGTCGAGTATCAAGCACGTGCACGGTGCACCGGGGATCAATGCTGCTAGCTCCTTTTAACAGGCTCTAATAAAATATTTGTAGAATCGACACAGCATACGCACATTTCGTCATACATGATTTTACCGTACATATGCCTCAGGGATCTCATTTCTACAGTATTCAGTCTACTTTCAGCCTTCTTCTGCCAGTTCCATGCCTCACTTCCATATATTAGGGTAGGTACCAGCACTCCATTGTGGACTGCTAGCTTCGCTTCTTTGGACAGTTTTTTGTTAGCTCCAACCTCGTCCAATCATCCATTAATTACCCATTATAACCAAGAACCCGGCCACCCCTACTAAGTCACGAAGCGTAATCAGGAGAGATGGTAATAGATGCAAGTTCAAAATTTCCCATACAACATTATGCCTTTTGCCGCCATTTTGGATTTTGATGGTCAAAAGGTATCCCTCAACCAGTCTCTTTCGATCCGGCCCGCCACGCAGTAGGTATTTTTTTATGGATTTGATTTTTGCGAAAGTTTCGTTTCAATCTAAATACGCATACATTTCTAATAAACAATTCAAGCAACAAACAGTCGAATGAACGCGTCATTTTTATTGAAAACGGTACCATCTCACACTCATTTCATGCGATATTCGACTCTAGAGACTAATACTTTGAGTTCAATATCACAAAAGATTACGGAATCAGGTAAAACCTTGTGTTGAACAGTCCACCGATTGCCCCCTTGATTGGTTCATTTAGTAAAACCATATATAGGGACACAGATCAACTTTGTCTAATAACTTCTTACCTGGATCAACATACTACGGAAATAGATCAATATATATGAGATCAACATAAGTATGCCAATTTGGGTAGATCAACATAAATTATGCATCCGATTTCCATACAAATTTTGAAAATTTTATGAACAGTACATCAAATGGTTTTTCTGGCAAACTGGCAACATTGATAATTATTGTACCACTGTTGTCAATTCATTCAGATGTATTCCATAATTGCCAAGTTATATGGTGTTAAAGGTGGATCAACTTAGTCTAACAACTTCTTACTGGATCAACATACTACGGGAAGAGGTCAATATATATATATATATATATATATATATTGTAACGTCAAAGAATTGTGCAAGTTTGGATTGCCAGGGTCTTGCCCGATTATTGTTTGGTTGAGAGTTTTTTTCGGGTGGCTGCCCTGCAATCGGTTGGACGGGCGAGCAAAAATAACGCGGGTAGGTAGATCGGCACAATACGAGAGACAACGATTCCGCGGTGCGCGTGGCGTTTGGCGAGAAAGAAGGGATATTGAAAAATAATGAAAAAGATCACGTGGATACCTTGAACTGATCCTTCGGAGACTTTCCGTTTAAATTTACAAAACATAAAACAAACGTCTTGACTCCTGTGTGAGATCGGCCTGTGCTTTGTTCGAGTGTTGTTGTTTGAAGAGATGAAAATATACAATCGGTTGTTTGGAATAAAAATGGTTTTATTTGTGAGTGGTTTTGAGGGGTAATTCCTTGGAGACTGCACTGGATTGCCAAGCATGCTGTCGAGGTGACGCAAAGATGAAGCATCATTGTCCCTTTAAACGTTCAATGGATGTTGATTGATTGAGGATGGCCTCGCGCACTCCTTCGCACTCCATTCCACGAATCTCCACCCGGCGCAATCTGCTCACCGCTGGCGGACTCTCAAAACACCTTCAGACGTGACAACATGATCAAGGTTCTTCAATGCTTTTACACATTATGTCTCCTTGCCTTAGCCCCATCATAGCCCTGGTGATTGACAAGGGTCCATGCTCATCAGACGTGACATCAGACGTGACATTGGCGCTCCAACATAAATAAAGTTTTAAAACAACTTTAGGTGCTCGTATTTAAGCCTATGGCAAGGGGATATTCTCTATCGTATCAAATTTAAGATTAAAAATTGTAATTTAATAATTTTTAATGTGTAAATTCTCTGATAATATGCTTAATGTATAGATATGATGTGCATTACGGAGTACTTATGTGTGTGCATTGCGTGGTTGCGTTGTGGCTTCGTTCGCTTTACATTGATGTTTTGTTCGGTAGACGGTGTACAATTTTGACGTGAACTTATATTCATAGTGTACAAATTTAGGGATACTGTTTTAATCCTATGGTGAGGTTATTAATGTTATATGTGCTATTTTACACGTATGTTGTTGTAAAATTAATTTGACATGTCTACGGTTTATTTAATGGATTCAATATTGAAACAAAATCTCTACTGTGAATTTTATGTCTTGTTTACAAATATTAGCGGAGACGCATTTCTGCACTAGCGATAGAATTGGAAACAATAAGCTTCTCAATTACGCCGTTAATTTGATTTTTAAAACGGACAATAAATATTGGTGTAATGCGTCTCGGATGAAATTTAGCAAAGTCATGTACCTAGTTATTTTGATTCATTGTTGCTTTATGAATACAAAGAATATTTACATATTATTTGCCGTACGCTTATCGAATCAATATACTTGCGAGAACGGTTTCACTCTGGCGAAAGGAAATAAAAAAAAACTCTGCGTACTGTGTTTCGATTTCAGTAGCATTTGAAAATTCAAGGTCATGTCTACAACCCTATTTGACATTGAGATATATTGTTCTTCGGGACTTTAATTTAATTAGCAGATCTTCAAGTACAGGGTGTTCGCAACTATAGAATAGAATTTTTTTAATATATTTCTACTCTTTGAAATTTTTTTTGTTTTTTTTCTTTTCAATCGAAATGGCGATTCCTAACGTCAATAGTTGTACGAGGGAGGAGTTGATGGTACTTTTAGAAGATAGAAAAATTGTTCCAGAAGCAACCCTAACAGCAATGAGACAACAGGCACGTAATTTTAATCTATCATTAAAAGAAGGGGGCTCCGAATCAATAGACAAATCCTTGGATCCTCAAGTAAATAATATAACAAATACCTACTATTATTCAGCAAGAAAGGAAGATGAAGTCTATTCATGGCATTTACGTTTTGACGGGACGTCAGACGTCAGGGATTTTTTGTACAGGGTCAAGGAACTGAGTAGAGCCAGGAAAACTAAGACGGACAATTTGGTTTTGGGTTTTGGTGAACTTCTTGAAGGAAAGGCGGCGAACTGGTTTCGTGCATTAGATAAAGAGAATTTAAATTGGAGTACATTGAGAAATAAGCTTATAGATCGTTATGAACGCGAAGACAGCTAGGTAGAAGCAACACGATCAATTTACACTATGCGACAGGACCCTAACGACACTGTTGCTGATTTTGTGGACAATTTGAGAATAGCGAATTCCAAATTACTAGAACCCCTTTCTGATCAGCAGTTGGTGCGTCTGGCAAGGCATAGTCTTTTAGACAAATATGCAAGTGTATTAGCCTCCAGCGACACATCCGATCTAGAGTCCCTAGTTTCAGCTTGTACAAAAATAGAGATGTACACTTCAAAGCAACCCTCACATAGTCAACCTCGGCGGGCTGTTCATTTTGAAGGACCGACTACTTCTTCTTCTTCTCGAAATAATTCTTCCCAGAACAATAGATCTTTTTATTGCAATTTTTGTAAATTACAGGGCCACTCTTGGAATAACTGCAGGAAAAGACAAAATCAAAATCAACATCGGTTTTCAAAAAACTAAAGGGCGGTTTTCACCATCTTACGTACGAGGATGAGGGGAACCGTACATTGTTTTCATCTTTAGAGTGTTCTAAGACACGTGCAATGCAGGCATTCACGCCTCTGGAACATGCTAAAGATGACATCAGACCACATATTAATATTAACATTGCAAATAGGATCTTTTCATGTTTATTGGATAGCGGCGCTTCGGTTAGTTGTTTTGGGGGGAATATTTATAATTTTTTTACTAGTTTAGGTTTTGAATTAAGATACTTAAATTCTTTTGTTACCACTGCAGACGGTAAACACCAAGATGTAATAGGCACGATGCGAATACCTGTTACCTTTAATGAAAAAATTAAAGATGTTTTATTCTTTGTAATTCCGTCACTTTCAAATACGATTATTTTGGGGGTCGACTTTTGGAGACAGTTCCAAGTAGCTCCGCAACTGTTTCCAGAAGTAAACATCACAAGTAATGATTTTGAGAGGGGCATTAATGAAATTAGAAAAATTACTGCTGCTTCTTTTCTTTCGTCTCAAGATAATTGGAAGCTGAAAGAAATTATAAATAAATTTGAAACAATTTCATTTGAAAGATGTGGGTTAGGACTCACCCATCTTGTGCAACATCATATAGAAACCACGGGACCACCGATAAAGCAACGTTACTATCCTTCGTCTCCAGCGCGTCAACGCTTATTAGAAGCTGAATTAAAGGAAATGTTAGCTTTAGGTGTTGTTCGCCCTTCATGTTCGGCTTGGTCTAGTCCAGTGCTTCTAGTAACAAAAAAAGATGATTCCGCAAGATTCTGCCTTGACAGTCGAAAAATCAACGCAATTATGAAACGAGATTCATATCCACTACCTTACGTGTCACGCATTTCGGACAAGCTTCGTGGCGCGTGTTTCATTTCGTCTGTAGATTTATCTAAAGCCTTCTGGCAGATTGCTTTGGACGAATCCTCAGCTCCTATCACAGCATTTGTTGTCCCAGGTTATGGTCTTTATGAGTTTACACGAATGCCCTTTGGATTAAAAAATACACCCAGTGAATTACAACGTTTAATTGATAAGCTATTTGGCCCTGAATTTGATGAAATTGTGTTTGGGTATGTAGACGACTTAATTTTAATATCGATTGATTTTGAATCTCACTTAAAACTACTCCGAAAGGTTTTCGAACGATTAAAAGAAGCTGGTCTAACAATAAATTTTAAAAAGAGTGAGTTTTGCAAGAAAGAACTAAAATACTTAGGTTACGTGGTAGATTCAGAAGGACTACGGACAGATCCGGTTAAAGTTGATTGTATCAAACAATATCCAATCTCGAAAAACGCAGAGCAAATTAAAGCTTTTATTGGATTGTGCGGTTATTACCGCAGGTTTATTAAAGACTTTTCCACCGTAGCAGCACCGTTAACTAAACTTACTGGCTCAACCGAACCAGGCAACTACTCGATATGGACAGAAACTCACTGAGGGAACTGGTAGGACTATTAACGGGACACTGCCATCTCAGGAGACACATGCAACTGTTGGGAGTGGAAAACACCAACATCTGTAGGAAATGTGAAGAGGAGGAAGAGACTCCAATTCACCTATGGTGCCAATGTCCCGCTCTGCTGGGAATAAGGCTCAGATACCTGGGAAGACACAGTGTGGAACCAGAAGACATCGCCACATATCCAATGACAGCCCTGGTGAACTTCATAAAAGGGATCGGGTTACTGGCAAGGGAATGAGGTAAAATGGGAGAGAGTACAATGGGCCTATGGCCTAAGTGCACGCGGGGAACGTAAGTAATTTTAAATGGTCTCAAGAAGCAGAGGACGCATTCAACAAATTAAATGAAGCTCTTACAACAGCTCCCGTAATTAATTGTCAAGACTTCAACTTACCTTTCATTATACATTGCGATGCCAGCGCAGTCGGGATCGGTGAAGTTTTAACGCAGAACTTTAACAGTGAGGCACACCCAGTGTCTTACTTTTCGCGTTGCTTCTTCAATTCTTTTACACATTATGTCTCCTTGCCTTAGCCCCATCATAGCCCTGGTGATTGACAAGGGTCCATGCTCATCAGACGTGACATCAGACGTGACAATATATACATAAGAAATTTCATATTTTCATTGTACAATATTTTAAATATGCTTATATCAGGCATACTTATCTACTGCACTGTTTATGAGTACATAGTGTAAACTGTCTAAATCTATATGTAAAAGCCTTTTTAACAGATATAAATAAATTAAAATAAAATTAAAAATACCATTAAAATATATTTATTATATTTACAGAATGTGGAGGCAGTCTGACAGCTCCTTCTGGAACCTTATCACCTTCATTTCTCTCAGTAGCCAGGCTTAATCTATACAGAGGCATAAAGCGCCTTATAGATTGCCAATGGAATGTTACAGTAAAACCGGGAAGGACAATCAAATTCGAATTCATATCTATGAACATATCAAATACAGACAACACATGCTCCAATTATGTGATGGTAATTATCTTTAATTATTATTTTAAAATTAAACAATAACTTTGTAAACATCACTTATAGGTGATGGCCTATAAGTGATGTTTACAAAGTTATTGTTTAATTTTAAATTATGATGTCACATCACAAAGTAACCGCTTCATATGAAGAAAAAATCTTTAATTATTATTTTTTTTGGTAAACTAATGTTTAAGACAAGATTTTTTTATGCATAGCATAAAGGGTAACAATTATTTATAAGCAATAATTATTAGCCTGAAACACTCGTTGGTGTCATGTATCTTTTATCAGGAGATTTTTCAATGTGTTCCAGGCTAATAATTATTGCTTATAAATAATTGTAATTATCTTTGCTTATTATAAATTTGACTTTGTGTGTAAATTCATATGTTATGCAAATATATGTGTAATAATAATAAGTATTGTTAAGATGTTTGGATTGGCAGACGATTGTATTAATATTTTTTCATCATTTTCCTTTCTTAAATAACAAGTCCCATTTGCCAAAAGTAAATGTCACCCTAGCTGTCTTTATTATCTACTTTGTTTCTTCTTGGGAATAATGATTAATGATTAGTATATATCGTTACAATATACTGTCAAATTACCCATCTGGTAACATATCTAATACACACATTTTTTCTTTCTTTTTGAGCTATTTTGTGTTTTTATGTAGTATTACTTTATGTATGTGATTACTCTATGTTTGCTTCACTCAAATGTAAATTGTTAACCTCGAAACAGGCTTAGTCCTAGTGAGGTTAATTTTTATGAGAAAAAACATAATTTATTTATAGTGAGATGCAATAAATAAATAAATAGAATGGTTAACCTTTATGCACCTGAAGATAAAAATCATGTATCACCCTAAGTGGGGCTACTAGGGTCACCCATATATCTATAGCAAAGCGATTGAGTCTCTTAATATTCATTTTACCCTTTTCAGTAATACTCGGACATTAGTTACAGCGGTCAGTTGGAAATGCAAAACGATAAAAGAGATTGTTCAAAATCAAGTGTAACTCGAATACATATTATGGTCAGTGGCAGCTCGTGACATTTGGGTGTACTAGTGTAATTATTGATGTTGTTGTAACTTTAAATTTTTTTTATTTTTGTTTGAAAATTTTGAAAATTTCAGTTTGGCCATGCGCCGCACGGTTCGAGTCATAACCCGCTACTGATTATGGTAGCCCTTCCCGCTGCTTGTTTGCAAAGAGGAATAAATATTAAAAAAAGTGATGCAGATCGATTACCGAATAGTTTTTTTTGGATTACTTAAATTTTATAACTCTATATCCATAAACTCATTTGGGGGAAGTATGTAATTTTAAATGATTTCAAGTAAATATGTATTATTTCCTAGTAATTATTTAAAATTACCTACTATAATTTTCTTATTATTATGTTCTCAGTTTGCTTATATTTATTTACATGTACTATTATATACTTATTATTACTTACCTTACTTATTAGTATGTACCTATTTTTATGTATTTAATGTTATTAATATGTACTACCCCTCTTATTATTGTCAGTATGGTCACACTACGATTGTAGCTAATAAGGCAACACAGGTGCTTTGTAATACTTATTTAGTCAGTAGAATGTTATTGTTGCCGACTTATAACGCCCAGCTGTAATTTCATTTTGAATGACTCCAGAGTTTATTTCTGTAATAAACACTAGAGTCATTTTAACTCACAGGTTTATATTTTCAGTATTATATTAAATTTACATGTATTTTTATTTATTTACTATAATAATAAATTGTAAAGCTCCACATCTCAACACCGGAATTACTTAGTGAGATGAGCAACTTATGAAATTTTTATAATATACTTATTAATAATTAATTTTTAATAAATATTTTTTGTTTGCAGCTCAAAAACGGAGAAAGCATTCACTCACCCCTTTTAGGAAATGGTAAATACTGTGGCTCGGTCATACCTGCCGATAATTTGACCACTACTGGAAATCATGCTTTTATTAATTACCATGCACTGCAAAGTGTTCCATTTGTTGTAATAAATGTAAGTTTTGAGTAATAAGATTCAATAAACAAAATTTTTGTTTTTGTGTTCAGCTAGATATAAAAAAAATATGCATACTGTTGTTACACCTGGTCTATGGTCCTATGGTCTGCATCTCAGTAATCTTGAGGTCTAATTTATAACAACAGTAAACATAATTTTATACGGCATTTCCAGGATGCTTTCCTCCTCAAGTATTCTGAGCAGACCCGAGAGTGCGGCTGGAGAGTCCAACTGACGAAAGAGGCCAACAGCACAGTGATAATGTCTCCCAACTATCCCAACATCCCGCACCCGCACACTGAGTGCATCTGGACCATATTAGCCAATCCCGGAGAAAGGCTTCGGATTGATTTCACTGATAGATTTGATCTCACATCTAACCTAGAGTATGTACAATTTAAGTTTGAAATCCAATTTTTTTGCATGAAGTTTTTTAAAGTGCATCATTTTTGATACTATAAAATTGAAGCATTTTTTATAAACAAGTAAGGGCTCTTTTTTGTTGTCCCAGGGTTCCATGATATTTCATCAAATGACAATTAAACACACCTTTAACTCTTGACTGTTTTTTAAAAATGATATGTGTTTCATTGGACGACATTCCAAACGTATCTACTTGACTACGTACTGATGATAAGTGAAAACAATTATTTTAAACTCAATCATTATATTTATAACAATTGGTATAAGTCGCTAATATTCCAATATCTTTGGAGAGTGTTTGAAACTATTTCAAATTTTAAAAATCTTTCTATACTATCGGTGTTCACAAAAATACAGTCCGTCTTTAACTCTTGACTGGCCAAGATGCCAAAGAAAACGTCTGTAAGGGGCCGTTCAAGTATTACGTAAGCAGATTTATTACAATTATTTACCCCCTCTTCCCCCTTGTCACCAAAAGTAAGCAAAGCTCTTACCCTCCCCCCTCCCATGCTTACATAAAAATTGGTACCTATATGCATTTTGTACTTTGTATTTGTATGAGATTTTTTAAAACTTTCGAACAATTTTTGGTATAACTTGGATTTGTCTATTTGAAACGACATCATAAACAATTCAACTTTGGCGAAAGAGGACCAACGGTAACACAAATATTAACTTGCTTTGATTTGCTTACAACATGTCAAATCGTCAATCGTACTGAAACGAAAAAATAGATTGATGGAAGAAATTTTGACAAGTGAGTAGCACGCGGTAATTCCCCCATTCGCTTCTAAGCGAGTACCTAAACGTATTAATTATTTGTGGGAATCCCCGAATATGTATTCGGTTTTCAAACATAGACAATGTGTTGGTTGCCAATGTGTAAAAAAAAAATAACTACTGCTGAGCAGTGCTGACGTAATCACTATCTCGACCCCCCCACCCCCCCATGTCATCAAAAATAAGCAAAGCAAAGACCCCCCTGCCCCCCTATAGTGCTTACATAATACTTGAACGGCCCCTTACCAAGTGGGTCTTCCGACGACCACGATTCCACGACTTCCACGATTTTTCTGTCTTATGTTCTTTTGAACTATAGAAATCCCAATTATTCAGTCAATTGTTAATGGTAACTTATGTATTTGCTCAGGAATAGGAATACTAAAATGATATGTCAAGTATTTAAGCTAATATAAGGAGGATAGTAATTTTGGGTACTACCTACTCCCCCACTTGGCTACGGCATTGTTAAAAAGTGATATAGAGTCATTAAAAGTGATGAAACAAAAACTAAGTTAAATAGGTTACATAGGTGGAGGAACAGTGTTTGGAAAATCAATTTTTGTGTCATCACTTTTCATGACTTTATATCACTTATTGGAGGTGTGTTGAACTGTCATTTTGATGAGATACCCTCTCACCATAAAAACCTATTAAGTGTGAAGTTTTCTAAATAAAGAGCATAATAAATCAGGTAATTTTCAGTAAGGGATTGAGGTTAATAAGGAACAAAAACACATATTTGTTTAAAAAAAAATTCTATCATTTCCATATTCACTGTAATACAAATCTATTTGAATGAATTTATTTAAAGTGCATGAAAGAGGCTCATTGTTATTATTTTACTATTAGGTTAGAAATAGTCCATCACTGAAAGTCAGTTATGCGATGATTGCCTGAGTACAGTCGTCTTCAATTAAAGTCATTTTTATTAATATTTAATTCATCAAAGACTGAAAACATAACCTCACAAACCTCAAGCCAACATTTTAACTTTGCATCCCGATCTTTGTATAAATTACTGGAGAAGTCCCAAAGAGGAGGGTGAAGATGCACCTCAGTAATAACCCACTCTGACAATATTCATTTTATAAGACTGTACACTTGCAATACCATCAGTTCACACGATCATCGCCGCAGTGAACATTCTCAAACAGATAGTAAGCGTGTCGGTCAACCGACGGCATAGTGCTGATGAACTGGTCCGACGGTAAGCAACTCGCACCGTCAATGTTGCATTACAGCTCTTCATTCATTCACCTATATATTACTGTACTCGACCGATATGACATACGCCTTGCACTATTTCCAGCCTTATTTGTTTTTTTTTACAGTTGCGTTGGTGAATATGTGGAGATAAGAGATGGTGGCACTGAGTTTTCCAATTCCTTGGGGAAGTTCTGCAAAGAAACTCCTGGAACTATTAAAACCACTAGCAATATAATGTTCATTAAGTTTTCCACAGACGTTACAGACCCGAGAAATGGCTTCAAAGCTACAATATCAATTGGTATGTAAAGCCAGATAGTACTAATTACATGAAACAGATGGAAAGTTTGAAAATATTACTTACATTTTATGATTTAAGAAGAAAACAATTTATTTAATTCTGCAGCATTAAAAACCTCTTTTAGAAGTAAACCAATAATACTGTTATTATGTACTATGTAATATCATTTTGTTTTTTTTTTTCAGATATATGTGGAGGAACAGTGTTTGGAAAATCAGGGGTAATCAAATCCCCTGATCACCTCTCTCTATCCATCCTCCAAAACAGTGTACTTTGCGAGTGGCGAGTTGTTGGCCCGAAAGATCACAGTTTATGGGTCAACTTAAATGACATTTCATTGCCACTTTCACCCAATTGTAATAGTGTATCACTTCAAATATTTGACATGGTACCATTCAATGATACAGGTAATTTAATAAACAAATCTATATAATTTTTTTGAATAGATTTATATTATACGAAAGTGTTATACTCTTAGAAAGTTTCTGATCTATCTATTTTGTTATGTTTTTTAGTGAGCCCTATAACTGATCTGATATGTGGACGGAATGACTCTCTTACTTATCAAACTTCGTCGAATGAAGCAATAATTAAAATGAATGTTACAAGAGGATCCCTGAACCAAGCTTACCATGGGTTTATGTTGACATTTAATGCAACACATGAGAGTAAGATAAAACTATTTTTTTTTATTTTCTGGACCCAGGATCTTCATTGTTAACTGTATCAACAAAAATATTGATTTATTCCTTATGTAATATGTTTGCGATGCGTGGGAATTGAACATGCAACCTCCTGACTAACGGTCAAAATATGTAGACAAATACTGTATGGAAGATGGAAGAGGAAAAAAAAATATATATATATATTGCCAGCATTTCTACGCCGCTTCGGGATAAGGCACAGTATCAACAAAATAAAGAAAAAACCAACATTACATGTGTGAATCATTAATGAACATGTATTTTTTTAGGTTGTGGTGGTTTGTTGACAGCTCCAAGTGGATATTTGGAGGGATTCAAATTTCAGTATTCCGGCTTATACAGTCCTTTCTGTGAATGGAGAATAACTGTTCCTAAAGGCAGAAGGATAAAAGTTGAAGTTCCAGATGAATTTATTAACATGACATCAAACTTTCAACGAATTGGAGTAAGTAATATCTAGCAGACCATACTTAGTAATATGTTTGACCAGTCGGTGGCTGAGTTGACATCACGTTTGGGTCCCACCCATTGGTAGTGTGTTCAATTCCTCGGCTGGCTGAGTCCTCCATCACAACACAAGCAACATTTTCTGCTTACTGTGGTGGTTGTAGGAGATTTTCAAATATGGTCATGTTATTCGTAACCCTCAAATGTTTGTCTTTCATTTAAAAAAAAAAAACAAATGTGCCAAAAACTCAACATGTACAGGCAAATCATTTGAAAGACTGCCCATTTGAATTTGTGACATTCAGACTGCTTCCAAATAGTTTGTAGTCCTGTGATGCAGTACACCACTACACAAGCAAAAATTTCTTTAAAATGATTTTTACACATGAAATTTTAATCAGATTATGATTTGGACACTTGAAATTTCAATAATTGAGGGTCTTCATAGCAGATCTATGCTTTGAGTTAAAATTGCAGATTTGAATCCCGCTAAAGCACAATTGTTTGAATTATTCAAACACCTTATCATGTTTTATGAACCTACAGCTTTACAGCTTTTATAATATTTGTTGTAGATAGGTAAATACTGTGATTTAAAATACATCAATTTCTTTGCACTCATTTTTTTCCGTACCTGTTTCAACTATTCAAAGAATTAGAAAAATAAATAAAACAATTTTTTCAATTAGTTCTACGATGGCCACTATTACGGATCGATGATTCGCTTCCCTACGGCACGCAACGCAGCACGTGTGGTCAGATCTTCAAGTAATAAAATGCTAGTTTATTTCTGGTCACGCTCAAATCCGGGATATAATAAGAGATTTAGAGCACGCTACACATCTGATGAGTTATCAGGTAAAATTAATTTACTATATAGGAACAATTTGTTAACCCGTCAATGTTAATAAGGTAAGACAAAAGGTCCTGGGTTCGATTCCTAGTTGTGACAGTTATTACTTTCTGTGTCTTGTTCTGTTTCATGCTTTGTTAGATTATCTTCTTCTTCAATGATATAATTTAATATTTATTTGTAAAAATGTCACTGCTATTAATATCTGTACTAAAATGCATAACCATAAGGTATTGTATCATTTGTTTTGGTTTGTAGTGTGTGAAGGAGCACTGGCTGGTGACGAAGGAACAATTTTACCTCCATCACAAAATATATCTACTTATTATTGCGAGTATATGTACGAACCCCCAGCTGATGATAATTTTGATGGAAAAACATTGGCCTTGTTCTTCAAGAATGTGGTAATTGGTAGCAAAACCACAATCCATTGTAGATTCTCGAGTTCTAGAATATCAGTTTCAATTGGTAAGCATTTAAATAAGGATTCAATAATGAAAAAGGTACCAATCGCAAAATAAAACTAATTAATTATTTGACTTTTTAGATCAAGGTGGAGGAATCAGAGACTTGTGTGGAAATTATACCAAAGTAGAGGTTGTCACGTCCCCATTCCGACGAACCACGGTCAAAGTAATAACCTAATATATCTTGTTTTGATAATAGTTTCACTAAGTAAATATTGCTTCCTTTGCAAAGTATTTAAATTATTTGAACCTTAACAATAAAGCAGGAAAGCTTTGTGTGTTATGTGAAAAATCAAAAACTGTGGGCTTCTGGTCCCTGTTGTGCTCGTCGCGCGAGGTAGGTTATGTAGCTACCAGCTCTAGCGACACTTCGGGCGCTAATTATCATCTGAAAAAACTGCTACATTGCAGTGCTTTTGAATGTGCATTTGGCTGTCAAAATGTAATACTTTTTCTTTTAGTCGAACATACTATTCAAAGTTTATTTAAATGGGTGAACAATTTTAATATTGAATTATTTTTTCAGTTTATACAATCGTTATTGAAGTTGAACTTCCAACTTGATTACAAAGTGTACCGCTGCGGAGGCATAGTCAACAATTTGGATGATCCTGATATTTTCAATCTTCAAAAAAGTCTTCAAAACCACACGGGCCCAATTTACTGCTCTTGGGTACTGGTCGCCCCAGATGGACAAAATATCCAGGTTAGTTTTATCCAAATTCTCTATTTACAGTGAAAAATCTAGTAATTTAAAAATATGTATAAGTTACTAGTGCAACAATAAATTTTACTTTTATTCTCTTGTGGTGGATAGTGCAAGGTTGTCTGAAATGTTGCATTAAAACATAGAGGAAAGTGCATTATAACTTACTATCTCCATAGTCAAATGTCATTATTATTATTGTTCAAGATAATAATAATTATTATTAATACTCAGAAGGTTGATTTACCTTATCCCCTTGACACTAGACCAGTTGCTTTCGTAAAATTCACAGGTTGTCATTGGATTTTCGGCAATGACTCCTGGTTCGGGACATTTGCACCATAGGTGAATTGGAGTTTCATCCTCCTCATATTTCCTTTATTATCCATTTAATATTATAATTTCTAGTTTTTGAATCTGCGTCCTAGGTATCGTCCGGTCGTACTGCATTCACCTCTCAATCCTGTGATGAAGAATATCTGAAGATCAAGGGCGGGCGTTCCCCGACCAGTCCTCTCATGACCAGGATGTGTTATAATCGGCTCCCTCCCGACACCCTGACCTCGTCTGGTCAATATGTCTGGGTGGAATACCACGCAGACAACTACTCTGCTGCTACAACTATTGATATTAAGGTTTCTTCGAATGCTCTAGGTACGTATTCTCATTTATCTTCTTTTCCTTGTCTAATTCGGATCGAGGACCCATCGCCTAAAAGGCATCACCATAATTGATCCATCTCCTCACATTTCATCTGGATTTGCTTCTCCCAACTTTGCTTGGGGCAGCCCACTGGACTTCTACCCTCTAGAACATACTAAGTATTTTAAGTGCAATTCGGTCTTCTGGCATTCTTAGAACTTGACCAAGCCAACTCAATGCGACTTTTCTATGAAGAGTAATAGAGGTTCGATGTTAAGACCATTTCGGTTCATCTATATTCAATCCCATTTTGTAATATAATCTTGACACTCCTCTCAAAAGCTTTGACCCTGGGACACAAGCTCTTGTTCAACATCCAGATTTTGTAACCGTTTGTAAGGGTGGGGCAATACACCGACCCTGACTGCTGACACTGCTAACACACTTAATATTACACACAGGTTAATATTATATTTATTTATTTTTCGGAATAACTTTATTGAGTAAAAACTAAATAAAAAAAAAAATTAAAAATAAGATAGGTTTATCTAAAAAGACGCTGTCTGGATTGCATTTAGTTCGGGTTGAATCTTGCGATCATACATAAAGATAGTTGCCAATAAAAATGTGCGGTGAAAAAATGAAGACAATGTTAGTAGTTCTTATTCGAAGTGTGATACAGTTAAAAGTGACCGAGGGGAATAGGGTCCCATTAGCTCAGTTGGTAGAGCACTGTCCCGGAAAGACAAGGGTCCTGGGTTCGAGTCCCAGATGTGATCGTTTCCTTTTCTGATTTTTCTGTTTCAGATTTTCGTTTAGAAATCACTAATATTGTCTTCAATATTTAAAAATTATATTTATTATTTGTTATCATGTTCTTCACAGATTTATTCTTACTATCAAAGTTCATTTTTCAATTTTTAAACTCTATCTTACAAGGCAACATTGTTAGCTTTGCACTACGGGTCATTTTTTTTAGTCATGTCACTGTAAGGAGGAATTTGGCACTTGTTGCTTTAGGCAACACTGCCGAGAGCTCTATTGCAACAACTTCTTTCTTGAAATGTGTTGTTGTAAATATCGCCAGTACCTAACCAAAAGAGGGATTTGAATGAAAATTTCAGTGACAAGATCATAAACTAAAAGTCAGTTTACAGTTTTTTTAATACACTAGTGGTTACCCTTTAATCACAGGATGTAACTTGAATTGCTAAGAAGAAAAAAAACTGTTATGCTCCATCTATGAACAAAAAATTACTTTGTCTCGACAAACTTCAACAAATGTTTCATTTATAGGTATTCTTGAATGACGAAAGGTTGAAGAAATGATTATATTAGCTGCCCTGTGAATATTGTGTATGTTTCTGATGTTTTTGTCGTTTCTATGGTGATAGATTGAAGTGTTAAAAACAAAACGTCACCGCATCATTTTTGAACTCACCTTAGTTTCGACATATAGAGCTGAAGAATGGGATGGGGGTGTTATGAACGCAGACACAATGACTACCAGCCGACATATTAAGGCTTTGTTAAACCTGAAATTCCTGATGAAGTCTTCTTCTGTTCAAATTAGCGAAAGAATCGAGCTTCTAGCGGAACTTTCTTGTTGGTCTCAAAGCAATTTCTTCAGATTTCTCTACATTATGTATTGCAGCCAACACCTCCGTTAAATCAGCCATTATATGGAACCTTAAAACAACTTTGTAAAAATATACAATGCTTGTCATTCAAACAGTGCACTGGAATAGTTCTTAGGTTAGGATACAATAGACTAGATGTTGACAGTCATCGAAAACAAGTCAGTGTCTACTGGCTCGACCCACTCGTTGTTCAAATGGAAATAGTTTTAATTTATGGCATCTAAATATAAATCCTTTGACGATACTCGAGAATAAAAAAGTCAGAACAAGTTACATACTTTCGACAGCGATTGTACTGAAGAATCGAGCCCTTGGTACTAAACCATAAATCTCGATTTTCTTTGACAGTTTTGGCTGAGTGGATTTAAATAAGAATTTATGTTTCAGGCTGTGGTCGTGTGCTGGAAAAATGGAGTCGTAATTTCCAGACTCCAAACTACCCTAGCAGCTATGGAGAAAAAGAAGAATGTTCGTGGGAGATTCGAGCGGACTCAGGCTACAGGATAAAACTAAATTTCATAAATCGTTTCTTCTTAGAAACATCACCAAACTGTACAAAAGACTTTGTTGAGGTAAATAGCTTTTACAATTTTTACGCAAATACTTTTTTTTATTTTTATCTTATTCATTTTACGCCGGTAGGGCTTTTCTTCCAAAGGTGAGTAAAAATCTTTTGTTTTACATATTTATTCATTTATCCGAAAGGTATTACCGGTAAGTTTTATTTCTAATACTTATCTTTAAAGTATTACTTGATTTGATACGTATGACATTGAAAATAAGGTTTATTCCTTACAACTGAAGTAGTATATATATTAAAACTAGGTTTTATTTCCAACTATTTTCTACGGTACCTACCGTAACTACATATGTAGTTATGCGATTGCATAATATTGTATCGCTTTAATTTTTTTTTTTCATGGTTAACGGAGCGACCTGACTCGTCTAATGTCATCTAATGTCGAAATGTTATTAAATTCACAAGGTAAATTTCGATTTAAAATCATAGGTTAGTATGTCAAAAATAACCTCGTGTTTTTTCCTAAAACAAGAAGCTCAATTCACAATATGACATTATGAAACTGACAAAAAGTAACACAAAAAATATTAAATATGTTGAATTATACCAATGTAATAGTGAATTGGACAATAAAATAGAAATTATGAACAAAAAAATCATTTGAATCGCACATCACGAATCAAAATTCATTTAAATCAAATAAAACACTTTGTTTATTAACCACGACTTTTTTTATTATTACATCTACCGGTTTCGCTACGTTCGAGCTTCATCAGGATGTGAAATATAACTAAAAACTAAGACAGAGGTGATGCATATTTATAGGAAAACAGAGGGAGACAGAATATAATACATTATAAAAGTGGGAGGAGTCAAATATTACATAGTCATAGTGAATTGAAGATATATAATAACAAATTACAAAAAACACATTTTTACATTAATTATACATATAATAATACATTTTAAAGACATAAGAAAAAACATAAACATATACCAATTTTAAGACCATAAATAAATAGTCCAATTGAGGGATTTTCGTCACAAAACGCGTGCTCGGATTTATTTATTAGTAATTTGAAATAAAAACAAAATTCTTATACATACTTTTGGTAGATAATTTATTGATTGTTTATACTGTATTATTATATGATTTGAAATATTTGTTGTATAATACAAATTCACCTTTGAAAATGCAACAAATCTGCGCATCGTCCAACGGTAACACTTTATTATGATATGAAAATAATATTATTTTTCAAAATTTAACATCTTACTTTACTAGATAAAATAACGATCTATCGAAATCAATTTGTGTTTTTTTCTAGAAAAGTGTCCATACGTCTAAAAGTGGCCTTAAAAATTCCAAATTTCAGGTCAAGTCTACCTATTTCGCCTTAAGGTTCAGTACTCAAAAATGGCCCGGACATCGCTTCGTAGTCTACTAAATCAAGCAATGCTATAAATAATGTTTCTATAAATTCTATACTGGTAGTTAGGGAAATGTATGAGGTTTTCAGTGACAAATAACTTCAAACCGAAATCTCTTAAATTCTATGAAATAGGTATACTGCAATGTTTGTATTTTTTGAGTGCTGATCGTTAAATGTCAATGACACAATAAAGTCGTTGAAAGTTGGTTTTTACCTGAGCTGAAAATGAATCAATTCTTGTATTTTTGGTATCCAATGAATAAGGATTCTATGTACGTATTATTGGGATGGTCCGATGTTCTGTAGGGAACCCGCTTGAACAACACGGGTGTAAACTGTGCACCCTATAGTTTAAGCTTTGACTTAACCTTTCCGGGAGTAAGTTACGTAATGCTGGCCGTGCTCGGGGAGTGAGTTTTTTTTACATAAATCAAAGTATATATTTTTTGATTAAATTTTATGATAGTATGCAAAATAAATAACAGCCGATATCTCTGTCGATAATGATGTAAAATGTTTAAAATTGGTATAAAGTTACAGGAATATGCCCATAGATGGCAATACGATGCATATTTACAGAATATGCATCGAATTAGAATATGCGACCCCTGTCGTCCATAGCCGTCCATACTCCTTTGGCGAAAGTGTGTACCGTCGTTCATTAGCGTCCATACTCCCGGAAAGGTTAAGGAATTCAATACTTCGTTTGTGTGAAAGCACTATGAAACAACACATTTTATAATTTTGAAACTTGCAATAAAAGTAATAGTTAATTTATTGTTGTTTTAAGTAAAAAATAAACTAATGCTTCCGTTAAAACGTTGTTGGTTATGTCTGATGTTATTTATCAATAATGTTCATTTTGTGTGTTTATAATTTTTATTTTGAAATGTCGTAATTCTGAAACTATCATCGTAACCATCAGCATGAGATCGCTTGTCAGCAAATGAAATCTCATTTAAAAGAAAAGATAATTCAATGTCTCAATAAGTTTCATTTCAAAGGGTTAAGGAGCCGGGTCTAACTCATTTTTTCAAGGGTTTCAACTCATTTTAAAAGAAATTAAATAGCTGATATGAACCCTCTAGTGATCGATTTTTTTCAAATTTTACCTAAAAAATTCCTTCTTCAGACTAGATTTACTCAAAAACGAAAGCTCTTATAAAGTTATAGTAGATTCAACAGTTTTCCGCTTGTATACAAGTTTCTGGACACCGTGTATAATGGTTGAATGGTGCCGGCTCCCGTCTCTCCATTCACTCTTATCCGCAGTGACTAATGACCATGGGTAGTGACTAATGACCGTGGGTTGTGACTAATAATGTCAATATTACAGGAATAATGTACCACTGAGAAAAGGTTGAAAATAACTATATTAAAAAAGGACTGTATGATTATCTTGGTCTGATGCATTTAGTAACAGACTAAGGGTTAATGATGCACTGTGCAGTTTCGGTGATGTAATGTTTCGGTATGAAGACACTTATTAATTAATATGTTATTATTCTTACAGATATTTGACTACACGGCAGGAGATTGGAAATCATTGGGAAAATTGTGCGGTCGTAATCTTCCCGATAGTTTTGAATCTACTTCTGATAAGATGAAAGTTCTATTTAGATCGGATGAGGGTGTTAATGGAGATGGCTTCCAGGTAATAATTTTATTTAAAAATTCAGTTAATTTCTTATTGTACCTCATCACAAAACTAACTGCACATTTTAAATAGTTTTGATTAAATCCTTGAAATTAGGTTATTTTTTTAAATACATCTATTTGAATTTCACTTTTGTTTTCGGGAATGAATCAATGTAAATCTGGGAAGCTGAAATTAACCCACTTCCCGACATCTGAGCTTGTGACTTAGAGTTACACCAAGCACACCAATGGAAGGCATGTTGGGAAGATTGCTTCCGTTGAAGGAGACTAGATTGTCTTTTCAATCCCTTTTAGACGTAATCAGACATGATTGGGTCTTTTAAATATTAAATTCGACTAGATTATTCTTACCCGAAGAGAAAACTCTTTTGTGGTAACTGTCCGTTGTTATCAAAATGATATGATATTTTAATACAAAATTCTTATTTTTCGGTGAATAGCACTTTTATTTTAATTGGATGATGATAAAATATTATCTAGATACAATTTTTTAATTTAATTATTCGTCTTCATGATATAATATGTTTTCATAGGCTCACTGGGAGCCTTTCTGTGGTGGAACATTTGATGTTGTTGAGACACCAAAAACATTGGTCAGTCCTGGATCCCCCGTTTATGGCAGAAATTTGAGCTGTGTTTACGAATTCTCTGCACAAGACGGCCAATACATCAACCTTAATTTCACAAAGTTTATTTTGGAAAACGGTAATACATTTTTTTCATGTATATTATTGAGAACTGTATTATTTTAGAATATTTTCGGCCTTGACATCTGACATATGACCAAATGGAGAATGGATTTTTTGTTCAGGAGTTAACAATTTTTATATACAGATATTAAAAAATTATAATAATATCGGTCAAATGTACCATCCCTTACTAAAATTGTGGTGGTAATTTATGATACAGACAAAATTTTAAATTAAAAAAGAAAAAACCAAAGCGAGAGAAATATACTTATCGACTACATGACTGTAGATGGCCCTGCCGGAATTGGGGACATTTTCATGTACATATCTCGATGAAGTAAAGATAGTTCTTCTTGAATATTTCAACCGATGTCAACAGAAAGAAGAATAAGCCACATTTTAAACACGGGTTGAGTACTATTTGGCCTATTCATTATGCGAATTTTTTATTTGAATCTTGGGTACCGCTCGTTCAAATACGTATGCGTTTATACTTTCCAAATCACATAACTAACATAATTGTGCATCAACCAAGGGTAAAAATATAAAATAATTTTTGGAAAAATATTGTCTCATTCGTGGTATTGCATAATAAACGATGATGTGGTTATGCAAATGCCCATGTTGATGTTTTTTTTTAATGTAATGATAATTTGGTATTCAGCAGTACTTATTACATAAATGCTTATTTTAATAACAAACTTTGTTTGCACTATTTAAAAAATATATTATTTAAAGAGTATTTTTTTTTAAATATTTACTTCTAGCTCACAATCAGAGATGTCAATATGATAATGTAACTTTGGAGCAAGCAGAATCCTTCTTCATAGATGTAGAACCAAGTATATTCTGTGGCACTCAATCTCCAGGCTACGTGCGTATGAGAAATCACATCACAATGAAATTCAAAACTGATTTGTTTATTCAGAGGCCAGGTTTTGCTCTGCAATACAGCATTGACGGTAAGCAAACAATCCGCGAGTGCGAATGTAAAAAGTGCATTCTACTAGAAAGGGCTACAAATGGGCGAGGTCTGGTTAAAACGGTAGATATAAAAAAATAGTAACTACATAATATCTGAGTCTTACTGGAAAGGGCAAAAGGAATACGATTGCTGCGCGATATATGGTGGACCCTTGTGACCCCCTTTGGGTAATATATATGATTTTTACCTTCTGGTATGGAAAGGTTATTGATAGTCGCAATCTTTTCCAAAGTGTTAACTGTTGAAGGCCGTAGTGTAAAACAAAACATTTTAGTGGAACCTACAGTTTACAGCCCATACGACGCTGAGTTTGGTTTTCATACATTTTTCGAAGCATTAAGGTCAAAATCGCATCGCATATTTTTCTAAAAAGGATAATATTAGAATGCTCGCATGTTCTCCAGAGACCCATCGGCGTTCCACTGGTTAAGCCAAGCATTTCTACTCCCAAGTCCTAATCATTGGAAAAATTAAACGTTAAGGAATGTTTTCAATTTTCATGAAATTATTATGCTCCCCCCCATTATTAAAGTTGAAGTCCGATATGTCTGTCACTGTAGATAATTTCAATGTGTTCATTTTAACAAATCAGTTTGTAAATGAAAATGACTATGTTTGTTTGATTTTACAGTTTGCGGGGCTTCCATAAACACAAGTCAGCAGATTCACTCACCAACTGACAATAATTTTAAATATCATCAAAATGTTGACTGCATTTGGAATATAACAGCTCCTGAAAATAAACTTGTGGTTGTGAGGTAAAATTATACTATAATTATATCTAGTACTCATACATTATGAATGTATGTATAATAAATCATGGAATACTTTAAAAAACCATCAGATCACTCACCATTATTTAATGTTTTTAAAGGTTCAAATCGTTTCTTTTGGAACACAGCATGGATTGTGATTTTGACTCTCTGTCGGCATACGAGGGGAGTGAAGTGGACCCAATGAAGCGTTTGGTTAACCTGTGTGGAGACCTAACAAACCTCCTGCCGGTTATCAAATCCAGTGGAAATTCAATGATTTTGAAATTTGTAAGCGACGGTAGCAATGAAATGGGTGGATTTACAGCTGATATTACATTTACTATAGGTGAGTGAAATATCACTACAGATATATGTTCACATCTTCAGCACTACAACCCTTGGAGAGTTTTATCCACCTCCAGGAAACACATAACTCCTGCCTGTCTTCCGTCTTTTTCTCCAATTCCGTGCTTAATCAGCTGCCAACATTTTGTTTTGTCTGCCTCCTGTCCTTCTCAATGGATACATGTTATTATTGACTGAGCGTAGCGAAGTCCTGATTTTACTTGACCACTTTACATTTTGTGTATCTGTAATTTAGCCTGTGTGTCCCGTGTCCAGTCAATCCTATCAAAATGGTAGTTGATAGTATCTTTTGTTCTGGCAGAGAGCATGAGCGTTTCGACTGTTGCGAGCTGTCAAGTCGGAGGACACAAAGTCTATTCACAGAACTCATAGTACATATGTATTGAAAATACACAAAATATGAATCGTATTGTTTGGTTTATAATTTTTAGGTGAAGCGCAGGGCTGTGGTGGGAACAAAGTAGCCACCAATGAGGATACCGAATTAAAAATATTCCCGCTTCCCTCGTATGAACCCTTCCTTGACTGCCATTGGACCATCAAGGCACCAGTGGACAATATAATAAGGCTAAAGTTTTCCGAATTTAATATCTCGTACTGCTCTGAAGTTTACCAAAAAACCGTTAAAAGAATTGACTGCACCTGCGATTTCTTGGAGGTTTGTTATAATTGTATCGTTATTGTGTAAGAATATTTTGATAAAAGTCATTCCCAAATACTGTATAATTTGATGTTATATACTTGAAACTTTAATATAAGTGATATACCCTCCGTATTCATAAACCTAATGGTTGGAATAACTTACTCTTGAAATGTAACCAATTTAGTTAGTCTTAATCTTTGCTTATTTCAAATTTACTCTTTGAAAAACTGGGACAAGAAATTGTATTAATTTTTCTACTTATCAAATACTAAAATATGAATGATCTGAAAATGTTATGCAATGTTTATTTATTTGGCAGATCCATGATGGTCCTGGATTCCACTCCCCCTTGATTGGACGCTACTGTGGGGATGCTATCCCCAGTGAAATAGTATCCTCCAGCAATGTCATGTGGATTTGGTTCAAGTCTGATGGAACATTATCCAACACTGGTGTCACATTGTCTTATGGTGCAATGCCTTGTAAGAACCTTCTTTATTATGTAGAATTTTAACATTTTCAAGAAAATTTGACATAGTCTTCTATAGGTAATCAGGTTCCCTTTTGTATATAAGCTACTGTATATATATATATATATATATATATATATATGTTTGTTTTTTAAATATAACATGCTAAACCAAATGCTTCAAAAATTATTAGAATTTCAGATGAACTGCCAAAAGACGATAAGTATGAACATATATATTTGTAATTATTGCCCATTAAATCTTTTTTTTTCATTGCACATATTTTATAATTGAATTTTTCTTTATTTTGTAGTAAGTAGGTACTCCATATATTATTTTGTTGTATAGTAGTATTCGACTAGGCCTTTATTTTTACAAGTGACAGCTGTTTCGCTGAAGGTATATCAAATTATAAATTATATAATCAAAGTTTGATGGTACCTTCGAAAAGCAAAATGGCTGCCACGCGTTAAAACAATAGGTACATAATAACCAACATATCTATGTGGTTTAGCTCCCTGCGGACCAAATACTCTGATATCTGGAAAAGAAATTAAGGAATTGATTTCACCCGGATACAACCAAGGTGTGGTCACCAAAGGAATCAGATGTAAATGGGTGATAAATTCAAAGACCCAAGGAGAAGGCATTCATGTAAAATTAATTAATGCTGATCTGGAAGATCCTACAGTTGCAACACGGCAGTGCTTGTTGGAAAAATTAGAAATATCAGACATGAAGGTACGTATTACTATTCTGGAAACATTATTATGCCTTAAATCTCTTCAAGCCTTACCTCATCCTTTCATAATGTCAGTATGTAGCACTTGATGATGTGAAGTGTGCACTTAACATGGTTATAAGTAAGTCATTTTATTTTCTTCTTTTACAGTATAACTTTGCAGACGATTCGACAAGCAATTTGATAATAGCAGGCCAGTCATTGGCAACCAATCGTTACATGGCTAGCGTAAGTACTACTTCCTTAGCAAACTTATTACTTGGCGTGCTGGCAGACTCGCCCCTTTTACTGGCCGGTGCTGAATTGTACGGCAATATACACAAGGTGGCACACTTACATCGGACCCAGTCCGAGACCGTTGCATCCAACATCCAAACCGGAAGCACTGGGCCTCGCTGGCGGAGAGAAGACGTGTTGCTTTAAAAAATGAACTGTCACGTGCTGGTAATGTTATAACAAATCTTAAATATAAAATCTTTTTCAAAATGATGTGGTATTATTTAAAATCAATAAGCTTGTTACAAAATACATAATAAAAATTATAACAATCACATAGGTAACAAAAGTATTGACTTTCCATTCAAAGATGAACAATTCATTGTATCAATGCAAAGACAATTTAATATGATCTCCTTTGAAGCTTACATTAACTAGTTTCTCATCTGTAGGATCGATATTCTCACGCACATAGTTTTTTTCTTTAATTCTGTTATAACATTCAATATTCCATCATACGTGTTCGAATTTGAGCATATCTACGGCGAAAACCTCACGGCAGCCAGAGTAGTGTGCCATCTCATTGCTTGGAGTAGATGACAAACATATTTCATAAAATAACTTTTAATTTAGATATTTTACAATATTATCACTTTCTTACTACATATTACTGTATTTTAATTTAGTAAATAAATGTAAAAAAAATATGTTTACAGAGCTATCCTAAAGACTTTGAATATGCATTTTGTGGAAACATGTCTACTTTCAACATTTACTCTTTCTCGGATAAAATCGCCGTAACTCTTACAACTAGTTTGACTGCACCAGACCACAAAGGATTCAAGCTAGAATATTCCGCTCCAGGTAACAACGCTTCATCGTAATGTTTTCAACATGATACTAATCCATAATTTGCAGATTGTTTTCCATGCACTTCCCTATAAAAAAACACATAATGTGCCTTAATATATGTACCTACATATAAAAATGTTTATTAGAAGTTAAAACCAATAATATTTTTAACTTTCAGGCTGTTCTCGTAATTACAGCGAGCCGTTTGGAAGAATTGTAAATTTCAATTCGGAGGCTCTATCGTGCTTAGTTACAATTCAAACTCCAATAAATACAACAATCTCTTTATACTTGCACAATGCTATTGTTACTATCTCCGACTGTGAGAGGGATTATATAGAGGTAGGTTTTTTATTTATAAAATATATAGCATTTTGTTTTATTATGTGAAACATCTTTTGGCGCGCCCAGGAGTTTTAAAACTGGCTCTTGCGTAGCAAGCGCGGCAAGCCAGGACGTCCCTCTTGCATGGAACAATGCTTCATTCTGCCAGCCTCGTGACTTGTCGGCTCTTTCCGCCCGGCTGCCAAAACTCTGTGCACGAAAGCTTGCATTGTTTGCACTGCTTCATTTTTGTATATTGGTGTAAATTAAAGAATAATCTCAAAATTTAGAGCTGAACACCGTTTTAGATTCTTAAAACATTGCAAGCGTTTTAAATATGAGTGACAGTGACATTATAGTGTCATTGACAGTGAAAATGAAAAATCATCACACGTAAATTCATTGCTCCCTGTTAAAAATAAAAATGAATTTCAATGTTTCACATCTGCCAGGCGTCTCATGATGCCAATTTTTTTGTTGCTATTATTTGTTCAAAAATTATTGTTTTATTTTACTTTACAGATCAGGGATGGTATTTCTGAAAATTCACCTATCATCAGAAAAATTTGTGGGGTAGAAAACCCAATGCCTATATTTTCAACTAGCAATGCACTAAGGATACACACTGCTCATGATAGTTCCTTTGTGTACCTGTCTTCTGACATGTTTTATACAACAACAGATAAAGGTTTGCAAATTTTTGAGTACATGTTTTCAATTATTCCCCGCCATGCGTTTCTGTAGCTCAGTCTGCCTGTGCTGATAGAGAAACACTAGCATGTGGTGCTGTTACATCCAACAGATGGAGCTGTTTTAAAAAAAACCGCGTGTTTGTCCAATAGATGGCGTTGTTTTTAAAAATAACATGTGTTTGTGACATCTATATAATCATTATGGCGATTTTCAACGATTAAAAAAAAATTAAGCCAAAGTTGACGCAACTATGATGATTATTTCTAGTAATTTATCAATTCCAAAAAAATTGTTAGTAGTAGTTAAATAACTGAAAGACTATTCAAAATTTTGCAAAATATCGTTCATGAGATGTAAACTCTTAACCCTTTTTGTTTATTAGGCACCAATACAGCAGAAACAATGGGTATACAGCCAGTTGAATCGTTGAATAATATTTGCATGTAGGCATTATTTTGACTCAAATTTTTTTCGATAACGTTGGACGATGAAAGAATATAAATATTATTTCCAACGGCTAGTTATATTTTGATACGGTACTATGATATGTGTATATACATGATATATCTATATACATATATGACAAGTGCATCAGAAAAATATCTGTGTATATAATTTAATCCTCATGCATGTCTTTTTTTATTATATTTTCTTCTCTCTCTGTTTATTTTGTTTATAGGTACGTATTTTAACTTATACACGTATTTGTATATACATACTTTAATCTATAATATGTTTACTATTTATACAATATAACTATGTTCTATTGGTCACCATGCCGCCGAGTATGGTGATTTAATGTATCAGTTCTTTGAAATGTCTTGTAATTAAACTTAATGTTTTTCAGGAAGGGGTTGCGGAGGAACACTATTTGATCAGATTGGATTTGTGTTCAGTCCCATGTATCCTGAACCATACAGAATAAATGGTATCTGTGAATGGATTATCAAGACACCATACGGAACCAAGATGGAACTAGGATTCAGTGGTGCGTATTAATTTTATGAACATATATAATTTATTTTTAATTTTAAAAGATACCAACACAGGCATATTCACTAAGCATAAATTTAAAGGGGGTTAAGTTAGTACCAGCTATGAATATCTAACTCAATCCATCCTGCTGCTAAATGAGCAATTTACAATCTAGTTTATCAATAATCTTTGATGCAATTAATATGTAAAATGTTGGTATTCTGATACTATTCTGATCCAAAAATATTAAATACTAATCTGAAGATTGTTAATTCATATCACTTCAAAAACAATAGAAATGCTGTAAATTTAATTTGAAAAGAGATTAAATTGAAGTTTACGTGTTTATTCTGAGAAAAAATATATTGTTTTTTTACAGTGTTCAGTATGGGATCCCCCGCCCTCTGTGCTACAGACTACATTGAATTGATAGATAACCAGGATAATGTTATCACCAAATACTGCGGTGCAGTAAGTAAAATTCTGTAAATTATCAATTTTTGCTTTTGCTTTTGTAGATTACATAAAGGTCATTTAGTATTTAGATAATCTAAAAATGACATAAATAGCATTAAACCATCTATAGATTTATAAAAAATAAAAATTAATTTTTGTAAATCAGTTTTGTTCGTGATAATTTTATGGTATGTAAAATATTTTTTAATTGCTTTTTTAGGATAAGCCGGCAATCCATCGGGGTTCAAATTACTTGAGACTGGTTCAACATTCATCAATAAATGGTAACGGAGGATGGACGGCACAATTCAGATCTGTGAAAGATGGTAAGTTTACAATATATCACCAATGTAATGATAATTCTCTTACAATATTTGTTTCAAAGTAACATAAAAGCTTTTGCAAAATATGATAGTTTCCATGCAAACGCTGTTATCTCGGATACGGTTTGATTATTTCTTAGCCAATTAATTTTGACTGAATACAGGTGACTTATGGGAAATGGGTGTAAATATGGGAAAATATTTTCATTTGTAATAAAACCACACAAGCAAAAATCCCAACTTCCCGAAGCCTGTCCATGACATTTCCGATTTGGGGCAATATTTAGGGTCGCTCCAAAGAGCGATATCTAGAGTATCTTCCATTTAAACGAGTTGCAATTATACTTTTTTGTGAATTAACCTTTTCATAATACATATGGCCTTATATGATAGGGGAAAAATCTTACACAAACACTTTCCTCAATACACAGAATAATAATAAAAACCATATACATATAACTGACGGCCTCTGTGGTTGAGAGGTTATAATCCTTGGCTTCAAATCCCCATTTACACATCCAAGCTCAGCTTAATAATTTATGAGGGTTCATCTTATACGTATTATAAAAAAAACATTTCTACTAGTGATGATAGTCTAATTTTACACATATTTTTAAATAAATCTATTTGAATTTTACTTTTCTTTGAATTTCGTTTTCTGACATCCCGTTGTGCTGAAACTCAGCAGATAAACTCATTGTAGATGACAATGCATTCTATCAAATTTTGGTGTCAATTTGGTGGACATATACGCATTTCTTTTAACGCAGTTAATGCATTAACACAGCACATTTATATATACTAAATAAATGTCGGTTCTACCCAATCGGTTCAATCCAATAGCTCAGTTGTCTCCAGTCCTTGGGGAGGAAGTTTCAATCCTCAGTCAAAACCAAAAATGAATAAAAATTGTATTATTTTAAATAAAAATAAAAAAAATGAATAAAACTAGATATATTATAGAACAAAAACTTTTTTTTTTAAATGATATAACATTTCTCTTTTAAATAATTATATATAAAAAAAATTATAATGTGTATACATTGTAACCCATGCTGGGAATCGAACCCACAACCTCAAGGTCCCAGTATATCAGTGAATCCGTATACTCAATGTGCAACACTCCTCATATCGGATGTTGATGTTATTAATATAAAATAGACAAATAGTCTGTTAAGGTATTATATACCTTAAGGTATTACTGATTGGAAACTCTGCCAATACAAAAATTATGCACCAAAACATAAGATCCATAAATAAAAACTTTGACGAACTCTTAATTCAACTTCACCACATAGATATTGTTTTCGACATAATCATTCTGACCGAGTGCTGGTTGTCAAACACATATACACCTAAAATCATAAAAAATTACACATCACACAATTCAACTACGTTTGATAATCAGAACGATGGGATTGTTGTTTACACAAAAAATAATCAAAACTTCACAGTAACCGAACTAAAAATTCAGGATGCAAGTTGCACACAAATAGAATACAACAATGATACAGTTATCCTCGCTATATACCGCTCGCCATCGACTCGTAACATCACGCCATTTCTAAACAGTCTAAGTTGCACACTTTCAAATCTTTCCAATACCAAAAATATCATAATAATGGGCGATCTAAATATTAACATACTACCGAGCAACCAACACCACCAAAGCCAAGACTATATCAACATGCTAGAATTTCATGGATTAGTGAGTACCGTTAACTCACCAACAAGAACGACAAATGGATCTATATCATGCATTGACCACATTATGGTAAAGTCAAAAAAACCATCTAAAAGTATCGTCTACAAATCAACTATCACGGACCATTATTCAACTATCTTTGCACTACAAACACCTATCCAAATAAATAAATGTAGCCTGCCTTTAGCATACAATAAAATCAACTTTCAAAATATAATAACCAATTTAAAGAACAAATCATGGCAAGAACTCTTCCAAATTAAACAATCGGAGGACGCATGGATATACTTTATTAACTATTTGAAAAACGAATTACACCACCATACCCTGACGATGACCAAAAATATAACTAACAAATTGAAACCCTTGAAACCATGGATTAACCACTCCATTATAAATTGCATTCACAAAAGAAACACGCTACACAAAAAAACCAAAGAAAATCCGTATGACCAACTAACATTCAACTATTATAAAAAATATAGAAACATGTGCTGTAACGTCATCAGAAAAGCAAAAGAAATTTACTACTCAGAAAGAATTAAAGAAAGTAACAATAATCCCAAAAAATTATGGGAAATACTTAGAGAAGCAACAAACTCGCAAACTACAAAAGAGAAACAGAGCATAAATAAACTTTCCATTGATGGACATATTGTTGAAACCACAAAAAATCCTAAGCTCGTTGCTGATCATGTAAACAATTTTTTTATTAATATCGGTCCAAATCTTGCTTCTCAAATTGCCCAGAGCGGAATCACCCAATCTACCGATACAGTGGTTCAAACAAATAACATAAATACAAAATTTCTATTCCAAACTGTGTCACAGGAAGAAATTCTCAAAACAATTAATTCTCTAAAAAACACTTCTTCTGCTGGACCAGACGAAATTTCAACCAAAATCCTTAAAACGCTGTCTTCGGAGATTACATTGCCACTAGAATACCTTATAAACCTAAGTATTACACAGGGCTACTTCCCCTCTAACCTAAAACAAAGTATCGTAATTCCCATCTACAAATCTGGAAACAAGTCAGATATCAATAACTATAGACCAATTACTTTACTGAATAGCTTGTCTAAAGTTTTTGAAAACCTTATTAATACACAACTTTTAAAATTCATCGAGAGCCATAAAATACTTTCAAAAAATCAATATGGTTTTCAAAAAAACAAAAGTACCTCAGATGCCATTGCCAGGGTGACAGACTTCATTGTAAAAAGCCTTGATAAAGGAAATAAATGTATTTCAATCTTTTTAGACCTCTCTAAGGCTTTTGATACAATATCACACTTTAAACTAATTAAAAAACTTGAAAAAATCGGCATCACGGACAAAGAGCTAAACTTCTTTAAAAGTTACCTAAATGGACGCAAACAACAGGTTAAAATACACAATACCCTCAGTAACCAGCGCTCAACTGACTATGGAATTCCACAAGGAAGCGTATTGGGACCAACTCTGTTCTTACTGTATATAAACAACTTTTGCAACCTTGAAATTGAGGGAAGCATTGTTAGCTTTGCCGACGATACTGTCTTACTGTTTGAAGGCAACAATTGGTCAGCTGTATTTAAAAAAGCTGAAAAAAATATTAACTTAGTTAAAAAATGGTTAGATATAAACACGCTTACCCTTAACACGAAAAAAACAAAATATATCACTTCAAGCATCAATACTGCAGGCCAACCTAATGATGATTACTCCATAAAAATACATAACTGTACGAATTCCAATGTATGCAATGAGTGCCCCTGTATAGAGCGAACTCCACAGATGAAGTACCTCGGCCTCACCATTGACCCATACCTCAAATGGAATATACATACTCAGATCATTGCGAATAAAATTAGGAAAACAATACATTTCTTCAGATCCGTAAGGAACTTCCTTAACTTACAAATTCTAAAAACGATTTATTTTGCATTAACCCAATCTATCATTGAGTATGGTATCATTGCATGGGGAGGGGGTACTTCATCAGCTCTAGATCCTGTTGAAAAGGCGCAGAAAACAATTATGAAAATTATTCTCAAACTTCCTCAAACTGCAAACAGTAACTTAATTTTCAACATAATGAGAGTATTTGATGTTCGACAGATCTATGTAAAAACTATCCTCATGCATCTCTTTAAAAACAAACACGTGCTTTACGAAAAAAAAACTAACTTTAGATTTACGCGTAATTCGAACAAAGACATGTTGCAAGTTCCAGCACTTTCTTCCACCTTTGGTCAACGTAGCTTTGGCTACTTTGCCACAAAGATCTTCAACATGCTCCCGGAAAATATTAAAGAGAGTCAAACACGGAAAGAGTTTAAAAAAAATGTTAAAATTTGGATTTATTCAAATGATCGAGCCTACACTGGTGTCCTCACCCAAACGCCTTGTCATTGACAGTTATTGCAGTATGTACGGTGCTAAAACTTACTATATACGTATTGTGTAAATGCAAACAATAATGAAAAGTAACCAAATGCCTTGTCACAGTGAGTTATTATAGTATGTATTGTGTTTAAACTTATTCTATCTGTATCTTCAATATGTAAACAATAATGTAACCTAAAATAATGGATTGCTGTATGGGAACCCATATTAAACATTTACATATTAGCAAACCATAGACAAAATGGAGAAATAATTAACTAAAAATTCTGCCTCAATACAGGTTCGCCTAGTGAGGCAGGTTATGCACAACCTAAAATATAATATATTATGCCATTTCTATATAACACTCTTACATTCATATATATTTTTTCTTATATTAGAAACTGCCGTATTATTGTAACATTATTCTTTCAACAATTTCATTGTTTCTAACTGACATATAATTATACAACTTACTAATGATATATTATATATATTCTGTAATTTTTTGATGAAATAAATAAATTTTAAAAAAAATAAAATATGAGGAATTTTTCAACGCCAGGACAGTGTTTTCAGCAATTTGTTGGTCGTAATCTCAAGAATAGTGCATTCAATCCAGCAAAACAAATACTTTTTAAAATTAGTATCCTCGCGTATGCTGATTGAAGTGGGGAACTTTATAATAAAATCAACTCGTAAATTAGCCCGCCTAAAACATTTGACATTTTGAAAGCTCTATATCTCCCGATGACTTAGGAGCATAGATATACCACTCATGCTGCATAGAAAATAAAATCAAATCGTAGACAATACGTGTAATATGCTGATATCTAGGCTTCCGACCTATATAAGGATTGTTTGAATCAACCGATATACAGGGTCATAGTCAAGTCATAGCCAAGGAGTTTAAATCCTCTGCAGAGGTCATCATGACCCCACATGGTCCCACTTCTCTCCTTGCCCACATTGAAAGTTCACTGCTTATTCAGTTATTTACCTTTGCCAACCAGATTCCTTAGTTTTACTAATAATGCTGTATCTCATTAATTTAATAATTATTGTCTAATAATCACAAAATTTTCTCATGTTCAGTCACGCTATACACAGGGTGTAACAGCACTTACCCTGAGGATTTTACCAGCTATTCCTGAACATATTTTAAGTAAAAATGTAGATAACATTTTGCTGTTTTTTTTTTTCTAATAATTTTTTTTTAATTAGTACACCACGCAACTTAATGGTGGGTTATAGCCTAGTGGGTCACCTGACACGCACTCTGTCTCATTCTGGTAGCACGGTAACGGGGTAGAATGCGTACCACGTGATCCCGTCGCGCGTGTAGCAATGTGATCAGTAGCGATATGTGAAGGAAACATTTTTTTTGTATTTAATTCAAAAAAATATCATCAGCAAAGTGATGTCTAAGTTTTTTACTCCAAATAATCCCAGGAATCTCTGGTTGAAATCCTTCAGATATGTTGTGTTTTATAAATTATATGAGTAAAGTAATTCAGTTTAGAAAACTAACATTATAAGTTTAATAATCAACCCTTTTTTTTTCAGATTCTCAACTGGATGAAGAAGTCACGTAATTTAGCTAAAATTATTTAAAAAATGTTACGCATGAGAAATAAACTTTACGTGAAATAAACATGTAAAAAAATAATCTATTATTTAACCAAAAATATCATTGATTGGTTGAAAATTCATGAAAATTAAAAACATTGTTTGATTCAAAATATATTTTTTTTATTTATACCTAAAGTTACAAAATATATTTATTTCAAAAGATACTAATTATAAAATACATTTATTATTAACTTATAATAAGCTACTAATATTAAAAAAAAAGAAGTTATTACAATATATTTTTGTATTTTCACATCTACCCTGATGATGGACACCGTAATGATGTCTGAAACGTTGGCTAAAGAAGAATGTAGCTCAAAACGGCATAATAACCCAAAAATTAATCACCATAATACTTTTGGCCGTGAAAATCTCAAATCATACCATCACCGACATATCATAAAATTCTATAACAATTGATTTTTTTTATTTAGATTATTATTTCTGTTTATTAAATCCTTTTAGTATTTGGAAAACACAATTTCCACAGTCATAACAATGTTCAAATTATTTAAAATATATGGGTTCGATCTTAGAAAACAATTTTTATTTATGTATGTATTGTATATGTTTAATCAGAAGAGATAATATTTTTATGTTAATTATAGATTAACTTATCTAGCAAACAAAAGTGTTAGTGATTTATTGTAAAATAAGATATTAATTTATTTATATACCTGCACATCATTATTGATAATTATTTCAAATTGATTATAATATCCAACCAAATGCAAATTCCTAGAAGAGTTAAGATAACAATATTTAAGATATTTTTTATCAATGTCACTTATCACAAACAACATAAACACAATTGTTTCTGCATGAAAATGTATCATTGATAAATTTTCTTTGTTTCACAAATACATAGGTGGGATAAAACTTAGGTGGTATAATAAATCTATAACACCTTGAGGGTGTTTACATAGTTCTTATTGTAGATGGTACCTAATCTTTTTTCTTTAATACCTGGTCATCTCAAATGGCTAAATAATTCAAGAATTTATTTAATCTGGTAGACACCCGTACTGTTCTGAAGTGGGGCCTATCTCACTTTACCGTAACCATTATTTCCATGTATCTACAAGTTTTCACATATTAGAATTATCAAAACTCACATTTAATGTTTTCTTTTGGGTGAGACGTAACCAGGTATTAAAATGACGATAATAATAATTATTATATATGCAATGTGAATAAGTAAGTACATCCATGGACAGTTAATAATGCATCGTGTTTCAAGCTCATACCACAAAACTATTCATTTTAGTGGTATGAGCGTGAAACACATATAATTACTACTTAATCAAACAGTCATACTTATTTTTTTATACAAGCTCAATAAAATGATATAATTAGCATTTTCAAAATGATAACATATAATGATTTTATTTTTAATTTGTTAAATTAAACGGAAGCTGAATGATACACATAAGAAACTCGGAAGCATTTCTTCCTATAATCGTAAAAGAAATATCTCCTTGTCTCACGAAATTCTTCAAACGGGTTGGTTAAAGAAAACAAAGTCCTGACAAACGGAGTTCTATGGAAGTCATCGTTAATGGCATTGAACACTCTGTCGATGGTCCTGATGTATTCCTCGATCTGGTTGAGTGGCATCGAGGCAATAAGGTTATGCCGGGGATCCCAAAAGAAAGGAATGTTTCGTTGCCTCAGCCTTTCCTGTATTTTCCTCAACACGTGCATGTATAAATAACTCAGTCTATTATTCCAAAAGTGCTCATTGTGAACAAATATCTCCCAGAGTATCACGGTATTAATGAAATATGGTCTGATGTAGTTCATTCTATAAGAAAAGCATATCTGCCTTATGAACCTCATTATGTGAATCACATTCGGATGGTAGAAAAGAATTTCGTTTTCTTGTGCAGGAAACACCATTTGCCAAAATCTTTCGCTGTTTCTGTAATTCTTGTTGAAAGTTTTCTGTGCAACTGCAAACCACTCTTTTGCCTGAAATAAATCTGCGTAGTCTATTTTGGCGGTTTCCGGCCAGCTGGGATACTCAAATGTGAAACAGGGAAGCATGTCAATTTCAATTTTGAGGTCATCCTCGCAAACCAGCTGAGCAATAATTGATACAGATTGGGTTGACCTACCAACTGACATTACATACCTGTTGACTCCACAACATAGAATCGGATCCCCTTGTGCATTCCTTAGTTCATCAAATACAGAATTCAATTTTTCTTTTAGCCATTGGGTGATCAAAGTCTGTGTTATGAATCCTCGTCTGTCAATCCATCTTTCAATTGATTGATATTGCATCCAGTTCCGTTGGTTCCTGAGGGCTTGCAGTCCTTGAATCTGTAGCCTCACATGGCCAGGCAGAGGGCAGTTCAAGATTTTCACTTTAATTTCCCTTGGTAACATCATGCAGAGCATCTTGTGAGACTGATTCGGGGTGTTGCTGATCTCGTCCCCGGAATAGCTGAATTCTCCCTGGTTGGGAGTAAGGAAATAATCTGTTTGCCTCAATCGCCTATTCATCTCGTAGAACACCTCATTAAAGGCATCTCTCTCCCTTGTTATGTCGATTCTCGGTAGCTCCATTGTTTACAATATCAACGTTTTTTTTTAATTTCTACATAAATATCACTTTACTGAACTTTTATGTCACGTCCGTATTCAAATGAGAACAGAATGGGACTGATCCGGCATAAACAAAATACCGTAACATCTAAAACAAAACTTTTATCAACAATAATTATAATTTATCAACAATGCACGTCCATTCATGATTAATGCGTCATACCAAGGGCGAATTGGGCTTTGTATTGTTATCATTCAGTTTATTGATAGTACTGACGGAGATATAAAGTAAAATAAATAAATAAAACTGTAAACTTCACAACTTTCTATAAATAAACCACTCTCTAAACTACTGAAAGTAATCACTATTCGCTGCTTCGATTACCATTTAGTAAAGAGGGACTTTATCTTATACATGAAGTTTTCCATGAACACCACGACTTTTGAGAAGTGCTTCTCAAACTTACAACATGCTCATAGCGCATACCAATAGGTAGGTAAATGGGTTCCCCAAATATAACTAAGTAGGTATAATGCATGTCATCGTATAAAGAAATAGGTAAGTAATAATTTTTCTAATATGTACCCAAATTGTATTTAAAAAATCACAAAAAAAAATTATAGCGATATATTTCTGGGATAATATACCGTGTTGCGCTACCTCCTTATTTAGCCAACGTTTCGAACAGCATCATACACTAGTACATCATCAGGGCAGATGTGGCGATGGACACTATAATGCTGAGGTAGCGTAACACGGCTCCAAAAATTAATCACTTTTTACTTCTGGCCGTGAAAATCTCAAATCATATCTAACAAAAACACATGCTTACCAATTTTTCTTACGATACACTCACTGGTAGCGCCCATAATTAATAAAAAGAAGAAAAAAAATTGAGCTTAACCCCCAACTTCAATGAGATTTTCAAATGCATTCATACTACCAATTACACGACCACATAAATCTTACTTATTAGATTCTTACACGACGTTCAACGTTGTTGTGACAAAGCCGGCCAGGAGCCTGGTTTAAGACCGTTTTAACCAAACAAAAGCCATGTTTAAAAGTAAAGTTTTTCTCTGTTCTGCCCTAACGCGTTGCGTAATATTTACGCAGCACGTAAGACTGTTAGTGTAAGAATTAAATTCTATATAGGGATGGATCTCCCTAATGTCATAGTATTATGCTCGTACATCTCGTGGAGAGTTTCTTCAGAATGTTATGGGTTTCTGGATTTACAGAACTCTGTCATTTTCATATGTTGTACAATTTCTAGGTAGGTTCCAAATTATTTTCTAAAAGAGCGCGGGCACGGATAGTATTATGTTATTGGTCATGGAAAATTGATGTGTGTAAGAGAGACGGGTTAAACGCACTCTCAAAATTTTGCAAGGGAATTATGGAAATTGCAGTACTTCCTAAAACCAAACGTGAAAACGTCGTATTATTAATACATATTAATATACAAAATAAATGTCGGTCCTAACCGATCCACATCTGGTGAGGTTGTTAGCGCGCTTAAATCCAGTCCCTGGGGAGGAAGATTCAATCTTTAGTCAAACCATTTTTATACTATGTTTTAAAAATAATTTTAAATAGATTTATTATAGTGAAAAAAACAATATTTTTTACGGATTAGTTTATTATATCTATTGTGCTTCTATAAGCTAACAATTATATTGATTTTACGTCTGTAAGTAGCGTGTTGACTTTAAAGATCAAAAACCAGTACTTTACTTTCGATTTATTAAAACTTTTTTATCTGCGATATATTGAAGTACACACAGACTGTCAGTGCTTTTGGCAGAAAACATATACAAAATTGAGGATATAAGTCAACGATACGAATAACAGGCAATTATAAATCCAGAATATACCAAACATTGAACATCATGCACAAACATTGAACTTCATGCAAGTATTGTTTGTTTGGTAGGTATTGTTTTATTTTAATATTATTGGCAGCAGAGGCTTGCGGCCTCACCTGCCGAACATTCTCATTTTCAGAAGTAAAATTATTACAACAGCCTCGTAAAAATTACAAAAAATATAAAACGATTACGGGATTGTTTGATTAATGGAATAATATAAATATATTTTTCTATTTTATGTTTATTATTTTTTTATGTAGACTGTAGAGGAACATGTTTCACATCAATATTTCACATCATCGTGCTTTACCTATATTTTTTTAATGTATTTGTCGTCTAATTTTTTGTCAAATGTGGAAAGCGGGTATTGCATTGCACTCCCCCGCCCCGCATACTTTCTATGATATATTGATGTAATATAATATATGTCCATAACCATATGTTTTCCATGAAAAATATGGTATTTTTCAAATACATAGAATAATTTTCCTGTGTAACACGTAAATTGTATTATTTTGAATCTTTTGTAAAATATTAACTAAAACAATAAACATCTATAATTAGATAAAACCGGTTCAAGAATTTACCCAATCCCAAAATATATACTATGTTTAAATGCCTACGCATTTTAATTCGGTTCTGAAATAAGGTTTTGATGACATTTGAAATATTTACATTTCCTTAAAATATCTCCTAAAAACAAATTTTGTTAAATAAACCGTATTTTAAGTCGAGAACTTTCTCGTGGAAGTTTACCTGCACATTTTATGATCGGGTTCGGACTCATTTTGGACCGCTCAGATAGTTTCTGTTTGACCATAATAGTCCTGCCTGTGTGGAGATTCGTAATTGCTAGACAGAATTTCTTCAGATATCGACCAAGAAATTATATATTTTTTTATTTGTTATATAGAAGCATTCTATTATATGAATTGCAATACTATGTAAAATTCAAACAAATCAAAAAAAAAATTCAATTTTGAAATAAACTAACTTCTATATTTTTGGAATTACTTTTGAAGGTCATACCCACCAAATATTTAATCATTTAAGAAGAAGATAATAACAGTAAATCTAAACGAAACATGAAACAGAAGATGACACGGATAGTAAAATGGTAACGGTTACAACTGGGAATCGAATATTCCATTACTTTACATACATGTTTAACCGTTTGGGAAACACTGTATGGTAGAATGAAAGCCAGAGTAGAGTAGCAGTGTTGCCAGATGCATGGATACCAGTCACGACAAACATGTGCTTATGAGAAGGCGATCATTTACACGGACTGCGTGGGGAAATCCATATTTCGGAAAAGCATGAAGTATATATTTCTTGAACTTTTTCGTTTAGCAATATCTCTTATATATAATTATATTTGTCAATAGATAATATGTATTAAATTAAATTTGAAAACTGAAATGAAAATTAAAATAGTCAAGATTACCTAATCTAAAACTTCTTCCCCTCATCTCATGGATCGTTCCATAAAAACTGAAAACTTTTTGTTTGTACGATACGTATTTTATCTTTTTTTTTACTTTAGTCTTTGTCTTGTATTTTTTTACCAAAACAGATTTTTTTATCTGTTTAATTCAAAGAATATACATATATACTTGTTAAGGCCTACACCTAGTGATTTAAATGATTTATATGTAAGGTTAATAAAAAACAGTAGTATTCAATGCATTCAAAATATAAATTCAGAGATTTCTTGAATCAAAATTTATCAGATTTATAAGAAGTATATCAAAAACAAATGTAAAAACTACCGAATACTTCATTTTCTTTTATATGCACAAAAACGGCGCTATACAAGTCATCCAATTATTATTAAAGTTCTGTACTATTTCTGTAAAACAGTTAGTGTAAAACGCTTTGAAAATTTAATAAAACGTTTTCAACTATAAAATTAACGGTAAGCATAAGTTTTTATTTTTCTAAACAAAGAATAATTAGTAACTTCCCGAGGTATTCGTTTAGAAACATCTGAGATATTGGTAATACATTCATCAGAAATAATTCAAATAAACCCCACGGAAAGATCTAGTTAGGTCCGTCCATTGCGCAGGGCCAAATATTTTTTTACACGTCTTCTTCACTTATGTCGTTAGGATTCAACTTTGTTTTAGAGAATTTCTAGGGCAAATTCAACCGTAGGTCTGTCCAATACACCAGGGCCGTGCATGTCTTCTTCACTTATATCGTTAGGATTCCACTTTGTTTTAGAGATTTGCTAGGGCAAATTCAACCGTAGGTCTGTCCAATACACCAGGGCCGTGCATGTCTTCTTCGCTGACGTCGCACATTGGGGCGACTTCATGTAACGCGTTGGCTGAAATTCAGAAAATCAAATGTTCTTTACAATAAAGCAAGTATGCTAGTTTTGAAGTTCATTAAGTGTTGCATAATTACCCCAAAGCGTTTCGCCCTAATCGCGATACTGACGGGAAGAGATCAGTTTGAACTTGACCTTTGTGCGGGTGACTGTGTCAGTTTTCGAAAGCGCGTAAATTTCAATACTTTTCAAGTTTATAAAAAGCAAAATCTATCAAGTGTACAGATCCAATTCAATATGGATACGATGTCTTATGGTATGTACTTTAATTATATTATAGTAGTTATTGATACCCTCATACTGTATGTCATAAATTTAAATTAAAACAATCACCTATTTGAATGAAATATTTTCTTGTAAATATATTAAACATAGAGGTATATAGTTTAGAGTTCCACGAGATCCCATCATATTTTAACTGTTTTTATATAGTTTAGTATCTTAGCTACAAGATTTAATTATAAGTAGTTGCAAGTATGCACAATTTTTTTAATTATAGTACTTGAGAGTGAGGACTATCAGTTTTCATAAAAAACAGTTGTAGTCTAATAATCAATGTGTTTTGTTTTAGATACAATTTCTGACGTGGTTCTTACGAGATTCGAATTATACATGATTATGAAGAATTCTGGCGTTAAGAAATTTGACGAAAAAGTAAAATTCCTGTAAAAACACCTCTTAGAACTTACTCATTGTCTCTTTACTAACTAACTAACTCTTTAATCAAAAATATCTTTTTAATGAAATAGCTTCATTCTGTTCTAAATTAAAAACCAAATGGTTGAAATGTCACAGAATCCATGACTTCTTTTTATTAAATAATATTTTTTATTAAAAGAATGGCGCGAAAGCCTCCTTATGTTTAAGAATTATAAAACTTTACCAGAAATAGTAAAAACGAAAAGAGGTCGACCCACACTGTCATTTGATATGTCGTCTGAGCGTACGAAACGTCATAAAACTATACTATTGCGATCTAAAACATCTAGTACTGAGTTAGCCTTTGCTACCCACATGAGTTTTTGGTTGGCAGGTAAAGCAGCAGCATCGACTAGTAGTCAAAGACGTCACGTTAAGTACGCCGACCAGAGCAAATAAGTACAGAAAAGCTTTTACCGATAAAACCCAAAACAAAAAGGTATTGAGTGGTGATGAAGCACTCGCTTTGATTGTAGATGCCAAACTTAGTCGCTACTAATACAATTTAATAAGAGAAAAGGATAAAGAGGTATTTCCTTCATACAAAATTGTGCAAGGAGCTAAGAAAAAATGTTACCCGTTAAGTGAATTCATAACGGTCACGGAATCTTCAGCGGAAGTGAAATTGCAACAATTGCTGGATCACACTGCTGAGTGTTTAATACAAGTTCAGCAGCCGGACAATGAAGACAATTTCAAAAGAAGTACTGAAAATGCTAAAGACACCAGACCCTAATACGACTACCAGGAATGATTCGATAGTTGAATCAAGTAGTGATGACGATAGTATATTGTCACAAGATGATGAAGACGATTTATTATGTGTATAACTGTCAATAAATAGCACGAGAAATAAAGTGAGCATTTTGACTGATTTAATTTATCTTATATTATTCAATTTTATATTTTTGTACTAAGTATGCGTGACTTTTCGAACATTTTTTTTCACTTATTTTTATCAACATGTCTATACTGAACTAAAAATCAAAAAAGATTTGATGTCATTGCAACCACTGATTTGATGCCAACTTTCGGGGTCATCGGCCCCATTGTGCGTCGTTAGGATTCCACTTTGTTTTAGAGATTTGCTAGGGCAAATTCAACCGTAGGTCTGTCCAATACACCAGGGCCGTGCATGTCTTCTTCGCTGACGTCGTTAGGATTCCACTTTGTTTTAGAGATTTGCTAGGGCAAATTCAACCTTAGGTCTGTCCAATACACCAGGGCCGTGCATGTCTTCTTCACTTATGTCGTTAGGATTCCACTTTGTTTTAGAGATTTGCTAGGGAAAATTCAACCTTAGGTCTGTCCAATACACCAGGGCCGTGCATGTCTTCTTCGCTGACGTCGTTAGGATTCCACTTTGTTTTAGAGATTTGCTAGGGCAAATTCAACCGTAGGTCTGTCCAATACATCAGGGCCGTGCATGTCTTCTTCGCTGACGTCATTAGGATTCCACTTTGTTTTAGAGATTTGCTAGGGCAAATTCAACCGTAGGTCTGTCCAATACACCAGGGCCGTGCATGTCTTCTTCGCTGACGTCGTTAGGATTCCACTTTGTTTTAGAGATTTGCTAGGGCAAATTCAACCTTAGGTCTGTCCAATACACCAGGGCCGTGCATGTCTTCTTCACTTATGTCGTTAGGATTCCACTTTGTTTTAGAGATTTGCTAGGGCAAATTCAACCGTAGGTCTGTCCAATATACCAGGGCCGTGCATGTCTTCTTCACTTATGTCGTTAGGATTCCACTTTGTTTTAGAGATTTGCTAGGGCAAATTCAACCGTAGGTCTGTCCAATACACCAGGGCCGTGCATGTCTTCTTCGCTGACGTCGTTAAGATTATGACTTTTTTTAGGGTATTGTCCCGCCTTGATCAATTTTATTGGCTAGTCTAGGAGTTGAACGGTCTTATGAAAAAATGTGACATCGGTTTAATTTAAAATCTTTGTACATCACAATTCTAGGGATTAACTGTTCAGTGGGCCCAAATAATTTCTTGTTGCCTGTTGCCCAGACCTTGCCCCAGTCCTGCGTCAATTCTATACAATGTATTGAGTCTGTTATCATAATAATAATAAATACAATCAATCATAACAAAATGCACCTTATCTGCATGTGCCTCCTGATAAATTGATTATCTTTGTTGTGCCACAAACTCTTTGCATTACATTAATTCCTCAGTTTATTGCAAAAGGGTATTTTACATAAATCGGGGAATACTTTATTGTGGTAAAAAAATGTCAGTACAGTAGAATCATTTTAGAGAATGTTCAAAAATATTGCAAACTAATTTGAACCACCATCGGTGTGTACAAATACATTAAAAAATAAAATTATCTGTGGGTACCAACAGCACTAACTCCTCCCAAGCGTCTGGGGCCAGACTGTGAGACTATGGTCATGGAGAGGGAATGGTGATGGAAGAGTAAGGTTAGGAAATATCTGGCAATTCTGATCTGGTCGCAAAATACGCTGAAACAATTTCAAGCAAATTTTAGATTCTGGATTGTGGTCTTTCACCACGGCGATACAGAAAGTATCTACCACTCTTAATGATTTGCCTGAATGAGTTTTGTTTATTTATTTACGTTCTATCCTGAGGGACCGCCACTTAGGTAGGTACCTACTGATTTCTACTTGAACCTTTGTTGACAATGTAATATTGTAATCATGTACTGCAATGGAATGTTGCAATTCGATTACTTGTTAATTATTTAGCAGTTGCCGGCATAAAATTTCACAAATTGATATTGACACATTAGAAAAGTTATTTGGTAATGTGAGTCACACTGGGTGGTTAGGTTAGGTTTTACAATTTCATTTGACAATGTGTATGTAAATGAAAAGAACTGTATTGAAATTGTTTTAATAAAACGAATTTATATTAAATATTAAGAAAAGAAAAAAACAAAATAAAGTAAAACAAATACAATCTGAAATTAATTATTAGTCCGGTTATGTATGATATGTATACAAGTAATTATTAGTCCGGTTGTGTATGATATGTATGCAAGTAAATATTAGTGCGTGTACTATGTATACAAGTAATTATTAGTCCGGTGTGTATGTTATGTGTACTATGTATGCAAGTAATTATTAGTCCGGTTGTGTATGATATGTGTACTATGTATGCAAGCAAATTATTTATTTTTTATATATTTTTTTGTAATACATCATTTTTTTTATTTTTTAATCCAATTCTTAATTTTGTTTGTGAAATGTTTTATTTGTTTTCCTCATTTTTTTGTGTCGAGTATAGAAAAATAAAATACGAGAAATAATAATAAACACTTTAATTGCTTTTCGGCGTTTGGGGATGGGTACTACTTTCAGCTTTCCTCCATAAATGTCTAATTTCTAAATAAATTAGTAAAACTGTTCGTAGCTTATTGGATGTTACACGTTGAATAATATAGATGACGGTGATTAGAGATGATAGGTTTTTCGAAACACTTCATAACATTTCTAATATATAATGCAGACCACGCTATAAGTGATTTATATGCGCGCTATATTCTCGCGTATGCGTATTGACTCGGAATCGAATACCTCTTCCCGACCTGACCCCAATACCTCTTACAGAACCCGCGTCCCCCCGTGACCGCCTCTCTCACGAGTGGTTTTCGGTGAGTGGTGAGCATAAGTGGTGAGCATAGTGGTGAGTGGTAAACGAGAACGTGAACCAAGTCCGTGTGCGGGTTCGAACCCGCAATAGAGCGAGTCCTGGTCCGGGCCGGACCGAGTTCAGGGTATCTATTCCCCAGTCTCGATCGCTCGCAATTTCCGCCGACAGTACATACACTGGTAGAGTTTGTTATTCTTGAGTCTCACCGAAAGTACATACTACACGCCATACGTCAAAATTCATTCGACTTAAACAACGAGTGGGTCGAAGCAGTAGAGATCGGCAAAACTGTGAAAATCTCATTGCATCCTGGTGAATTGCCTTATACAAAAAAAAAACAGATGGTTTCCCGCGCGCTTTTCGAAGTTGGTATCGGATTCGTTTAGTTCTGCAAAGTTGTTTTAACCATTTTTCTGGCATTTCGATATGTATCCACCACCGCCATTCATTTCAGAAAAAGTGCGGTAGCAAATAAAAACGTTGACAGAACGACGCGGCAACGGTTTGTTTTTGACATTTCAAATTAACTCCATAGAAACCTCAAACACATCAGAAACATAGACAATATTCTCACGGTTTCCAACACAGTCATCTCTTCAACCGTGCGACACTCAAGAATGTATAAATATAGAACTTATGACAAAAGTCGTAGAGATTTTCTTTCGTAGATGGCGCATAGCGAGTAATTCGTGGTAGAGACTCTGGAATAGATACCCAGGGCCGAAACCGTGAGTCATACAGTTCGTACTCAAGAACTCGGAACCCGGACCCACTGCTAGAACTCGAGCTCTTTTAAAAGGAAGCACTACTCGGAAGCCTCCGAGGAGTGACTACTAACCTAACCTACTCGTCTCTAATGCGTTTTGCGTAATCTGTCAGTCCCATTAATTGCCTGGGCAATTAAGCAGAATCCGCTTTCCAGGCAGATCATAAGTTTTTATGGAATGAAAAGGGGCTTTTGTGGAATAATAAATACAAACATTTTTTGCTATGGCAATTTTGTGAAAGGTATTGAAAACAGTTCAGTCTAAAGTAATTCACAGCTTATAAGTAGGCACTAATTTGGGAACCTTAGAAGAGGACAGGATGGTCCGTCTCATGGTCCGTCTTGCTACGAGGTTTCATTTACTCGGTACAAGTCGTAGTACCGAGTAGATTTAAATAGTAAATATTTCCAAAAATGAAAACATCGTTTGGAAATTCAAACAGCAATACAGAAAGCATTAAAAGATTTTCCTTTTAAGCTCCTGAATGTGTATTTTTTTACTATCATTTAACCATAGTAAATATTTTAGTTTATTAAACCGTGCATTGGTTCATTTATGAAGTGAAAAAAAATTATCGACTGTAAATTAATAATATCGTTAAAAGTTATATTCAAAAACTGGCAGCACCAACTTTATCCATAGATTCCATAGACGTTTTTCCATGATAAAATATGCATGTGTCATTGAGGTAGTTTGACGTTTTTCGTTTTTCCACGTTTGCAATAAACGTACAAGGCCTGGCGTCGGGGCTCATCACTCATCATATACCACCATTGCAACGGAGCAGTTCTGCGTCAACTCCGCCGGCGGCTGCCTTTCGCTCCTCGCGCGTTTTCCTGACAGCCTCGTGAATGTTTCAAGCACCAATGAAAACCTACTACCTCAACGACTTACTAACGAGCATGTCCTTGCCACACACGTCGACAAATAGTAACGAGGGGCAATCCACTCCAGCGGTATCTTCCACCATAATGAACCTCCGCGAAAAGGAGAAGTACATAGAAGACTTCGACTTCCCCTTCTGCGACGAGTCCAACAAATATGAGAAGGTTGCCAAGATCGGACAGGGCACCTTCGGGGAGGTGTTCAAGGCCCGGGAGAAGAACAGCAACAAGAAGTTCGTCGCCATGAAAAAGGTTCTCATGGACAACGAGAAGGAGGGCTTCCCGATAACCGCCCTAAGGGAGATCCGCATCCTGCAGCTCTTAAAGCATGAAAACGTCGTGAACCTGATTGAAATATGCCGCACGAAGGCTACTGCTCATAACAAGTTCCGGTCTACATTTTATTTGGTTTTCGACTTTTGTGAACACGATTTGGCCGGCCTGCTGTCGAATGTGAATGTGAAGTTCAGTTTGGGGGAAATTAAGAAGGTTATGCAGCAGATGTTGAATGGACTTTACTATATACACAATAATAAGATTTTACATCGAGATATGAAAGCTGCCAACATTTTAATAACGAAGAATGGCATTTTAAAGTTGGCCGACTTCGGGCTGGCCAGGGCCTTTAGTCTGGCCAAGGCAGGGGCGGCCAACAGATATACTAATCGAGTAGTCACATTGTGGTACAGGTATGTCAATTGATATTAAATCTTTTTAAGTATAAAGCAGAAATCTACTTGTTTATGTAAGCAAAAACTCTTGAGTGATGGGCTTTGGGGACATTTTCAGCTCCCTGCAATTTTTTTTATTTTTATTTTTTATATTAACTCCACACAGGAGGCCCTGAAGAAAGTAATTTCCCTCAGGGCCTATGTCATCTTTGGGGATGCTGTGTGGAGGGTTTGGATGTTTCTATTGTTATCTAGGAGCTTTAAAATATTAATTGATCTTAGACAAGATACCGCATTACTGTTTGTTTGATTTCACTAACCTTGTTCAGTGTGTTGCAACAGAGTGTTCAAATATTCTGGGTCCTTGGTAACTTGATTTGTTTTGTTATTTTTTTTTAATTTCTTCTTCAGTTTTCAGATAGAGCCTTGTACTCGTTTGCAAAACTAATTGAAAATTTATATGGGAAGATCTATAATACTTAACATCTCAATGCAACCTTTGGTGACCATCTTAAGCACGGGGGCTCCTAAGTTTAGCCTCAGAAGCTGAGCAAACAGTACAGAGCCTCCAGTTACTGTAATAGTACACAACTGTCCTGCGCAAGTCACAAGGGCCCTCTATTGTTAAGTTTGGCAGGTTCTTTTGGTCTGGAGCCTATTACTCGAATAATAATCTTTACGCAAACTGTAAAATAAATTAAACATAACAAACTTTGGAACACAGGTGACAAGCTGTTTGATGTACCAGTATTGGAATAGACAATAGTTCTAGCGTCATTCACCCCTTCGACACTGTTGTAAATACAGTTTGGAGACACAGCAAACGTGTGGCAAATATCGAAATTTGCCGTATGAGATGTTTTTGCGATACATTATTTAGTTCATCTGCGGAACAACTTGCTTATAACTCCTGTGCATAGTTAATGTAATAATATTATTTTCATTAGGGTTTTATATATATCAGCTTTATTATGCAAAGATTGATGAAGAATGCATTTTTATTTTGCTGTAAATCAATGAATGGATGAACAATATCCTATATTAAATCGATATTTTATATATGTAGCACATTTTTCCTCTACACAATTTGGCATTTGGTATATGACTTTGGCGTTTATAATATTATGTTTATGTGTATTGTTTGGCCCCAGTTTTTCAACGCACAATTAACCTTTTCCCTGCGACCAATTATGATTTACTTTATGCAGTTAGTTACTGCATAGCGGCATTGCATGTGATCATCAAAATTTGTGTTAATTGTTAACAAGCTTGTATTGCGGTGTAAATTGTCTTGCATTGTAAAGGTAGTCCTGCAGAAAATGTCTCAATTTTCGACTAACCCACACACAATAATGTTCATCATTGTACATTGAATAACTGGGTATTGAGAAACGGAAAGCGATGTTGCACATTATTATATCTATTGCTAAAATTGTATTAGTATTATTATATTTATTTATTTATTTAACGCCCAGAGGGCTTTTACATGTGGGTGGTACAAATTTAATGACAGTTTTGAAACATAAGAAAGAAAAGAAAGAAATAATAAAAATAAAATTACATAGTATATGCGAGAAACAAAATTAAAAATAACAAGAACATAAATTAAAAAATACAGCGATTTGACTGACTATTTATTTGACCATATTGCAACCTTAGTTGAGCGTAGTTGTGAGTATAGTGTGGGCCGTCTTCGTCTTCTTTAGCCTTGTTCTTCCCGCGGCTGCATTTTCAATGTTCTTTACTTTGGGCCTGTGCCTGTAATTTTACAGAGTATTTGTTTAGTTTAAACATCATTACAAAGCATATCATAGTCCGGAGGCCTGATGTGCGGTCTGAATACTGTTACAAAGTGTCATGATTGCTGGTTCAGTGTCTTGTTGCATTGTTAAGCGTCATCCTCACAGTTCCAGTGTGGCCGGTTACACCATTCTGTATTCTTATTCGGTATGTCCATTAGTGGCTCAGTGTATTGATATAAGCATCATTACGCATCATAATCACTGGGTCAGTGCCTTGCCTCATTGCAAAATATCATCATCACTGGTCTATGGTTATAAGATGTACAATTTGAACCGCATTCATCATTGTTCAGTGTCTTGATGCATTGCCACATCATCATCACTAGTTCTGTGTGGTGATGAAGAGTCTGAACAGCGTTCATCATTACTAGTTTGGTATTTTGATACATTACTAAGCACGATCATCAATGGTCTGAAGCCTGAACATGGTTATTTAAGATCATCATTACTACTTCAGTGCCCTGACGCACTACTAAGCAGCACCATCAGTGGTACAGTGTTCTGATTAGAGTGGTTTATTTTTGGGGTATTATAGCGTGTTGTGTCAACTCCTTCTTTAGCCAATGTATCGGACAGCATTACAGTACCCAGTGTATCAGGGCAGATGTGTAAACTACACATCAGCTCTGATGATGGACACTGCAATGGTGTCTGATATGTTGGCTAAAGAAGGAGGTAGCGCAAAATGGCATAATACCCCAAAAATTAACCACTATAATACTTTTGGCCGTGAAAATCTGACATTAACTGTTACATACTAACTTTTATAATAATTGGTTCAGTATCTTTATGCGCAGTCTAGCCAAAATTAATGAAGCACCATCATTAGTGGTTCTGTGTTAACAAATGTTACTTAATATTTTCATGTAAGCGTCATGCTTTCTGGCTCACCGTTTTGATATCTTAGCGTCGTCATCACTGGTCCAGCATGAATGCGATTTGACCATCATGGGCCCGGCGTCCTAATGTGTGTGTTGTTTGATTGCAGGCCCCCCGAGCTGCTGCTGGGCGACCGCAACTATGGGCCTCCAGTGGACATGTGGGGCGCCGGCTGCATCATGGCTGAGATGTGGACTCGCTCGCCTATCATGCAGGGCAGCACCGAGCAACAGCAACTGGTTCTCATCTCACAGCTGTGCGGGAGCTGCACTCCCGATGTGTGGCCCGGGGTTGAAACTCTTGACCTGTACAATAAGATGGAGTTGCCCAAGGGTCAGAAGAGGAAGGTTGGAATAAATATATTCATTTTTACAACAGTAAAACTGCCTTTATTCAGTTACGACAGTAAAAATTTTTGTCCAAAAAAAAAAAAAAAACACTAATAAAAATTCAAAACTTACAAGTTTTCCTTTCAAAACATTTATCTTATAACACAATATTTAACTTATGACTTATAACAAATGAATGGTAGCATAGTTAAAGTAGTTTTTGTGGTTTGTATTACTATATTGTTTTGGTCTCTATTTTATTTACTACTAGCTGTACCCCGCCAAGCGTTGCTGTTGCTCAGTCTGTCTGTGCAGATAGACAAACAATAGTGTGTTTTGCTTTTACCTCCAACAGATGGCGCTGTTTAAAAAAAAGCATGTTTTTACCTGTAGGTATATAAAAACACACAAATGCAACGTTGTGTCAAAATTTCAAAGCAATCGAAGAACTTTCGGAGATTTAAGATTTTGAACAAACAAACATTTACAATTTGTTTATATTAGATTAAATATGTTTAAAATATTGTTTAACGTATTCAGTTTATCAGTTTTACACTACTGTAGGCTGTATAATTTTCGATACCTCATTACGTATATTCTATTCTGATAATCCAATTATGTTAAAGGACACCTGGTCTAAAAATCAGATAAATTAGCATTATACAAAAGCTTACACATTATTCTAACATAGACACTTGAAACTATGCATACAGCTTCTCCCATAGAGGTGTTTAAACAGTATTAAAACATGTTATATGTTACAGTGAGTGAACACACTGATGTTACACTGCATACGTCATTGGCACTAGAGATTACTGACTGCCTACAAGAAACGCCTTTTCTCCTGTCGGTCCCCTACCGTTTCTCTCCAGTTCCTTATACCTAAAGCCACATACAAATCTGCGAGTTGTAATGGTTACCATTACCATAAATCATAGTGTATACCAAGGTGCAAGCCAACGTCAAGTCACTTGTCACTTTTTGCTACAAATCAAAAGGCGCTTTATGCCAGCTCACTGTTACGGTTACTGTGTCAGTAATAGTTAGAGTTACAGCTCGCAGATGAGTATGTGGTTTAATGTAGCAGTTTTTGCCTCCACACCATCCGGTCACCTTATCCACTTAGTCACCCAACGCTTGTTTTTGTCCTGCAGTTTTAATTGATTGAAACATCTTTCGTGGTCAGTTTTTTTTTCCATTTTCTACTCAATAGAGCTCACCCAGGTTTGCAAACCAAGTTATTGTTGTCTATTTAAACAGTTGGCATATGTATACTATATACTCCACAACAATAATGGATTTAGATCATGTAAAAAAAATAGTTATTGTGGGAAGAGGTGTATATACTGCGTGGAAGAGTATTGGAGCAGGACGGACTAGTCGTGAATGGCGAGGAACTGCAGCCAGTGGAGGAGGCTGTGATGATGAATGTTAATGAAGAAATGGATGTTGTTTGTAGGTCAAGGAGCGCTTGAAGCCGTATGTGAAGGATCCCTACGGCTGCGACCTGCTGGATAAGCTACTCCAGCTGGACCCGTCCAAGCGCTACGACTCAGACACGGCGCTCAACCACGACTTCTTCTGGACGGACCCCATGCCTTCGGACCTGGCGGGCATGCTGGCCCAGCACACGCAGAGCATGTTCGAGTATCTCGCACCCCCGCGCCGCCCCGCTCACCTGCGCCACCAGCACCATCTCGGTGGGCCCAATAACCTGCCCAAGCCCAACACGTCCGCCGTCCAGGATAGCGGCTACCAAGATCGTGTCTTTTAATTTATTCCAATTTGCTCATGTTAGATTCATTCGTTTTAGTCGCCAATTTTCTCTATATTTTCTGTCTCTTCGAAAATGTTAGATTTTTGTTTGTTTCTGCAAAAACCGTTTTATAACTACTGTTATTAGCTAATAGGATTACGTTTTTTAAAAAACTTATTCCATATTTCTCGTGTTAAATTCATTCTTTGCGGACGCCACATGTTTACTCAATGCGTATTTTGTTTGTCTCTTCTAAACTATTCAGTGTATTTAGGTTTACTCTAATGCAAATTTTTATTTATGTACTCCATCTTGCTTGTGCAAAGGCCGATTTAAACCAAACGAGCGAATGCTCATTCTAGTCCGCTCTTGCAAAATTCTTTTGGTGTAAACAGTTGAGCATTCTTTCAGTGCTCCGAGTGTATCCGCTGAACTATGTAGAATGCTCGTTCGTTTGATGTAAGTACCGCAAGCGCGCCCGATCAGTTGCCTTAGAGCATTTCTTTGTGTTCGTACGCGAACCTTCCTTGAGGCGGTCTCTTCAAAGCTTTCTTGTGTTCTTAGAACCTGCCCAAGAGCATCTGCAAGAATTCTAGTTCTTGTTGTTCTCTTTCTTATTCGTTGGTATTCTTTTGGTGTAAATGGTGAAAACGAATTACCGTTTACACTAAAAGATCAGGAAAGAACGCTCTTGTTCCAACTCTAGCTCTGTGTTCGCTTGGTCTAAATCAGCCTTAAGATTAATTCACTGTAGATGCATTGTTCTCATTGTTTTCTCAATATTTTGTTTGTCTTTTCAAAACTGTTGTGTTTTTGCAATAAACCGCTATTAGGATTGCGTATTTTAATTCAGACAGATTTAAGTTTTCTCGTATAAGATTCATTTGTCATAAACACAACCTTGTTCTCATTGCGTATTTTGTTTCTTCGAAAGCCTATGTTGTTATTTAATTTAGCCACATCATTTGATCTTTCTCATGTTACATTCATTCAATGTACAGGGTGCGGCAAAACAGACAGTGCAGTTTATAGGTGTTATCAAAAAAACGGTACAATTTACAGAAATGGGGTTTATTTTATTTTATTCGGTACATCATGCCATTTTATGCATCAAGTCCTGAAGATGACATCAGAAAGATGATGGCCGCCAGCAGCGATACATTGATGAAGGCAATTTTCAGCCAGATTTTGGCACATCTCGACGGGTATAATGGCAATTTCCTCCCGAATTCGATCCTTGAATTCTTACAGGTGTTAGGCCGATGTTTAAAATCATTTACTTTCAGGCAGCCCTACAGAAAGAAGTCGCAAAAAAATAGGGCCATTTTCAAGAAAAGTGCTACCAAACCATGGTAACGACACAATCAGACCACTCCCAGGTTTCTTACCCCCACCACACGGGATGTACAGGCCCTTCAAAACTGCACCCTTTAGTTGCCATGTTTTACTCATTCTGAATTTTGTTAGTTTTTCGTTTTTAAAACCTGTATTAATGGATACCAGGATCACTTATTTTAATTTATTAATTTCTCATAATAATTGATTCATTAAATCTATATAACACATTTTTTTGTACACAATTATTTTGTTGCTTCCTTAGAAAACCGTAAAAAAAATTAGTTCTTAAAAACTGTATTATTATAATAATTTAATTATATTTTTTAGAGTAGTTCTTATTACATACATGACAGGTGTTTTGATTTTCAAACTCTTTGACATAATATTTTTCATAAAGCTATCTCAAATATCCAAACTGTAATCTCAGTTTATTATTGGTTCAGAATCATTTCTTAGTTAGTATTATTTACATAATTATTATGTCATATTTTGTGTCATTAAGCATACTTTTTTAATGGTGAAATACAGGGCAGGGGACAGTGTTTTTAATTTATTTAAGTTATATAACATTATATGTAGTAACTATAATTCAGTGATATTCGAATCTTGTTTTTTTATTTGTTGTTTTACGGATTAAGCGATTACTTTGTAACATTTTTCTTTTTATTCCAAGCTATATCATAAATAAGGATTTAAAAAATAATAAAATTTATGGTATGCAAACTATCAACTACTTATGACATTGAAATATTTAACAAGAATGTTATTTTAGTGCTAAAGTCAAGATTATTAAAAATATGTTTAGGGTATTGGTGGTTGTTGGAAAAAGGAGTATTTTGAAAATGACTATTGTGATATAAAAAAAAGGGTTATTAAGGTTGTTGACTAATTGAGAAGTATGGATTCGAAATGTTTTCTTTAATCGTAAGCTTATTTTTATTTTTAGTTATGTGTTATGTGATACATTATAATTTAATGAATTTAACCTCAAGTCATAATACTTGACAGTTTAAGTGTGTGTCTATTTGATGTTCATAGTAATAGCTTGTATCTGGCTTTACGAGACCAAAGATTACTAGAAGCATTTACTGATTTCACATCAAGAAACATCTGTCTGGTCACTATCATAGTATGTACTTGTATTTTTGATGCCCACCGCAAGTCCAGATCTGGAATCTTCTGTCTAAAAGTTTATAGTGACCTCTGAGTATGGTAAAATACTTTTAAGAACAATTATACGAATTTTGTTTTCGTTTTCCATTTAGTATTAAGAAATATATTGATTTGTAACCATTTGAACGAAATTATCAATAATAAATAAACAAACATAATATACTATCCTATTTAAAAGTGGTTTTATTGACTTTGATTACTGCAATGAAACAGTACTGTGGTGGCCCATTGCTCATCCAATGTCTTTAACAGGAATCAAACTGAATAATTTATTTTTAAATTGAGAAAATACCTAGTGTGAATACATTTCATAATTTAAAACACAAACATATAAAATGGCTCGTATCTGTAGCTACCAGGTATTTGCTGTACATGTTTTTTTTAAATTTTTATCTTTTTATTTATTTTTTTATTATTCGGTTGGGTTGGGTATTTTGGCCTCAAATTCAAAATTAAGTTTTATATGAAAAGGTCGTACAGCCCTTTCTCTTAATAAATTAACGTTCAAAGTGTAACATCCCTTGAACTGCCCAATTTTCCCAAGTGGACTATGAAAAATGGTTTGGCAATATGCGTAACTTGAAATACCCCATTCACACAGGGCGATTTTAGTTGATCGAGTCTGTAATAATAATAATAATAATAATAATTGGATAATTTTTATAGCGCCGTTTTTGTGAAAAATCACCTCAAGGGCGCTGTACAATTTATTTCCTAGGATCTACATTTGTTATTTAGACCAACTGTGCCAGCACGAGGTTCGTCATCCGTTCAGGCATGTGTCTGCCGCCAATATAGCGCTGACATGTGTCTGCTGCCAATAAAGATCGCTGACACAACATCCTCCCATAGACAACAAACCTTGGCAGCACCGCTGTGACGCTCGACGAAGACAGCAGATGGAGACTCTGCTGCAAGAGTCCTAGGTAGCGAAGGAACTGTACCAGCTGCTGCAGGGAGAGAGACTACCCCGTCCACCAAATGTGCCAGCACGAGGCTCGTCATCCGTTCAGGCATGTGTCCGCCGCTAATATAGCGCTGACATGTGTCTGCTGCCAATAAAGAGCGCCGACACAACATCCTCACATAGATAACAGACCTTGGCGGCACCGCTGTGCAAAATCACCTCATCCTAGTTTACCTTAGTCTCTCCAGTCACCTCCCAGCCTTTCATGCCACCTAGTGCATCCTCTCGACCCTTTCAGACTCCTTCCTGGCTCCAATACATTCTTTCTATTGTCGTGATCCGACGATTTCACACCTCTGTCTCAGACCCTTAGGGCTCGCTTATCGCAGGCTATCATAAGCAAAATATTGAACCAAAGTCAAAGTGAAGTTTATGTGTGTCATCTGTAACAAAATACATAAACAAAAACAGAAAATAAAAACAAAAAACAGAAAATAAAAACAAAAACAATAAAAAGTTGAATGACACTTGAAAGCTAATCGACAAGTGTGAACAGCTTTTCAACAGAGTTGATCAAGTTTTTAGTTGAGCGACGAAAGTTGAAAGCCCGTCTACTTTTGTTGTTCAAGTATGAGTCATCGTTCGATTTTCCTGCCGAATCGAAACGTGTGAACATATGTTTCAAGTCGCTTGCGATTTTTAGTTCCCTACGGTCGAAAGTAGGCGTAAGACGTCCCTAGTGAGTGATTTATTTATGCGTACCTAGTACCTACCATCATAGCATCTACTTCAATGAAAGATTGTATTAAGTGGTCGGATGATATGATGTTCGATTTATGGATCTATACAAACGCTATCCCTGTCTTTGGGATCAGAAGCCAGAAGTTTACAAAAATAAGAATACCCGTGACACTACAATTAATAATAATATTTTTTAAATCTTACTGTAACTTAGTAGTTATTATTATTAAATAACACGTCTCTGAATGTTTCAAAAAATATTTTTTTTTTTTCCTTCATAATAAATTTTGGGGCATCAACTACTGCAACGAACACTTCTTTTATAAACAATGATATCGTATTTTTTGGAACTCTGTGCATATAAGCCAGACTTAAGATCCCCGTTGCCAGGTATCTTAGCGTAATTTGTAACTTAGTTTTTGCCGGGACAGCCGCGCGCATAACTCCTGTTTTTCTATTTTTTCTTGAATCTTAGACAATAATAATAATTTTAGTACATCAATTTGTTCTTCATCAAACGATTACGATAGCCTTCGGTATCTTCTAACACTATCTCTCTTAATATAGTGTTAGAAGCATCCAATTTGTTTCTCCTTATAATCCATTTTCTAGCCCACAAACGAAGTTTTTTGGGCTTTTTCATATTCTAAAGTTCGTTCCGTAAAAGGTCCGAAATCATTGGGACGCAGGCAGTGATAAATTCACTTAACACCATCTTTATTGATAATATCGGTTTGAGTTAAATTGAAACGTCTGAACGATGTCTTATTCAATTTTTGTCGTTCAATAAAAGTCGGTCAACTAAAATCGCTCTGTCTGAACGGGGCATTAGACGACGGAAAAATGGAATTTATTCAATCTGCTTAGCTTTAGCCATGCACAATTTTATTTTATTGTCTTTAATTTTATTTGAATAGTTTGCGGAATTATAATTTTCAGGTGCCAAATAAGCGCCTGAAAATTGGATTATGAGCAAATTGCTTAGCTTACGTGTTTTGTAGATTGCTGTTAAATATTTTTCAGGCACCAAATCACGCACTGAATACAAATAATCAAACCGAAGATTTAAAAAAATAATTGCCTTTACCTAAATAACTCTGACGAATATATACACCTACGTGTTAGAAATTATATGTATTTACAGGTCTTTTTGAAAAAAATCATAACTTTGTAGATGTATCCTGTCAAAAAATTGCGCAGATAGCTGCAAATTAGAAGGAGCAATGGCTGTAATATTTATTATTGTTTTTTAACATTTTAAAAAGAAAGCATATGGTCACCTATACTAAAAAAATAAGTTCGTTCCGAGAAAGGAACAAAGCAACCGCAAGGACTGTTACGGATCTTTACACATAATTTTTAACATATAACATACGTTTGTATAAATAAATATGGGTTTAAATATTACAGTATTTAAAAATATAAATATTCATCACTGATAAATACAATAATTATTTTGTTAATATTAATTTAACATTGAAAGTTTTTACTTTGATGTCATTTTATTGTCTATGAAAGTGGGCGGGGCCACTTAAGGTAATCAACGGTAAAAATGGTTGAAAACAGGCGAATCGAACGTTACTGAACAAATCACTTGGCTCATCGGAGCCTGAGATTGGGAACAACGGCCGTTAGTACTTCTTTAAAAGTTACATTCACTTGCCTCTGAACCACCCCAGTGTTTCCTTTTAGAGCAATAAATAAAACTAATTCTCCACTTTTAAGTGAAACATTATTTCAAGATAGTTTTTGAATTTCTTGAACAAATAGATTTTTGGCTTGCAGACGGTTAGGTTATTATTCTTCCAAGATATACATTTCAATGCACCTACTTAATTATTTTATAATTGCATTGACACGATCAAAACTTAATTAATTCATATTGTTTACTTTGATTTGGTACCGAGGCGATTCACTAGTCAAAAATTATTTCGTAATCAAAAGGAGCCCGGCATTTTATGAGGGGTTGTAATATACTTGACGAGACTTAACAACCAATACACAGCCTGTGTTCATAACACTTGGCGATGATGATTTGAAATCTTATTGCAAAGTCGGAAAATTTTAATTTAAGATTTATTTATGAATATTATTAAACTTTATGTACTTCCCAAATGGCAATTCATTTAAGGCCCCGTAGTATGCGTTCAAAGATGAATTGAAAGGGAGATGTGTAAATACGAATGTTGGAGGGATCGCGCTAATATTAAAAACTATTAATTAAGCGAAAATATTTAATAAAACATGACTCGTTTGAAATAAAGCAAAAATCTTTAGTTGCATTTAAAGATACATTGTGATTTTTTTCATGACTATAACCTATAAAATAACAGAACAAAACGTGTTTTTAATAATTTTCGAGGGAATTTCATATAATTATTGTTTCGACATAACAAAGGTATATATATATAAAAACTTTGGAACTCAAAACCTTAAAGAGTTAACGAGAATCTTGTTACAAATCGGTAAAAATTGGGTACGCGGGGACTTAATGCAGTGGCTTTCATTACACGTAGGTACGTTAAAGTTTAATACACTTCCACTTGTAAGCATATTTAACTTTTTTAAATTGTCTGGTTTGTCGATATTTGTTCCTTAGATTCAGCACAATCACAGCTTATAAAGTAATAATAATAATTTAAAATTTGATTTTCGTAACTGAGGAAGATTATTTATCTCAAAATAAATCCATTTAAAATGTATTTAAAAACATTTTTTGGTTTGGCTGAGGACTGAACCTTCTTCCCCAGGGACTGGCTCTTAACTCCTGTGAAATTTAAAAATGTCTTTTAATACTTATTTTTTTTTGTTAGACTGAGGATTGAGCCTTACTCCCCAACAGCCGAATCCCGATTGGGTAGGACCGACATTCGTACATTAACTGCTGTAAAGACATCACATTACAAAATAAATAAGTATATGTACGCTTGCGACCAAAAGGAAGAATTGTCATCGACATCGAGTCTATCTACAAAGTTTTAGCTCATTCGGATGTTGGAAAGTGGATTCCACTTCCAAGATTGCAATCATTCACGAAAATAAAATAGAAGTTCAAATGCACGTATTTATATTTTAACGAATCCCAAATGCGTTTCTGCCTTTTTAACGAATGTTAAAATAAAAACATAACACGAACTTTTTATAATATTAAGAAATAATCAAAATCTAAAACGTTATTGGTCGCGAACATTTGGAAAAGGTTTAGTTACGGCTGACCCCTTTTAGGTACGTACCTTCTTCCCTCCAAAATGAAAGTAAATTTTGTATGTTACATTATGGTTTTAGGTAGCTATATAACAAAACATTATTATTTGTAGCTCTCCTTGTTAATTCTCCTTAATATAAGACTAACTGAAGTCCTCGGCCTTACCCGGCTTTTAGAATTCATATGTAAACAATAACTTTCAAAAGGGACGGGCTCTTAACTCCTGTTTCATATTTTATCAACAAATGTGAGAATATTAAAATTCTGCTTTAGGGGGTGGGATTAGGAGATAGGTTTTTAGATATCTCGTGTGCGAAATTTTATCAATCTCTGAATAAAACTATAGATTTGTTTAAAATAACAAAAGCAACGCCGCCACAGACACTCTTCTTTATATTCTCACAATTCTTCATGAAATTAATAAGTCGGTCTGAATTAGAACCGTAGGCAAAAAATGTTTTTCCGATGAAAAGGGCAGCAACTCAACTTTCCATCGTAGAAATTCACAGGTGAATACCAAATTGTGTTCAGTTTGATGGAAAATATATTGAAAATGACCCCCACCCCCGCTTTCTGGGAGTTACTTTTGACAGGAGCCTGAATTACCGACAACACATGCAAACATTGAGGAAAAAAACCAGGACAAGGCTCAGTCAATAAGTTAGCTGGAACTATCTGGAGATGCGACGCCAATACCCGAATAACGGCATCAATTGAACTAGTTTTCTCTACAGCTGGATGTGCTTCAGTATGGGCTAGAAGTGTCCACACCTCCATGGTCGATGTTCAACTTGATGCCAATCAACGGGACTTTAAAATCTCCCCTCTTTCTCCGTATTTGCAAATATAACATTGCCTACACTAACTATAACAAATTGCCTGAAGAATTAAGACAGGTACATGCCTCTAACAAATCTCGAAACGATATATTGAAATCCTATTTTTTCAAATGTTATTTGGAAAACGGGTCATAAGTAGGTACAAACTCTGTTCTGATAGCCGTCCTAATTATCTCCAAATACCAAACTTTGTACATCCAGAGATGATGGGCTTTTTTAATCTTCTCATGTATTTTGAATGTAAAACATCTTGTATTAGGTCTGTTTATTGTTGAGCTCGTACTTTTTAGTGTATTTTCCTGATTTTGTTTTTATGCATTTCTATAGTCCATCATTGAGGATACTTTTGTAACTTTTTGACACCAACAGTACATAAATCAACTGAGTGATTATAATAATTCATAAAGTCTTATAAGACAATTTTTTTTTGTGACATATCTGTAAAGTGATTCTTCATATGTTGTGTCTGTATGTTGCTCTGTGAAATGCTTTGTAAATGTTTTCTTCATACATTGTGTCTGCACACTGGGTTGGGTTGGGTCTAATTTTTCTGTACAAAACTCTTTTTTATTTTTTTACTCTTCTATTTCAAAACTACCAATTGGCGATCCCTTAATGAGTTTGATAACTCATGGGAGTGCAACAGCGATTGTTGTAAGTTTAAAAAAAAAAAAAAAAACCTTGTCAAATATCAAGCGGGAGATTGCAACACTGAGGGAGTCCAAGAAGGCGCTGCAATAAAGCGCAATATCTTTGAACAACGATGTCGTCTCTCACCCTGCATGGCGCTTGAAGTCTCGAAAACCCTTCTGGATGGAACGACAGAGGCTCCACCGAATACATCTCCCTCCAGAAAATAGGTGGAAACTTGAGTGGCAATCGGCCGACGTGAGAAATTTCCATCTCGTCCACGACCCCACCTAGAGACAGCCTGGATTCTCACTGCCTCGTAAACTCTGGTCCCCCATCAATGGGATAAGGTTCTCTTACAGCCGCAGTTCCTACATGACGCACAGGTGGAGTGTGAATGCGGTGAGGTGCAGAACACCGAACATATGGTCAAATAATGCCGCTGCATTGATTCCCCGGCGGGATCGACGGGACAATCACAGGATGACACCTAAGGCCCTAGACTGGCTCACTAACCTAACAGGTGTTAGTTTAGATCGGTGTTACTAACAGATGTTCCCCTCTGACCCCCCTCCAAATGAACAGTTTTAGTTACAACTGTATTCTTGGGAGGTAGATAATTATTTATTGCATCCGGAAATAGAACTTATTGGAAAATCCCAAATTTTGATTTACTTCCGTCTTTCTCAGAGCAATCATTATAAACACAGCTGTTTTATTTCTACTAATGTTATAATAAGTATCTAAATCAATTAATACTATCCACTACTACAACATACCTACCTATAATTTAAGTTCTACCGATTTTGAAATAATATTCACAGAAGCAGGCTTAGCATATTATTGATTCGTTTATGTTCTCTATAAAACGATTATACACCAATATATTTCGGAGAAGATTACAAATTTAGTAGAATAAAAAAGCCATATGGGCAGTGATGCTATTTTGTGACATGCTTCAAAAGATAGTTGCTGAATAGTTTGTAAGTGACGTTGAAAATATCGATGGTCAATGCAGAGTCGCTACGTTAATTGGCGCTTTCTGATAGCCCTCGTTTTCCCTCGTTAAGAACAAGGATTGATACAGAAATATATAGTATATATTTCCTCATTTACAGGTAACGCAGAAACCTCTTTTGTACTATTTCTATTTCTAGGATATGGTTTTGTTCAGAGACGACCCAAATAATTAAGTTATATTCCATGATACTGCGACCAAGTGCTTCCTATTCGCCGTATTGCGATTCCATTAGTAAATGGTCTTGCGTTATACAAATCTAAGCATTTTTTTGATACACTAAAAATCAATTTTATTGTATACTAATAATCAATATAAATTGTATATTAATGATCAATTTAAATTGTTTACTAATAACCAATTTTAATTGTTTACTAAAAATCAATTTAAATTGTATACTAATGATCAATTTAAATTGTTAACTAATATCAACTTAAATTGTTTACAAATAATAATCAATTCAAATTATTTACTAATTATATATTTTTTCAAAATTATTAATTCAAATTGTTTACTAATAATATTTTTTTTCGAAATTATTAATTCAAATTGTTTACTAATAATCAATTTGAATTGTTTACTAAAAATGAATTTAAATTGTATACTAATGATCAATTTAAATTGTATACTAATGAACAATTTAAATAATCAACTTAAATTGTTTACTAATAATCAATTTAAATTGTTTACAAATAATAATCAATTTAAAATATTTACTAATAATTTTTTTTTAACTAATAATCACTTCAAATTGTTTACAAATAATAATCAATTTAAATTATTTACTAATAATATATATTTTTTACTAATTATCAATTCAAATTGTTTACTGATAATCAATTCAAATTGTTAACTAATAATCAATTCAAATTGTTTACTAATAATCAATTTAAAATGAGACGTCGCAAATAAAGCCGAATCAAAGTACAATATAATGAATGGGCTATGTATAGTGGTGGCGTTGAAGAGATACTACGTAGGTACTGTCACCCGTTGCTTTCACCGATAATAATGGTCTTCCAGCGAGGTGAAAACGGGACTGAGCAGTAGAGTTAGTAGGTGCCTGTATTGTTGGGTCGGTAATGTAATTTCCTTGGAACAATGTACTTGCACATAAACATGCCCGTGGACTGACCGGAACTATCCTCCCTCTATAATTCATAGCTAATCAACCGACATTTCAGTGCTTTGGGACTAATAATATATCGTTTTCTGTATTCAATAGGTGGTTCATAATGGACGCGATCACAGTCGTATTTATGTGTTGAAGGCTGGAAAGTAAAGACTTTCAAGAAAATTTAATAAAATTAAAAATCAACCCGTTAAAAACTTGTTGTTTTTTTAACCATAATACATCTATTTTTGTTAATAGATGTTTCAAAAAATATATGTACACATAAATAAATAAATATTTATACACTTATTTTTTGTTTGTTTGTAATTTATTTTATTTGAACATTCACAATACGTTTTACTAGAAGGTGTATGGTTTTAAATTAAATAATACATAGTCAATAAGCCTATTACGTATGTCCTTAATATTTCTTGTTAATATCGTAGGTGATGATAACAAAGAATACTAAATAGGACGAAAATGCGTGGAGAGATGAAGAGAGTTATTTTTTAAATCAACGCGCGAATAAACAATACACGACGCTCACGAATTGTGATCGACCGATAAAAGTTCTGACTGAGTATTCAACGTTCCTCCTCAAAGATAGGGTACAGTAATACAGTGATACAGTAATTTCATCCACATTCCATTTTTAATTGGATTACCAATAATTTAAAGATATTGTTAATAAATTAGCAATACTTATTTTTATCCTTGTAATATTTGTATTCACTCATTCACGAAAACAAACTCGACATTCAAATAGAATATTTAAAAGACCAGTGCTCTATCACCGTTCATCTGGTTCTTGGTGAGAAATGTAAAAGTAGACACGTCTTAGTGAATCCGGGTAGTAAGTATCTACTACTATTTCGGGATTGTAATTTCCATAGAAAATTATTGGAGCTATAGGTACCATTTTCGAAATAAGCATTTTGGATATTTTTCTTATTAATAAAAGAAAAAGTCCCCTGATAAATAATACCCATAGGTAAGGTATCTAAGTAGTATTTATAACAAATCTATCATGAATATCTGCTTGATTAGATTTTTTAATACATAAAATGTAAATAGATCTGAAATTAACAGTTGTTGAAAACTGAATATCTGCAGAAAAGTTGGAATAACTGACATAATATTATTGTGAAAATAATTATAATTATTACGAATTATATTTTTAATAATTATTACTAATTATTACGAATAATTAATAATTATTACGAATTATATTTTTATTTACACAGTGCTGCTTTATGTATTGTCAAAAATTCTATACTAGCTGAGAGTGGTGATTTTGGATTAACCATGTTGTTGCTTATGTCATAAATCAGCGCGGAAACCCTAAATTCTACATTATATTTCTTACTTATTATGTGCTGTAATTATTATTATTTTTCCGATTTTATGTCCGGGTTAAATCTTCCCCATAGGAAAAACTAAACCCTTCCACACACTTTTCCACAAATGATCATCTAGTCAATCAACATTATGCAAGTGCATTATATAAGCAAAATAAATACAAAACAATACAAGAAAAACACGTCAACATACCAGAGATCAAATGGGAAAATAATTCACCGACTCCAGATATTTTCATATCAGAGGGTTCGGCTCGGTAGAACTCCTAACAGGCCTTATAAATCCTACTGATCCCTCAACATAAATATTTAAAAAATCTTTCGTTATCCTACATGTATTCAAAATGACCGACTTTTGCATCTTTATATATAAATTTTTTGATAGATCTAATACGTCTAAATTTTTAATGAGAGAGTTAGGTATAATGCCAGTAGCCGAAATAAGAAGGGTTTAGTTTTTCCTATGGGGAAGATTAAACCCGGACATAAAATCTGAAAGATTAATAATAGGTAAATAATATCTATCCCATATCTCACCTTGTAAATATTAGCTTCGAGAGCGGGATGTTCCCTTCTCATTGTAAGAAAGCTAAAGTAATTCCCCTTTTTAAAGGTGGAGATCGTCTAGATGTCAATAATTACAGACCTATATCCTTACTCAATACTCTTTCAAAAGTAATAGAGAGATTGGCTAAGTCGAGATTGGTATCATTCTTAGAAACATATAATATACTCTCTAGCAATCAGTTTGGTTTCAGAGAGAATATAGGAACAAGTGATGCAGTGTTGAGGGTATTGTCCAAAGTCACTAGTGCGTTAGACTATGGAAACAAAGCTTTGGCTGTGTTCTTAGATCTATCAAAGGCATTTGATACGGTGTCCCATGGATTACTCCTCAAAAAATTATCTTCTCTTGGCATTCATAATACAGCACTAGGCTGGTTCACATCCTATCTAAGTGATAGAACGCAACACGAAGAGATAAATAACCATTTAAGCAATAGCAAACCAATCTCTTTTGGGGTTCCGCAAGGTAGTGTGCTTGGAACAATATTGTTTTTAATCTACATTAATGATTTGTGTAATTTAGATATTCCAGGTAACATTGTTAGTTTCGCAGACGATACTGCCTTAATATTTGAGGGTAAAACCTGGAGAGATGCTTTTAACAAATGTGACTTAGGATTAAGAGCAGTAAAGAGTTGGCTGAATAATAACATCTTAACTTTGAATACAATAAAAACTAAATATGTGACATTTAGTATATCATCAAAAAGTCAGCCTTCTGACACTCATAATCTAATTATACATAATTGTCTGCTAAATTGTAATTGCCACCCCTTGGAAATTGTAGATTGAATCATGTATCTAGGTGTAAAGATTGATATTTTTTTAAGATGGAATTATCATATCGATATGTTAACAAAGAATATCAGGAGACTTACATTTATTTTTAAAGAACTTCGACACATATTGGACAAAGAGAAATTAAAAACTGTCTATTTTGCCTTAGTCCAATCTCGACTTTCTTATAACATAGTATGCTGGGTATCATGTCTAAAGTCCAATGTTGAACCACTAAATATTACTCAAAAATTGATCCTTAAAGTGATGTACAAAAAAAAAATCTGTTATCCATCCAACCTACTTTACAAGGAATGTAATGTTATGTGCATAAAACAGCTATATATCACTCAAATACTTTGTCGATTTTTTATCAATATTAAATTTGCTGAAAGAACACAACAAATGCGGACAACTAGAATTAGCTCTACATTGAACTTTGTGGCGGTACATACTAAAACTTCTTTGGTCAAAGAAATTATTTATATCAGGCACCACTTATGTTTAATATTCTTCCAAATCATATTAAGTCTACCAATTCCTTAGTTAAATTTAAAAAGTTAATTAAGGTTTATGTATTGACAGGCGATTGTCTTAATATTTTTTCATCCTTGTCCTTAAATAATAAGATTTTATATAAGTCCCATTTGCTAAAAACTGAATGTCACCCTATCTGTCTTTATTATCTACTTTGCTTCTTCTTTTGAATAATGATTAATTATTAGTTATGGTTCAAATATTGTTACAATGTACTGTCAAATTACCCATCTGGTAACACATCTAATACTCATTTTTTTCTTTAATTTTGAAATATTTTGTGTTTGTATGTAGAATTACTTTATGTTTGTGATACTCTTATGTTTGCTTCACTCAAATGTAAATTGTTAACCTCGATACAGGCTCAGTCCTAGTGAGGTTGATTTTTATGTGAAAAAAAAAGTGTTTTATGTATAGTGAGATGCAATAAATAAATAAATAAATATTAAGAATATGGTAATAAGATAAGCAACAGCTACTATTAAATAAACGATAATAATGTTGAATGTGGGGACTTCACACTATTAATACATGAGGGACAACACTAATAATTTGAAATCACCACTCTCACAGTTTTTAACAAATTTTAAAATAAATTTAATTTACCCATTGAGTGGGTGACAGATTACGCTATAAGTTCAAAGCGTTTTATATAACTCCATATTGCTCGACATACAATCCCATCAGACCTGTCACACCTAAAAAGATGATGTGTTATAAGTGTTGGCGTTTCGACTAGCCAGGCGATATTTGAAAATTACGCACCCCCCTCTCCTGCCGTAGGTCAAAATAATTTACGGAGCGCCGTAATTACGCGGCTGTCATCCGTCAAACGGACAGATCGCATACAAATAAATGATATTCCGCGGCAGTACCGCAATTGATCTTACCCCGTTTCCTGAAGAAGATTATAGCATACTGTGTTATCCCAACATATAGCACGTATATGCCACTCCCAAATTATGCGCGCTTAATATAGTGTAATGTGTCCAAGGCTTTAATATCGTTCATGTAATTTTAGTACCGCACCAATTTCTTTATTATATTCTTTAATTCGCAAAAGTTCGATATTATTCGGTTTTTAAGACTATTCTTGTGTAATTTGTCACATTTTTTCAGGCAGTCTTCAAAATCATCTGCTACGACTCCTCATCTTGTTTTTGCAGGTACTTTATACCTACAAGTGCCGCAATCCTTTTTCTTTATTCTAACTTGACGGATGATGCTTTATCACCTTTGCAATAGCAGACCCTTTCCGAGGGGCTAAGTGCGTGAAATCAAAAATGAAATCTAAAGTGTTTCAAGCGCGGCGATTCTATAAATTTTTTATGCGTTTGTCTCAAGGAATAAAGGTATTAATCGTATTTCAACAAAATTCAGCTAGGGTGAAATTTCAATGCCACCAGTACAATATCGTTTCGTCGGCGGGATACAATTCTTGTCACTGGTGCACGAACGGTTTTCCGAAGGTTTTTTAACCTGGATCTCCCTCATTACTCTATTCATGTTATCAATTTGGAAGGCGGGTGTGGGTACCACCGCCCGGTAACCATTTGTTCGATAATCAACACTCCTGCCGTAGGTCACCAAGTGGTTCGCCACTTTGGGTCTTGACGACGGATGCGTTTGCCCATCTAATGCGTGCAGGTCGTATCGGGAGAGACTCGTTGAGGAAACCTTTTGATCTCTCCAGCCGGACACACTCTCGACCCATCGTCTTGCACTGCGGCGTGAGGTATGTATTCATACGACCGTCACTCCTGGACACATTGACCCCCAGATTCCTATCCACCCCTCATACCTTTTCCTTCGCAGAACTTTCTCTCCTTATTTTTCCTAAAAAGACCCTTGCACAGCATCCTCAAAATAGAATGGGATTTTTTCTCATGGCCTTCTGTGTGGAGCTAATGTAAAAAAGACGCGATTTTTCTTTAAATTGTGCTCTTTTAACACCAGTTCCTCCAGTTGTAGAAGTTACAACTAATGTTATTTGAATTATTTCAGATGAAAGTATTACTAAAATCTCAAATGTTCATAGAGGGATCTCTCGGGAAGTTACTAATTTATTTTTATTTCGGTACAATGTTTTTTTAACATTTCATAGTTATTCAGTAATGTTGGCCTCACTGGGTGGTTTACTCGTGCTGAGGCGTTCATTTTATAATATAAAAAATAATATACATAATACATTTAAAGAAAAATAAATATAATCTTGTGTGTTTGTGAGTGATGTGTGTTTTATGGTTCCATGATAACACAACACAGTGACAATTCAACACACTTTTAAAAAGTGATATATAGTCATTAGAAACGATGAAAAAAAAAATCTTTTAACCTAACCTAACCTACTTAACCTGGTTAATAAAGTTTTTGTTTCATCACTTTCCATGACTTTATATAAATTTTTAAAGATTTGATCTATTATCATTGTGGTGATTTATCCGGTCACCGTGTTTTATATTGGTTTAATTATTTTATGTTATGAAATTTTGGTAATATTGTCTTTTTTGTTCTTTTATCCATTTTGTAATTTTTTGTCTGAATTAATTTTTGTTTTTCTCATTCACAGTCTACGAAAATTAAATCCGGTGTTCACCACTAATTTTATAGTTGAAAAACGTTTTATAAATCTTTCAAACCGTAAATATTTTAATAGTAAAGTCCTTTTTTATTGATCTTTAATATAAATAACTTCAATCCGTAGGGATCACTCTAGAAACATTTTAGAATTTAGTTTAATTTACGTCCATCAGAAATAATTCAAATGTGAGCTTAGAACCTTATGACGCCTTAATTATTAGGTTATAATGAGATTGCTGTTGACATTTTGCTGGAATATGTTGCTTGGCCTTCCTGAACATTTTTGAAATTTGACCGCCATATTGTTGAAATCAGTTTTGTTAATAATTTAAGTTATTAATGAAACAACCTGCTTGACTAGGCTGTCCAAACTAGAATACAACTCTACAATTTGGTCACCTGTCTTTAATAATCACATTAATACCATTGAAAGAGTCAAACGCAAATTTTTGAGGTGTATTAATTTAAGGCTAGGAATTCCTTTAGAAACAATAGATTATGATTTCTTATTACATTCATTGAAATTGCTTAAGTTAAGTGATAGAAGAAAACTTTTTGATCTTATATTTTTTCAAAATTATAAATTATCAGTTGGATAGCCCTGACATATTAATGTTGATTCAATTTCATGTACCTAGCATTAGATCAAGGTCCTCTAGTATGTATTATTGTGACAATTATACCACCGTCTCAGGATATAACTCAGTTATAAATAGATTGCACACACTTGGGAACTTTTATGCTAAAATCGCAGATACTTTTAATATTCCCCTTGTAAAGTATAAAGCTACACTAATAACACACTTTAACGCCACTTATTTTAATGAGGTCAGTACATAACAGGCTTATGTTATTGCTTCTTTCTTTACTGTTATTTTATTTGTTATGTTTTTACTAAATTTAATTCTTTAATTTTTCTCATCAAAATTTAATACTGCACTATGTATATGTAAAAAAATAAAATAAAAACTTTGTATGTAAATGGCACTTGTGCCGTAAATTCTAAATAAATAAAAACGGGAGAGATTTTATTTCGTATCAAATACAAGTTTACATCGTTACAGACAAGTACCTAAATACATGGTATTTTGAGAATATTATAAAAAGTTTAATTTCAATTTGGTAAAGATTATCAGCTTTTTGTAGAAATGCAAGCCGAGGACATATTCGACAACATGTGTTTTGTTGAAAATATCAAAAATTCTTGAATAAAACAAATGCAGCAGCAATTTATAATAATACCTAATTTTATTATGGGTTCCCCAAACTCGTTCCTGAATTAACATTCCATTACGATCGCTATCGGCGACGCATGTTCCTACAAGGCGAATCAAATGAATTATTAATGAATTTTCTCTTTTTAGTTTAGCGTGAAAAGGAAACGAAAACAGTATAATTTTGGGCTCCATTGTGAGCTAATAATCATTATTGAACAAGTAGAGCAGTGTTTCACGCGGCGCAGTCATTATTGGTAGCTGAATTCCCGGATTTCAATTATGTCAGATGTGATTAGGGGAAAACGTGTTTTTTTTTTCAAACTTGATATCAGAAAATGATTTATTTTTATTTGGAAACATAGCCATAGGTAGATACATACATACCTATTCTGTTCGAAGAACATTTAAAAAAATCAATCCTTAAAAATAAAGTTATTTACTATAATTCATTTGTTTTAAAATGTCTTTTAAAACTTTTTTTTTTGTTTGACTGAGGGTTGAACCTTCCTACACAGGAACCGGAGTCGACAACTCCTACAAGTCTAATTTCGATTGGATTAACCAAAACTTATTGCGTATATTAACTGCTGTAATGTCAAATAAATTTCAGATAAATGCGTATATGTCTGCGTCTGTTTGAGTGCAAAAAAAATGCAATGTATCAACAAGGAGTCTACCTGACGAGTTTCAGCTCGATCGGAAGTCGGGGAGTGGGTTAGTTTCCACTTCCAAGATTTGCATTCATTCACGAAAACAAAATTGTAATAGATGTGTTTAGAAACTAACTGATAATTTAGGCACCAAATGATTTAAAGGTGATGTACGAAGCGTGCATATTGCAAAAACAAAAATCAATATTAGTCTACACTTTTGTGTCATCCTAGTGGAATAAAAAATGTTTTACGAGTTGGTATACTTTCACTTCGGAATTAATAAAATGGGTTCGTTTAAATTTACTATGGGAGACCGAAGACAATTGCACCACAAGTACCAAAACGAATAATACACTAACTACAATAAGTACGTTTATGATGCGTCGCAGGGGGCATGCCGCCAGTAGGCCCCGCGGAACAAAGTGAACAATGACACCCGGACGTTTGTAATTATTGTAAGAAGAAATTTTTGAGCTCCAAAAGTAAAATTTTTTATTGCATTCATAGCATAATATTACTATTAGTATGCTCTATTTGTACCTGTTTAATATCCACGCACTGCTTTGGATAAATGAGTTTACTTTATAATGGGTTTTGAAGCGGTCGTCAGTAGAGGCAACCAACATTTAACGTTTTAATTCAATGTGACTGGTCGGGGATAGTTGTAACGATTTATCGGGGGATGATTGTACCTACTTACACTTGACTAACTTTGAGTTTTTTTTTTAATTGTATGCGAGTACAGCTCCCAATTTTATAAGCTAAAGTGCTAGTCAGTCCGTAACACTTTCAATGTACAATTATTTGTTCGGTGTACTTTTTGCCTCTCTCTTTCCTATAACGAAGTACCTATTTTATTGTAAAAAATAATATTGTTTTCGGGATAGTTGTACCACAGGGACAATTGTGGCACATAGTATTGATAACATTTTATTTCATTTCTTCGCATTTTCTTTAGATTTCTTTCAAGCCATAGGGGGAGGGGGTGGTTTTTTATACATGAACGTAAAGTAGGTACAGTCGTGCATGACAACAATATTATTGTGATGAGTTTTTGTTTTTTAAGTAACCTTTTTATTTACTGTAGGTGTGTTCCTTAATAATAATTTGTAGCGCCGTTTTCTTACCAAATTCATCTCAAGGATCTTTAAATATTAGGTAAATACTGCGATTGCTCTAGCCCCGGGTCCCGATGCATTATACTTCTCTGAACCACCCTGTCTATTGAGTTCCGGGGCACTCACAGGCCGGGGGCCTCGGGCTCTTCTAGATAGGATAAAGAAGGAGCTGCATGAGGGCCCCAGCAGTATGGATTCGTTTGCTGAAATACTGACCGTTAATTCCCCCCTACTCAACTTCCTAATTTCTTCAACCACACAAAATTCCCGAAATTAAAAATGTCCCTGAACAACTATTTTTGATAATTATTTTAGTTGATTCATCATCCAGCATCTATCATATCATAAAGTCAAATCAACAGATTTAATACGTCTTCCCTTTTTGCTGAATATCTAAACAAAGGATACTAAGTTAACAACATAGTTTTTTACTATTAGAATACACAAAAAAATAATGTCAGTATTTATATTCACATTAGTGTGATCAACAATAATATATTCATTCCATGAGTAATTCCATTTGGAGTTTTTCATAAAACAATAGGTACACTACAAATATTGGGAAAGCGTGCTCTAAGGGAACGAAAATTAAGCACACAATGTAATAACACGGTAAAAACCAATGTAAATAGCTATGCTCCCCGTGTTAAATTGTCCGAAGGTAAATTAAATTTATTAGCGTGTGTCAATAAAGATTTGTAAGGCATTATGGCATGTTTCCTAAAAACAAACTGATTCGCCCTCCCCTAATACATATTCATTCTACACGTTTATGCCCGGCCGCGGCGGCGCTGACTTGTAATACGCGGGGAATGCTTTATGTAAAAATACTACGGCATAAATTTTAATGAAACCTTGTTTTGCGGAGTGGGTGGTGGGTGGTGGGTTGTGGGTGGTGGGTGGTGGGCGGTGGTTGTACCGCTGCTGGCGGTCAATTAGCCTGCCCGATTGAATCACCTCGGCTACCACTTGCCGACACGAAGCGTCACGGCGGGTTAGATGATATAACTATAATGATATAACTCCAATAATTCATATCGGATTTTAGATTGCCGTTAAATACACATAATAGTCAACTTCTTCCAAGTCTGATCTACATCAAATGAAATCTGCTTTCTGATGCGATATACGTTCTCGAAGGTAGGTCCAATGTCGTGAAACTTGTAAACCTTTTTTATTGGAAATTCTAGAGAAATGCATATAGTTTAAGCTCGTAGGCTCATTTCAAAATAATTTCATTCAAATTGTAGAATAAATACAATTACCTAAACAACTAGCATATAACTATAAACGTATCAGCACGTACCTGAAACTTTAACCAGCGATTCCTATAGCAAAAAACCTTTTTTTTAAATTTCTAATTTCAATTATGGAGTCGGGTATGGGTACCGCTTCCCAGGGAACTATTTATTTGATAACCTCTGCCATAGGTCACCTCAAGTTGTTCGCTGCGTTTGGTGACTTAGCAGGGGTGTCCTGGTTTTTCTAGGTCTTGGCGGCGGATGCGTCAAAGATCTGGAAATACCATGGAGTATTGTATAATTTTCAGGGTAATTATGTACCATTAGTGACATCTATGAAAGCTAAATTATATTATTTATGAAAGGTTCGCGCCTCTGCTAATTGCTTGATTAAATTCTGTCAGTAAAGACGATTTCTGTTTTGCGGCCTTTTAAATTTGAATGTCAACAGTCTTTTGTCAGGTTATAAAAAGGTGGTCTTTGCTTACAAACGCGCTCTCATACGAAAACAATGAAAGGTTTCACCTCTCCGAAATAACTACGGGAACTAGTACCGGTACCCAGAGTAGTTATTAAAAAGTGCTTAATCATACCTGTGAAATTGGAAGTTTATTGTCAAATAAAAAGTGATTCAGTTTAACTCTCAAGAATCTGAGTTATTATTTCTAAGGACCCCAATTTATAACATGGTCCTAGCGATCCGGATATTGTAATCCAAGCGAGATTACAGAAATTTAAACAAAAACCAAGCGACCAAAAATATTGAAGAGATCCTGGAGAGATCAAGCTGGAAGTAGCTGGAAGTTTGAGAACCTGGAAACACGCCATCGCATCAGACAGATAAGTCCGATCCTTCCAAATCCAACTCCTATCACATCTAGAATCCCCAAAATATATTTATTATTTTATTCAAATAATAATTTTAAAAATAATTTGTTACAAGATATTCCGATTTACTGTTTGTCAACATCATAAAAATTGCAAGTCATAACTTAATTTTGTATGACATTTCACAATAACAATATTACCTACGTGTTTTATGTGCAGATTTTATCGAAAATAGTAAACATTGTAAGGATTTTGTCATCATTTCTTTCAAATTGGAGTATTAATACGCGAATAACTTACCAGTTTTAGTGAATTATTGTAGTGATCATTTAATTATCGGAAATTTATTGTCGCGATTCATAATACGATGGAGAAATTGAAAGGATTAGTAAACAAACGCGGAGTTTTAAGGGGAAAATTAACCAGATTCAATGATGCATTGAATACTCTTTCAGCTCACGAAATAAAACTAAGATATGACAGAATTAAATCTATAATTGATGAATTTGAAGTTATTCAGGATGAAATTGAGGAAATCTCAGATGTAAATGAAAGCGAAAATGCTTCTCAGAGAGAATCATTTGAAAATCAATATTATTCATTAATGGCAACGGCCAAAGGTGCATTAGAATCCGTAGAACAATCGAGGGTAGAAATAAAATTACCTGACCTAAAGTTACAAGAATTCCACGGAGATCAGAAAAATTGGAACACCTTTGTAGAAACTTTTAAGAATATAGTCCACAATAATAATTCGATTAGCAATGTACAGAAATTTTATTATTTGCAATCTTGCTTAAAGGGAGAAGCAATTAAAATCATTTCGAATTTAGAAATCTCTGATTCTGGATATCAAGGAGCATGGGAACTATTACATGAGAGATATTCTAATTTAAGGGCAACTGTACATAAGCATATTCAATTCATATTCCAAATGAAGGAAATGAAGCAGGAAGATGCAGTCGCATTGCGGCGATTGATAGATGGAACTAACGTTAACTTAAAGGCTTTGCACAACTTAGGAGTTCAAGTAAATCAATGGGATGCTTTAATTATTTACATAATTTCAAACAAATTAGATGTGATTACTAGAAAACATTGGGAACAAAGCCCTATTGAAGGGAAGTTGCCAACACTGAAAGAGTTCTTGAAATGTTTAGCTTCACGAGCTCAAACTTTAGAACTTATGCAAACTACGGACAAAAAACCGCACAGCCAAATTAAATCACATTTAGGGATTAATAATAGGGAATCAACTGTGTTATTATCTGTAAAAAAGGGAAAATGCACATTCTGCAGTGAGGATCATCCGATCTTTTACTGCAAAAAATTTCTAAAATTAAAAATATCGGAAAGGATAGAAGCCTTGAAAAAGAGCCGAGCATGCTTCAAATGTTTGAAGCCGGGTCATCTTGCACAGGATTGCAGGATCACCTTTAAATGCAAACGATGTGACAGTAATGATCACAATACGTTGCTTCATAAAGAGGGATTCCGAGTAGAATCTCCAAATTTAGGAACTGAGGCAGAAGATGTCTCAGTTAACAATCATTCTGCCGTAGGTAAGGCAGAAAATTTAGTATTGTTGTCTACGGCGATAGTAGGTATCGTGGGTAGCGACAATAATTTATATAAGGCAAGAGTATTAATAGACTCTGGAGCACAATCCAATTTTATGAGAGAGGATTTTGCAAAAAAATTAAATTTAAAATTTAATCACATAAATAAGCCGGTATCGGGCCTATACAATAATGTTACACACATAAGGAAAAGTGTGTCGGTAGACTTTAATTCTTTAAGAACTAACTATAAAAATACAATATCTTGTCTGATATTACAGGAAATAACCACAAGTCTGCCGCAAACATCAATACCAAGAAACCAGATTAAGTTGCCTCATGGATTAGAATTGGCAGACCCGAATTTCAACATCGCAGCGCCTATCGACATCTTGTTGGGGGCTGAAGGTTTTTGGGACATCCTGACCAATGATAGAATGAAGTTGGATACCGGTCCCACACTTCAACGAACACAACTGGGATGGATCGTTTCAGGACCGACCAACGTATATCCCAACCAAAGGCCAGTATCACAATTCTGTAGCTTATCCATAAATAAACTAAGCAATCAAATTGAAAAATTTTGGAATCTTGAAGAAGTCAACCCCATGAAATATCAAAATCATGAGGAGAAAGCTTGCGAGGCTAATTTCATAGCTACTCATGCAAGAGAAGAAGACGGTAGATTTACAGTAACTTTACCACGCCGTCCTTGTATTGATCAATTAGGAAACTCATTGACAACAGCGGAGAAAAGATTCCAAAACTTAGAAAGAAAATTATCTTCAAATACAGAATTAAAATCACAATATGTACAATTTATGCGAGAATACCAGGAACTAGGTCACATGGAGGTATGTGATAAACTAGAAGGAGATCATAACTCCTATTTTTTACCACATCACGCCGTCATTAAGGAATCGAGCTCCACCACTAAGGTGAGGGTTGTTTTTGACGGATCAGCCAAAACTTCCAAAGGAATTTCCCTGAATGACGCCTTGATGGTAGGACCTGTCATTCAAAAGGATTTATATACCCAATTGTTACTTTTCAGAAAACACCAATATGTCATGACAGCGGACATCGAGAAGATGTATCGGCAGATAAATGTGAGTGCAGCTGACCGCAACTTGCAGAAAATAGTCTGGCGCGAATCACCGGAAGATGAGATTCAGCATTACAAGCTGAAAACTGTAACGTACGGGTTAAGTCCTTCCTCTTTCCTAGCTACAAGATGCCTACAACAAGTTGGTATGGATAACCAAATTACTTTTCCTAAAGCTAGTCAAGTCATAAAAAACAATTTTTACATGGATGACCTATTGACCGGAGACGATAATTTGGAATCCTGTAGAAATTTAAAAGGTCAATTAATTGACATATTGCTGTCTGCAGGCATGAGGTTAAGAAAATGGAGATCTAATATCTTGGATTTGTCATCCGAGTCGGGCCAAGCTGAAATTGCCGGACAGAACAATTGTGAAAAAATTCTATCTGACAAACCCAAGAATGAAAAAATTCTGGGCTTAATCTGGAATAATGAGTTAGATTATTTTTCTTATGTTATAACAAAACCATCAAAGCATAGTGAAAATAAACGCCAAATATTGTCAAGCATAGCATCAACATTTGACCCATTGGGGTTACTTGGACCAGTTATTGTTGTGGCGAAATTAATAATGCAAAGGTTATGGCAATCCAAGGCTTCCTGGGATGAAGTATTACAAAAAGAAATACTGATGCCATGGAGAAGTTATATAAATGAATTAAACCAATTGAATGTATTGAAGATTGAAAGGAAAATTGTAGGCAAGCACGCTAGTAATATTAAATTACATGGATTTTGTGATTCCTCTGAAAAGGCTTATGGAGCCTGCATTTATATCACATCAATGGATCACAATGGCAAGCAACATTCTCATTTAATAACATCAAAATCCAGAGTAGCGCCATTAAAATGCATATCATTACCCAAGCTGGAACTATGTAGCGCTGTATTACTAGCAAAACTAATAAAAAATGTCAAACAAGCATTAGGTATGATGGAAGTAGATACATATTATTGGAGTGATTCCACGATAGCGTTATGTTGGATAAAAGGTCAACCAGCACGTTGGAACACATTCGTAGCGAATCGAGTCGCTGAAATTCAAGAATTTAGTAACCCAGAACAATGGCGTCATGTGCCATCTTCTGACAATGCAGCAGATATATTATCAAGAGGAGCTACTGCTGATCAACTAGTGAATTCCTCAATATGGTGGCATGGGCCAGAGTGGTTGACTAGAGAAAACAACACTTGGCCGCTATCGAAAATATCTTGTTCAAACCCTCCGGAAATTAAAGGAAAAAATGTTTTAATTGTAACTAATCCGGAAGAATGGGACATCTTTAAGAAATTCTCTTCTTTAACTAAACTAAAACGTGTAACTGCTTATGTATTAAGATTTATAAATAATTGTGATAAGTTAAAGACCAAAATATCAGGAAATTTAAACGTTGAAGAACTTGAATTAGCTTTGAAATATTTAATTGTTTCGTCACAAAAATACAGTTTTCAGGCAGAACGAGAAGCCTTAATAAAAAATGGAAGTGTAAATAAAAATAGTTCTTTAAAGGCTCTCAACCCGTTTTTACATGACCAATTAATACGAGTTGGTGGGAGATTGTCCACAGCAACGCATTTAACTTTTCAACAAAAACATCCTATTATTTTACCTGCAAGGCATAAGTTGACAGAATTAATAATACGTCACTATCATTATGCGAATTTACATGCAGGAGCACAAGCGTTACTAGCCGAAATAAGGTTAAAATTTTGGCCGATATTCGGTAAAAACACAGTGAAACGAATATTACATAATTGTATAATATGTTTTAGATGCCGCCCCGTCGTAGGCCAGCAAATTATGGGTAATTTGCCTGTGGACCGAACCACCCCTAGCAGGCCTTTCTCTGTAACCGGTTTGGACTACGCGGGTCCGCTCCAAATCAAAAGTGGAGTTCTGAAGAGAGCTCCTCTAATTAAATCGTATCTATGTATTTTTGTTTGTCTTGTTACTAAGGCTGTCCATTTAGAGCTAGTAACAGATTTATCTAGTGAAACTTTTTTAAATTGTTTGAAACGGTTTATATCTCGCAGAGGTCAACCCAAGAAAATATATTCCGACAATGCTTCTACTTTCAAAGGAGCATGTAATAAACTGGAGGAACTTTATGCCAGTTTGAGAAAAAATGATGACAAAATTCAGGAGTATTTAGCAAATAGGTCAATAGAATGGCATTTTATCGATCCACGCGCACCAACGCAAGGAGGTCTGTGGGAGGCCGCAGTCAAGTCTGCCAAATATCACTTGTATAGAATTACTAATTGTTCATCTTTAACTTTTGAGCTTTTTTATACTGTACTATGTCAAGTCGAAGCCTGTCTCAACTCCAGACCCTTAACACCACTGTCTAACGATCCTAATGATTTAAATCCTCTGACTCCTAACCATTTCCTTATGGGCACAAATGCATCTGTTATTCCAGAAGAAGATGTCCGAGATGTACCATACAACAGACTAAATCAGTATCAAAAAATGACAGAACTAATTCAATCCTTTTGGTTCAGGTGGAAAAAGGATTATCTGGGAGAGCTTCAACGGAGAAACAAATGGCAAACCAGCAATCAGAGGTCCCTCCAGGAAAATGATCTAGTTATTTTGAAGGAAGATAACTTACCCCCCACTCTATGGAAAATGGCTCGTATACTATCCTGCCATCCTGGAGCTGATGGAATCACAAGGGTAGTCACCCTCCGGACATCACAAGGGACGTTCGTGCGACCAATTACCAAAATCTGTCTGCTACCCGTAGAAGACAACTTTGAACGCCAATGACTGCTTCGTTCAACAAAGGGCGATATGAAGAAACACCACGATCGTGCAATTTATGTTTTTTCATTGCACGCCACAAAACTGATGTAACCAAATTGATGACCCTGGCTCAAATTGATGAATCCTCGTGCAAAACTGATGACCCCTCGTGCACAAGGTTATTCTCATGTAAATCATAACAAGGAACCCATCCAGATGGAATTAGAAGATGAAGCCAATCAAGATTTGTGTTGTGTTGTTAAAAACTGAATCCTTTATATTTTATATGTATTTTGTTTATTCTCTCAATGATTTTAGAATTTAAATGTTTTATTTTTTTTATTTTGGTTAATATTAATGTTTATATTATGTAGTTATATAATTTTTCTTTTATTAAAAAAGAACCTTAATTGGTGAATTAAGTTTCTTTCGGGGGGTGCGTGTATAATTTTCAGGGTAATTATGTACCATTAGTGACATCTATGAAAGCTAAATTATATTATTTATGAAAGGTTCGCGCCTCTGCTAATTGCTTGATTAAATTCTGTCAGCAAAGACGATTTCTGTTTTGCGGCCTTTTAAATTTGAATGTCAACAGTCTTTTGTCAGGTTATAAAAAGGTGGTCTTTGCTTACAAACGCGCTCTCATACGAAAACAATGAAAGGTTTCACCTCTCCGAAATAACTACGGGAACTAGTACCGGTACCCAGAGTAGTTATTAAAAAGTGCTTAATCATACCTGTGAAATTGGAAGTTTATTGTCAAATAAAAAGTGATTCAGTTTAACTCTCAAGAATCTGAGTTATTATTTCTAAGGACCCCAATTTACAACAAGTATATAGATATTACGTAATTGGTTCACCACTTCTAATCTGTACTAAATATCGAAACCCGACAGCGATAGTAATGTTGTAAACGTTTGATTGTAACGATTGGAGTACAAGATTTCCCTTTCAACGCAACAGTGGGATCTGGACAACGTAGAACCCTCCAACCTAGTGCAAGGAGAGGGTGAGCCGGACTTATTAGATTATACAACTGTAAAGAGGTTTAATCATGTCCATGAAAAAAACTAACACTATACAAACATTAAAAAGAAATTAACATTCATATATGAGTACTCACTCTGATCACTATCTTAGTTACCAATAGCATCTTCCGAATATGTCAACATAAAAGTGAAATAATTTGAAAATCTGGCGTTTCTTTTTCAGGTTGCCTCATTTTTGAGAATCGTGACCAGGGCCGGCCCTGAGCCTAACGATGCCTGGCACTAGTAAAAGCTCAAGGGCGCTGTGTTAGGTGCGGCGACTTGGATCCTTGACAAAACTGCTCCAAATGCACCAGATCGTGACTATCACCAAAATTGCATTGATATCAACCAAAAAGGCTCCTTCACTTTCCACAGTACTGTGCTGCATGAATTACCAGGTTCACCCAAAAACTTTGCTATGCGAGTGTCGTGAATTGTAAATTCGTAAAAGCCGAGGTCACAGCAGATGAGTGTGAGTGTAAGAGTTTGTGTGCAGAGAGACAAGAGAATTTCACTGACACCACGTTTCCCTTCTCTCTCTCTGGTTTCAATCCTGGGATTGGTTTGCAGCAATTTCATCTAATCTCCTCTTCCATTCTTCCTTGTCTTGTGCGGCTCTTTTGACTTCTGCATATGATGAGCAGCGCACGTCCACCAGCAGGTCCTCCAGGTACACTCGGCGTGGGCGTCCCCTAGAGTTGGTCCCCTCGGTCATACCCTCCATTATGACATGCAAGAGGCCTTCTTGTCGTATAACATGGCCGATCCATCTTGTACGCTTTCGGACAAGGTCCTGAGCAGGTGCCTTACTCCTTCGATTCTTTGGAGAACCTCCTCATTTGTAATATCGTCTCTCCAGGAAATTCCTAACAGTCTTCTATAGGACCACATCTCAAAAGCCTCTAGTCTCCGTTTATCTCTTTCGGATAGGCACCATGTTTCGCAGCCGTACATCAAGATACTCCATACATAGGTCTTGATGAGGAGTATTCTCAGTTTTAGGTCTATATTATTCGATTCTATTATTTTCGACCTTTTATTGAATGCAAGCCTAGCCTGATGTATACGGCTGTCGACCTCACTCTTAGACCGACCGTCCCATGTTATTTTGCTCCCGAGGTAGACAAACTCCTTGGTGTTCTTTAGTGGAACTCCTGCCATCTCTACTCTCATCTGATGTTGCGTTCGGCCTACAGTCAGCAGCTTTGTTTTGTCTTTATTTATCTTCATGTTGTAGTTGTTTTGAAGAATGTTTTGCATGGTTGTTAAGGCCTCTTGCAGTTCTTCTTCGCTTTCAGCAACCAAAGCAATATCGTCAGCAAACCTTATCATATCCACCTTTTGCCCGTGTATCTTTACACCTTTTCTGTGACTCATTCTCTCTCTCAAGTCATCAATCGCACTCTGTATATAAGCATTAAAAAGAACAGGTGACAGAGAGCATCCCTGTCTCACCCCTCGTCTTATACTGGCTTCTTTTGTTTCATTGTCACATCTAATTATAGCGGCCTCATTCTTGTATAGCGCCTGGATTATTCGTCTATCTCTATATTTTATATCAATTCTCTTCAGAATCTCGAAGAGTCTTTTCCATTCTACTTTGTCGAAAGCCTTCTCCAGGTCTATGAATGCGATGAATGTATTTTGGTTTCTTTTTATTCTTTTTTCTAGTAGTATTAGTAGCGACAATATTGTTTCTCTGGTTCCTACACCTCTTCTAAAGCCATACTGGTCTCCGGAAAGGATGTTCTCTACTTTTGGTTCGATTCTTTTTAGAATGATATTAGTCAATATTTTTGAGGCATGGGATATTAGGCTAAGAGCTCTGTGTTGTTCACATTTCGTCGTGCCTACCTTCTTTGGTAATGCGACAATTAGGCATTTCTCAAAATCCTCTGGTATCTCTCCAGTCTTATACATGGTTTGTATCATTATAAACAGGGCATCTGTGGTTCCTTTTCTTGCTGGCTTAATTAGTTCAGCCGGAACGTCATCGATTCCGGGTGCTTTCCCGTTTTTGAGATTTTTCAGTGCGAGGTCAAACTCTTCTCTAGTGATTGGATCTCCCAAATCATCTGCGTCTACCTCATTTCCTCTTTCTATCAATGTTTCGTTGTCACAATTTCCCTTTCCTTAGTACAGCATTTTGAGATATCTTTTCCACCTTTCTCCTATTTGGTCATTTTCGAAGAGCATTTTACCGTCTTCTCCTTCTATTGCATTACCCTTTCCAACTCTCATCCCAAAGAAGTCTTTCACCGCAGCGTGAGCTCTTTCTAAATTTCCCCTCTTGAGGTCGTCGTTTAACTCATCGCATTTATTCTGGTAGAATGTTTCTTTGGCTATTCTTGACTCGCTATTTATTTTGTTTCTCAGCACTTTATATTCCTTTTGTGATTCATCTCTTTTATCATTTTTGAGCTCTCTTCTATCTTTTATCATATTTAGGATCTCATCGGTTATCCATTCCTTCCTTGCTTGGGGTTTTTCCTTGCCTATAGTTTCCTCTGCCGTAGTTATAATCTTCGTCTTTATCACTTTCCAGATCTCATTCACGTTCTCCTCTTCCATTAAGTTGCACTCTTGCGTCTTTTCCCTAAAACTGTCGCTGATCTCTTTTATCTTTAATACTTTTGTATCCCATTTGAAATTATTTATCTTTTTTATTTTTTTCAGTTTTAGAAGACTTTTGGCCATTACCATATTATGGTCACTATCTTTATCTGGGCCGGAATAGCTTCTACAGTCTTTTATTTGGTTTTTAAATCTATGTCTAACCATTATATAGTCGATTTGCAGTCTTTGTCTGTCTCCAGGGGATTTCCAGGTGTATCGCTCTCTTGGGTGGTGTTGGAAACAAGTGTTTGCTATCACTAATTTGTGTCTTTCGCAGAATTCTGTCAATCTGTTTCCTCTGTCGTTTCTTGCACCCAGCCCAAAGGGTCCAATGCAAGTTCCTTCACGTCCTTCTCCTACAACAGCATTCCAATCTCCTAGGAGAATCAGATTTTCACCTGCTTTTATCTCTGATATAAGTTTATCTAGCGAACTGTATACCTCCTCTACTTCTTCTTCGCTATGACCCTTATATTTATGTAAATTGAACGACTCTTACTTTAATTGTTAATTTTCCGAACGCTTGTAACACTTGATCAGTTGAACGAATCGATGATCTAACTTTTCTCCTTTCAATTTAGCTGAGCACATAGAGGGTTTATCGATAGTATCGGTAATTTGTCAACTAATTTTTTAATTTTAAAAACGTTTGTGACACTTGGTCAGTTAAACGCATCGATGATCTAACTCTTCTCCTTTCAACTTAGATAAGAATATCGATAGAGTTTTTATTGATATCATCGGTAATTAGTCGACTAAATTGTTAATTTTCAGAATGTTTGTGACACTTGGTCAGTTAAACGCATCGATGATCTAACTTTTCTCCTTTCAACTTAGCTAAGCATATCGATAGAGGTTTTATCGATATTATCAGTTATTTGTCAACTAAATTGTTCATTTCTGAACATTTGTGATACTGATCAGTTGAAAGCATCGATGATCTAACTCTTCTCATTTCAACTTAGCTAAGCTCAGATAGAGGTTTTATCGATACCATCGGTAATTTTTCGACTAAATTGTTAATTTTCCGAACGTTTGTGACACTTGATCAGTTGAACGCATCGATATTCTAACTCTTCTCCTTTCAACTTGGCTAATCAGATCGATAGATGTTTATCGATACTATGGGTAATTTGCCGACTAAACATGCTTCGTTTAGTCAAAATGAACGGTTGTTTTATGTGAGTGTTGTTATTTTCAGTGACCATTGCCTCCACTGTTATTGCGGCCGGGCGACACGCGAGCCGGACCTATTTGCATCTGGGCCCGAGCCCCTTTGCTAATGGCCCTCCCCTTCCGGACGGCTCCTTGTTGCATACTGAATACATCACACAGACCTACCAACCATCCAACTTACGACCGTTTATTCGATCATACAAGATAAAAATTACAGTGCATTTTGCTGATGACATGGTGAGTTATGGTGACAGGCGAATCTTGCAATTTCAACAGTAGGAATCGAGATTAAAATAATAAAAATTCTATTATCGGTTATGTATCTGTCTGTAACTCTGGTTCAATGAACTCTATAACTCGGATATACATTGAATTTAAGGTCTATTAAAAATTGGAACTGATCGTGAGGAGAATTCTAATAAGCTATAAAGTACCTACCAATTACTAGAAAATTATTTTACTTCTATATTTGAAATTATGTACTTCTTTTGAATTCCTTGGGGTAAATCTTGGCAAATTAGATTTCGTGATTTTGCAAAGGACCGCGCTTTTTAGCTAACATGCAATTATTTTCACGGTTTTGCTTTTGTAAATTGAAAAATGCAACTTGCTAGAACAAAAAATAATGTTTGGTAAAAAACATAAAAAATTATCACACAAAAGTTATCTGAAAATTAACGATATCCTTGCTGGAGTAACCTACAGTGGCAGTAGATAAAGGATAAAGTATGTATTGGGCGTGTCCGTGTGCCCGAAATACCTACTTTTTTTCTTACTTCTAGTGAAATCGATAATCAATATTTTAATAAATCGTTTTTTTTCAATAGTTGCGGGAAACGCAAGGGTCGGTTTCGCATAGGTAGGTACTAAACTCAATATTTTGACAGCAGTATCCATTTATTCATCTAAAATTGTCTTAGACTCTTTATTTCAGATTGTAATGTGTTCAAAATTAGCGAATTTATTTGAAATTGGATGTCGATCGGGAATATTTGATAACATGATATTATTTTATCTATGCCCGAGGGGTCAATTAAAAGCTATACATTTATCACCTGGTGGTATCACACACAGAGAAAAATGAGAATTGCTAATTTATTAAGAATCTCTACAAATTAATCTTAATCCGGTTAAAAACGGTGTTAAAAGCCATTAACGAATGATTTGAAAGGTTTTTCTGATAAACTTTTAGTAAAATACGAATGTTTCACGTGTTCATAAAAATCCTAATATTATCGCATTTCGTTATTAAATATTATTAAAGCGTCCTTTAACACGTGTTCCGATATATTAGGAATTAAATAAAAGTTTATCACGAAACGGCCTGCAATCCCGTTCTAATCAGATCACCACAAATATGAAGAGATTCTTAAAATGACGCCTCGAAGTAATTTTGCAACTATTGAAGCAGATTCTTAATAAATTAGCAATACTAGAAGAAAACAAAATGTTCCTTCCATACAAATTTTAATGGAAAAAATAACTGCTCTATTTAGCCCAATAACCCAGCGTCCTGCCTCGATTACAATCGCCTGGAATCAATGGAAAATTAAACCCCGATTGGTCATATATTTGATTCGCGAAATATGCCGACAAGGCATTTCTTGTATTCTTATTTTATTTTATGGCTGATAACAATCAATTTCGCTCAGTACCAATGAGGAGTATCCTTCAAATCAATGGGAACGTTAATTAACATTATGATCATGGATTCTGATGAAATATGAAGAATGGTTTCATTAAAATTCTCCAGTTCTAAAGAGTCATAAATTCTCCAATCTTTTAAAAGAAATATCAACTCTACTCTTGCCACTATCTTCTAATAAATATAATATCATTAGTAAGTAAGGGTAAAATATCAAATGTAAAATAAATCTACTGGGTTTTTTTTACTATAGTGTCCTCTGCGTGCAAAATGTTTTATCTGAAGTGACCTGCCAGGTTAGTATGTTTTTCTGAACAAGTTTGAAATATAATAAAATTGGTTATAGACTAGGAATTTGTAGACATTTGTACAGGGCCCTTGAGGTAATTTTTCACAAAAACGACGCTACACAAATTATCCAATTATTATTATGTAAATTTATTATGAAATGTAATATTTGATGGGATGTTATTATATATATATTTGAGTAATTTGGATATATACTTTTAATTATTATAAACACAAGCTAATCAATATTTTAGGGAATTACCAGGATCGATTAATATTTGGTACGATTTAAATTGTTTTTAAAGTGGACATAGTCTACTTTTCCATATTTAATATTTCTAAATTTATCAAACTTAGACGGCGGAAGTTATCTTATAACAAGAATATTTTTCAACTTATTAGACTTAGACGGTGGAAGTTTTCTTATAATAAGAATATTTCTCAATTTATTAGAGTTAGACGGTGGAAGTTTTCTTATAATAAGAGTATTTCTCAATTTATTAGACTTAGACGGTGGACGTTTTCTTATAATAAGAGTATTTCTCAATTTATTTGACTTAGACGGTGAAAGTTTTCTTATAATAAGAATATTTCTCAATTTATTAGACTTAGACGGTGAAAGTTTTCTTATAATAAGAATATTTCTCAATTTATTAGACTTAGACGGTAGAAGTTTTCTCATAATAAGATTTTTTTCTTGTAATTCGCAATACGGTAAGAAATTCGATGTATCACTAGAACAAGCACAAAAAGACCTAAATTAAATTTACTGTTGGCTATGAAGAAACATTCTACGATTCATATCATATCATTTTAGTGATTTTATATTCGTATTTTAGATTAACTTTGAACAGGAATAAGGTCATATGTAATCTTTGGGGATGTTTAGTGGTGGGTCTTTCTAAGGGAAGAAAAGGAATGATCTGGAAAGGAAAAATGTATCAGAGGTGAGTAGGATTCAGTAACTCTGAAGACAGTGGGGATGGGATGAAAATAGGGAAGAGGGAGATGGAGGTACCTGGCTATTCGGATATCTATTCAGATCACCAAACACAGACAAAGCAATTTCTGAATTGTGGTTTTGCACCAGGGTGATACTGAAAGTATTTACGCTGTGAAACGTGCCTCAAAAATATTATACATTATTTTTATTTAAACAAACTTGCTTTATATTTACTTGCGTATGCCAGGATTTGAACCCCCGACTCCTGATTCGTAGCCAAGAATCGTAAACACTCAACCTCGAAGGACGTCAAAAACTTTACAAAAATACGATTATAAGTTTTGTACCAACAAATAAAGTAATGAATGCGTATAATAATATTATGGTTTAATGCTTAACAACGTAATCTACAAAAAAAGACAAAAAGGTAAATAATTCTTGGGCTTAATGTCAAACAACGTTGTTTACAATGATACAAAGAAATCTAGTGCTTAATGTCTAACTACGTTATCTACAAAAAACATACAAATATAAAATAAATAATAATCATATTGGACAATTTGTAATATAGGGCTTAATCTTAAACAACGTTATTTATAAAAACATACACCGAATTAAAAGGTTTAAAGTCAAACAATGTTTTCTACAAACAAAACATACCGATAAATCGAGGGCGTGAAGTCAAAAACTGTTTTCGACAAAAAGACATAACTAAAAATTTATTGGTAGTACGTTTTTTTGGAGAACGCGTTGTTTGACTTTAAGCCCACGACTCTTCTTGTATTTTTTGTTGACAGCATTGTTTGATATTAAGCCCGCAATAGGTAGGTACTTTTGTCATTTTCCGAGGCAGTGCGCTGTGCTATTTTAACCTATTTTAAATTTAAATCTAAGCGACTAAGCCAGGAACGTCATATTCACTTTTACACACATACTATAATAATTGTATACGTATCTTTAGTTTGCTGTGTCTGGCGGCAGTGGAAGCTCCATTAGTGCGGTCGGCGCTGACAGCCGATGTTTAGTCGCAGTAAATATTACGAAGCAGGAACTTTACCGCTAAGTTATGACAGCGCGCCTTCTCCCTCGGACAATTATTATAAATTATATTGTGAACCTAATTTATTAACACGAACGCTTAGAAAATTTCTTCGCTGAGGCGGCGCTATTTTGTGTATTGTTCGTAGATGTTACGAAATTTACGTAAAACTTTTAATTTTAATTTTTGCGAGGAAATTTATTTAGACATAGGTACATATGTGAAAGAGTGTTAGAAGCTTACAAAAAAACTACAATGCGCAGTAATTAGAAATACATAATATTTTATTAAATTCTTGCATAATTTCAAATAATTCTAATGTGACACACACTCTCAGTATCAGGTTGATCGTAACTCGGATCGAAGGAGGGCTTAAATTGGATACAACTATAAATTATTGTAAGCAACTAAATTAGACGGGTACACTTTTATCTTCCCTCTCAGCGTTCTCTTTAAATTTAAAATAAAGCTATTTACACGTAAGCCTAAGAGCAATATTTTATAAGGTCAACTGGATTTGTCATTTCCCACTTATTAAATGAACAAAATATACATATATCATTTCATATACCCTGACTTATATTTAAATCCGTAAGCCACTCATAGATACCGTCTCCTCATTCCGTTACCCACTTCTTTCGTGTCACAACATTCCCCAACAGGGGATTTCCATATTCAAACTGGCTCTAAGTATTGGGGGTGTAATGTGGTTTAACATGCCTTAATTTTTACTAAATCTAGTGTTATGGTATTCTCTTTTAACCATAAAATCCCCCATACAGGGAATATATTATAGATTAGTATACACTAATACAATTAGTTAACTAAAAAACGAGAAAAGATTCATGTCAACCAAACCAAACCAATAATGGTTTATAAGCTGTATACCTATGAAAATTTTTCATTCAATTGTAGGTATAGAATGAAATAACAAATACGACCTGTAATATACCCACGAATACGCATCGCACTCAAAAAGTCTTATGAAGGCACGTACATTACAATATTTTTACTCTAATGAATATGACAAAATAAACACAAAAGAGACCATCTCTTACCCAAATGGATCAGCAGAGGTGATAGGAGGCCAAACTTGCCAACCAAATATTTCCGAGTACACCAGGGAGACAGGTGTAGTATAATAATCTGAATGTTGGATAATATATCGAACGTGTGTTTCCGGATAAATCCACCCTCCTCCCTCTACTTTCTCTTCTCCTCCCCGATTGCCCCTTCCATAACATCCCCCCCATGTCCCATATCCCCCTCTCCCTTCCCCCCGTTTCCGGTGCACGGGGCGCTTCCGTTGGCGGGACGCCAACATCGGTTCATCATTCGCGACTGTATTCTGCCGCAATTACAATATTTACCTGGGACCTATCTGGCCATGGGATTTGTGATCTACCATTGTTGCGTTCTTAGTTCTTATTTCTTATGGTGCTCCCATAAGCCTAAGGCAGACTGGATACACACCTACAGGTTAAAGTAAAATGGGAATGTTTATGGGGACGTAATTGAACGAAGAAAGGCACTTATGGGTGTTTTACACGATAATTTTTTCATACAGTTTCAATAGAGTTCGCCTTTCCATGGAAACGGAAAGAAAAATAGGACTTGTTCTATTTTTTCCAGTTTGGTGTTTAACAGCAATGAAATAATTAATGTATTAAATAAATAATGTTTAATACAATGAAATAATTAAAAAAATATATTAATTATCTTTTTTCCATATTACATACTTGAATATATAGTTAAAAGATTCTAGGTAGACTAGACTATGTTTATTACTTATTGTGAACGCGTTTTTCTGTTCTGTATTGGGTATTTCGCGGTTTGTTTGGTGCGCAATATTTAACAGCAGTCTGTTCAGTTTGATGAATGGTTATTTTAATGGTGTTGCCATTTTTTGACGAGTTCTGTCCCAAAATATTTGGTATGTCTTCTAGGCCAACTGTATCTGCAAATGAAAATAATGTTCGTGTAAAGTACAAATTTTTCATTTAGGACCCGATTTGGTTTTCGTAGGATATCAATATGGAAATAAGTATCGTGTATAACTAGCTTTTGTGACCTTAATCACACCTCCATAAAAACGATAGCGAAATATTGTACAGTGCCTAGTCGGTGCTTATCCGAAATTCAATTAGAGTTTATTGATTTATTGATTTATTGTGAAAAACAGTATAAACCATTTACATTTCACAAATAACAGTTTATAAATTACAGTTTATAAGAAGTAAGTACATACATTTAATTGCATGGGTAAGTACATCAATACTATCTGATTAACCAGATTTGTTAAATAGTATGCTTATTGCCGTCTTAAATTCTCTTTGGTTCAAATTGAAAATGTCAATCACAGAAGAAATGTGATTTAACAAAGTAGTTATTCTCCCCAAAGGCATTATCATTGGTAGGTTGGTCCTTGGTTGTACGAAATCCATCATCGATTGGCGCTGTTATAATAATAATAATAATAATAATAAGATTTATTACATAATGTATGTATGCATGTAGAGATAGTGCAATGCAATACATTCCATATTTTGAAATAATTAGAATAAGACAAAATAATAATACATAGATAGGCACAAAAAATGCGGAATTTCAGTGAAAAAAGATAATCACAAAAATTTATGCAAGCAGCTGTTTCTGAAGGATTTTTGAACATCTCCCATCTTCTGCCGAGCCATCAGGGGGTCTCCATCCAGGCAACCATGGCAGTGATGATAGTGTTATTTGATTGGCGTAGTCTGCTTTATAAGCTTCCAATGTGGTGGCAGAGAAGCGCTCTGAAAGAATGCACTCGTCCCCACAGGAACATTTCCGTAGCGCTGCAGTACCTATGTAGGCGGAATAGTTGGCGATAAGCATTATTGTAAGCGACTTTTAGCTTATGCCATTGGGATGCAGTGTAATCTATCCTCGATGTCTTTCAGGTCGTCTGTGATAATATGTTCCAGGTATTTGACGCTACGGCTAACATCCATTTTCCTTCATCCATTAAATTAGCTTCAAATATGCATTTGATATATACCGAATTTGATAAACCAATGGATTTTACGATTACTATCCATAAAAATTCAATAATCATTTCTGAACATTACGTGCTAACTTTTTTTGAAATTAGGGCTGGGAAAGCCTGGTGAGTGATTTATTCGCGCCACACAAATGGCTTCATTACTGGGTTAATGCTGTTGTCCAACCTCCGATAAGAGCAAAACAACAATAGGAAAAATTAAATTAGAAATAATGTTTTGGTGCTCAGTTTTGTTTGCTCTTCGCCTGGAGGATATCGAAGGAAAGGATCGGCTTGAGAAATGAAAACTGATAAACGAAGAGTGAGCAGAAATTTATTTCAATTAATTTATTCTGGACGTATTAAAATGTTTTATAAGTGACTTTTAGCAAAAATTAAGTGAGTCCAAAGGAGATTGAGGGATGAAAGAATAAGAAAGTGATATTTAAAATGTATCTAAGCGGGACCATCTCAAGCAATGTCTGAATGTGTGTAATGGTGGTGATTTCTCTTCAGAGCTTTACTGATAGTACAGTCCATTCTAGAGCAAAGTAGCAATTAATAAACATGCATATTTAAAAAAATATATATTATTGCTATATATCAGATTTGAACTCTGGATCTTTGGGCTCAGATCCATGACTCTAACCGTTCTGCCACGGAGCTCGTCATATATCTACATTCGGTCAGACTTCGGTCATTAATACGCATTTGTAATATTGAATCACTTTAGATTATCTAACGAACTTGCCTAAATCGTTTTGACCAGATCGTTTAATTAAATGGCACGCACGATATGAGGACTGGATTACTCCCCACTGTAAGACAATTTAAGGCAACTATTCGAAAGATAAAGTAAAGACTTGAAATATTTTGATAGTTTAGGTAAGCACCTTTTCCCTTTTGATACAGTACCTGAAATTATATTCAGGTCTCTTTATAGGTGTGGGGGAGCCGTCACACTAAGTGGGGGATTTTAAATCACTATGGAAGGTAAATATTATTCGATGTCAAAGGCGTTACAACAAATGTTTAAAATTTACAAATTTTACGCATGATAATAAATAAATAAATAATAAATGGAATATACAGAAATGACCATTATGTGGATATCATACTTACTAACCCATGCGAAAAAAATCGAAGTAAATCTAAGAGAGAAAGGCTGATGGGGATATTGAAAGAATGGTAAATGCATGAAACTCCACCAGTGGAACTCAAAAGTGTCAAAAAAGTGTGAAGCTAGCAGCCCACAGTGGATTACTGGTACCTAACTTGATATAAAGCAAAAACGCATGGAACTGACAGAGGATGGATGAAATCAGACTGAATGATGTTTGATGACGGATCGGCATATAAAATGGACTGTTGCAAATGAAAAGAGAAGCTCAATCGATCGTGTTATTTCTTGAAAATTCCTTATAACTTAAGATTATAGATGTCCATCTTATACAATCATAATTAATGTTATATTTTCACCGCACTTCTCTGTATAAATTCACCACACTACATTATTGAACTAGGGGATGCAATTTGCACTATGTAATGGCCTTTTCACGAGATTAAAGATCCAAGCAGAGGAATAACATGCACTCTCAACAACGACGAGAATTTGAATAAAAAGAAATTACAATTGTGCGTAATTAATATCACTGACATCGGTCTTTTTTTCAGTTTTTGATTCTTAAAAAAAAGACTTTTTCGAGGAAAGGAACAAAAGGAAATGACAATTTGAATAGGACAATGAATAATATAACAGTTTGAAATTGGGATGTGGAATAATCACAAAACTGATTCAATACTAAACAGTTGTAGAAATAAGGTCCCAGAGGCGCTTGCCTAGTAAACCGAGTACATCGTGTGAGAAATTAATGAAACTCAAAGAATGCAATCGTTATGAGTTACCTAGATGGTTTGCGTATGTATAGCGAGTGAACAAAGAAAGGAATCTAAGTAATTACATTTTGGAAGGCGGGAACCATTCATTGGATAAGCAACATCTCTGCAATAGTTCATCCCAACATCTTCATACACTGACCCCAGATTCCTACGCATGCCTCAACATTTTTCTTCCTCAGAACTTGTTCTCCTTCCTTTACTTAAATAGACCCTCCATACAGCATCACAAAAGGCCATCACAAATGTCCAAATAGTATAAGTTTATGTATGAGACGATGTACATATATTAATGAAGTAAGAATATTTGGCAAGAAAGAGTGGTGTGGTGGTCTATCTCTGCTAACTGTTAGTTATAAGTGAAGTAAGCGTGTTGTAAGTTGACGGGACGCCAGTGTGTAGCGGGGTCGTGAGTCACCGCGTTACGGGTCCAGGTGTTAGTGGTCGCCGCACGACGCGGACGGGCAATTAGGAACATTCACTTACCACCACCTTCGCCCCCAATCGGCCGCGATCTGCTGTCTGCTAACCGCTGTCCGTTGCCGTTGTCTACTTAACTTATTATGATTAATCGGCCCGGTGCGGTGGGAGAGGACATTGAATGTGAAAACACAAACAAACCTACCCCCTGAATTTTTTATGATTTTGTTACTTATTAGTAAGTACTAGCCCTGAACCGTAAAAAATCACGGGATATTATAATTGTTGATTGTAGGATTTGTGAAGTTGAAAGTATTGATAAAAAAAAAATCCCCCAAAAGTTGAAAGAGAACATTGTCATCGGCAACGAGTATATCTGCCGAGTTTCAGCTTTATCGGATGTCGGGAAGTGGGTTAATTTTCCCTTCCAACTTATACATTCAGTCATCGCCGTAAAAAAAGTCAATCCAAATAGATGTTAAAAATTCCTGTGAAAATGCTGTATCGTGATATCTATAGGTGATTTTCCCAATTTCCTATAAAAACGCAATACAATTAAATTATCCTATTATTACATATTTGATTACATATCTGCCCTGATGATGGACAAAGCAATGCTGTCCGAAACGTTGGCTGAAAGTGGAGGTAGCGCAACATGGCATAATACCCCAAAAACAAATCACCATAACATTTATAAAAATATATATATATACAGGGAGTCCTGGGTAAAATGTGCTAACTGTTTGGGGGATTGTTGGTTATTCGTGATAATCTAAAAATAGATGACAGCAAAGTTTTGAAAATAAATGAGCTCTAAACCTAAAAAAATTAACATATATATATATTCATAATATAATTAAAATAGTCTAGTGTAGACGTAGCCTTACTTTTACGAATAATTTCCAAGTACATCATCAACCTCCAAAATTTTCGCGGTATGAACACGGAGTACATATGTAAACAAATTTTTCAATTTAAACAAAATTGCCATTTTCCGAGTTTCGAAACTAGATCTACTTCTCACTTACTTACTGCTAGCAACTTTCGTGAGAACGGCGGCATAAATTAAAAATATTATGTACCTACCTTCTGAAGATAATAAGATATTTTTTTTAATTTTAGAATGTTATGTACATCACAACCGAAATTATATTGTTTATTAAAGATAATTAATTAATTAAATTCTACATTCCTCACCTTTAAGCCACAGGGCTGATACTTATTTATTGTTGCACTCCGCAATGAAAGAAATGTATTCTCATAATGATTACCTACATCACAGAACACGAGTTCAAAAAGCTTAGAATTCGTTGATATTACCGATTACGCACGCGAATAAACTTCCAAGAAGGAGAACAGACGGAGTGAGAGGTATGGAGAAGTGGGGGAGGGGAGTTAGGAGTTAGGTGCCTCTTTTCGCTTCTCACTGAGCGGAACTGCCATCAAAGGAGTCGCCCTTTGACGATTGTTCCCGGAGTCATTCTGCCAACCAAACCGACATCCCTCTCATTGACGGTGTTAAATTGATCGCGATGTCACCGCGGCCAATTAACTACCACTCGGCCCTCTCCTCCGCCGAAATAAGTACCCACCTATCTACTTAGGCCGCTACCCTAATGACTCCGAAACTGTTCAACAGCAGGCTTTGTCTCCGATCCTTTACTCCTTTTTGCGAGCAGTGGAGGCTTGTACTCACAAAAATGGGTGGTTCGCTAAAAATATTGTCAGTCTATCCCCTATGCCAGGTACAAAATACTAGCAATTTTGAAGACTGCGAAGCAACCTTTCCTAAGCAACCTTACCAGCAACTAACCTGCTGGAAATATCTGTATGCGAACTGTGAACTAAAGTGTTGCCATCTCAGCGCGACAAATAAATTTATTGTGTCTTTGGCTACTTCCGCCTCGCAGAAGAGTTCCGAGGCTTTAATGAGCCCCGCTCTCGTTTCGGAGAATTTTTATTACAATGGTCAACATTCACGTTCTGCGCATATAAATAATTTTGTTCGCAGCTGACATTTATCAGTGGGCGATATGGAATCCATTCGCACCACTTAACATATGACACGTAACACAAATAACGAAAATTCGGGCCGGTTGAACTTAACTAAATATTTTTATAGTATTTCTTTTATAATTGTTATTTAATTTGATTTTTGGTGGTATTATTAATGGTTAGTAATTAACATTTTTAGATTTAACGAGATTTTGTGAGTGAACCTACAGCGCTAGCCGCCACTGCGACCGGTATGGGCTGCGAATACTTCACATCTATGTTATGTAACATTGATTGTTGTGATGACAAAAGACAGTGTGTTCAAAAACTTTTTTTACGAATGTAGAAATAGCCTTAATAAGCCAAGGTAGGTTGTTACATAATCATTACCCAAATTATTCAAAGCGAGCTGCGAGGCCACAGCTAATACCTTTTCCAAATCTTATCGTATCTTGTAGAAGAACCATGACCGATTTGGTACGCACTTTTACACAAAATAGCTTATTGAACCTGACTTAACAAAGCTAATAACGTTCCGAGTACCAACTCGTAACACGAGACATCCAGAGTTGTTCTTTGTAAATTCGTCAAAAACAAATTATGCCATTAATTCGTCAGTCCTAAGGCTTGGAAATATAATCAGTTCCGTTAGTATTTTCTTTTATTCCATATTTAAAATTTTATGAGATTTTTTTTTTCACTAATACATAACACAAACTGTGACTTACTTTTTGTATTGATTTTTAAATAAATCTATTTGAATTTCACTTTTATTTTGTAGAATGAATTTGTGAAAGAAGTGGAATCCGTCAAAGATCAGATTATTCATGATTTCAGAGGCATCTTTGGCAATTTTTAGTGATTTAAGTTTGGCGTTGTAGTTTTTTAAATTTTTAATTTTTATTTGAGACAGATAGTGTATTCAATTCCTCGACTGGCTAAGTCCTCCATCACGACACTAGCAAAAATTTTCGCTTACTGTGGTGGTAGTAGGAGATTTTCAAATATTGTCACGTTATTACTTAAATTACTCTGTAATGTTTGTCTTTCCTTTAAATAAACCAATGTATATTATTTAAATTTTCCCACCCTGATGTCAAACACAACCCAATTGGTACGAAATCTAGTTAACAACTATGTTACCGTTTCACTTTTTAACAGCGTAATTTTTCACTTAATTTAATCGGAATGAATAAATTAATCGGCGACTATTCAAATACAAACCAGTTTAATGAAGCAATGCAGAACACCCCAAACAGTAAATGACTTTCCTCCCCTTTAAGCAGTATTAATGTTGATATGCACCCTTTTGGGTTGGAACTCCCCGCTCCGGCTTTATAGATCATTATTTAATGGTCTCGCTAAATTCAAAAACACATTTATATTCCCCCACCGGGGAGGGGCGGGGGGGGGGGAGAGGCGAGTCACAAATAGTTACGGAGATCATTTTAAATTGTCTTCATCTTTTGTTTGTACACGCGCGGTTTCGGTTAATGATTCCCATATTCTGATGTTCACAGAATTTATTATGAATTCTTGAATTCGTTACTGTCATATATTTCAGAAGTGCCATCTACTAATATTTGTCTGAAAACTTAGCTATAAGTTAGCTTGCAAACATTTCAAACTAATTCGGAATAGGTACTCCGGGGATAATGTTATGTCAGAGTAGGTAGGTACCGACACCACCATTTTTTTAATAAAGAAATGTGCATTTAAAATGTGAAAATACTAAGAGTAATATATTTACAGCGGAAGTCAAACATCACATTAATTTATGTTTCATTTTATCTACTGCAGGTATGCATGTTAATTCTCGTGTATACGAGCAAGATAAGGCAAATAATTAGTTCAATAAATTGAATAATTTTATATTGACGGTGGATCATTTTCAAACCAATAAATAACTGTAGATTCATCAGTTTTCCCCTTAATGTGTATTTTGGTTTCGCTTGGACCAAGCTTCATCAAGACATTTATAATAACTTACGCATGATTAAATAAATTACTGTAGGTACTTAATTAAGATAACTTATTAGCAAAAAGCGTATTATTATTATGAGTACATTATACTTATGTTTGTATACCTATGTAGGTTTACGTACGTGCCTATGTATTCTCTCTCATTTCAATGGGAAACAGTGGGAATAACAACCGATCAAACTGATAGTACGAATAACTGATTAAATTACAATTGGAATTACAGTATCAACAGCGGATGGCGTTCTTCGTAAGAAACGTGAAAAACTGCAAAACTGTCCACATTTACGAGAGACAAGTATCTAAAGCAAAATGCCAGAATACTTAACAAGAAGAGAAATATCTCCAAATCATTGGTTGTAACAAATAAAGAAATTTGTTATTTACAAAAAACATGTTGAAGGAGTTAAATATCTTGTCATTTAAACAAATTATTTACTTTAATACCATATTTTTAATCTACAAGATAATCAATGGCCATACGTCTAGTGAATTCCTAAGAAAAAATGATAAACTACAGAACAAACACACACATGAGACGAGGAAAAGAAATGAATTGAGACTCCCCTTCAGGAAAAAAAACACAGAGTCAAAAGTCATTGATGTACGGAGCGTTGAAGATATTTGGAGAGCTACCAGAAGAAATAAAATCAGAGGAAAACATAAAAACATTTAAAATTAACTTACGAAAATATGTGATTGATTCATTTTAAATGTGTTACTATAATTATATGTATATGTTTATAAAGATTGTATTAGGACATAGATAACTATGTACCTACTTAAAATACCGCAATAAACAATAAACAAAATCTTAACTAAAAATACGCACATAACTGAATATTACAGAAAGGTACCTATTTTATTTAGGTAACCGTGTGTTCAAAATTATCAACGAAATTCGTTTAGTGAATATCTTTTGAAAAATACTGTACCAAAATCCGTCCTCCAAAAAAGATCATGTTTGTAGAGGTAGGTGTTTACTAAAATAAATTATAATGTTTCGTCAAGTTATTAGGTACGACGAAACCTGCCCTTCGGGAAAGACCGTAATATTGTGAGAAAAAATATTTTTTCCTTTCGATTCTGTTCGTTTTCTTGCTTCAACCCGGCAAGAATTTGTCGTAGAGGCCCCGACTTGTTTGTTCGTAGGCTCCAAGCCAGGTTGGAATCGGGGAGAGTGAGATATTTACTGAAATGTACTATTATAGTTGTTGTACCCATGTTTAAGGTTTACTGTCAACATTCATACTTCTTGGTAAAAGTGGAAATATAAAAATGAAATGATCGGAATATATTTTTAACTCTTAAATGCATCTTGTGGTATAACTAAAACATGCCAGCACATCGTCATTTTATAACTTTATAAATTATTTATGTCGCTTTTGTTTATTATTTTTTTCGTGCTTTTAATGTAAAACACGATTTTTATGAAAAAAATATTAAAGATTCAGAGACAACCTTTTCTTTCTATTTTATTTTGGGTATACCCATCAATGTGATATATTATTGAAGAAGAAGATAATACTGGTAAATCTTAATGAAACGTGAAGCAGTACAAGACAAGATAACGGACACAAATAGTAATCGAAGAATCGAACCCAGGATTTCTGGTCTTACCGGGATAGGTGTCTTAAACCACTTGACCATTCGGACCAATTTATTTTGTCGATCTCACATTACGAATTCAGAATTAAGAATATCATTTCATCAACTAATTTTTTCCATATATTTGCATCTAACCTTTTTAATGAAAACAAAGTTTCTAATGAAATTGGTATGTTACCTAGATAGTGTCTCGGATAAACATATCCGATTTTTATTTATATGTGATATATTGATTTTTTAAAAGTCTAAATGAATATTCAGGAATTTTTACATTTAAACTTATTTTGAAGGTTATAATCATCAATGAATTACATCACTAATTCCTAGTTGTGACCGTTATCTTTTTTATTTTTCTATTTCATGTTTTTTAGATTTATTAATATTATCTTCTTCTTTAATAAAATAATAATGAAATCGATTAAAATTTATCAAATTATTTGTCATGTTCTGGGATGAAATAATATAATAAACATGTTTCTTTAATCTAAAAAGTCATGCAACGAAGGGTTGAAATTTATAAAAGGCTAACCTAATACAAGAAAACTTTGTTGGTTAAATTAATATTAACGATATATTTTTATTTGAAAAATGATGTTGAGAGACATTGAAAAGTTCATAATATAACATAGTATGTTGCCACTGGGTATCTATGTCGATAGAAATGTAGTATTCACAGATAAAAGAATTTTGCGGGACTTTATTATATTCAGTTGTAGGACTACTTTCTTTCTCTCCATATATGACAACACTGGCGCGAAGTAATCCGCTATTCAACGCAATCGAACATGACAAGGCGAATCATCATTCCGGTTTTAGCGTTCGAGTCCGCCAGTCCTATCTTACTGCCACCGTTTCCTACCAAACGCGCACTGCGTAATTGTAAAAAAAATTCTCACGAAAAAACTGAAAAGTAATCGTGCAGCCACTAGTTTATATCTCCTGAACACCATTTAAGGATTTGAAAGGCTCTATCCAAACAAGCCCCACACACACAGTGATTGATACTTCTTCCTTCATGAAGAACGAGACAAGTAATCGGTTTCAAAGTTTTCCACTATACTTACAACTGTTAAACGGTATTTAAAAAACAGGGATTTAAAAAAATATCATGTTTATTAATTGTTTTATTTTATTTTAACTTTTACAATCTAATGATTTAGACACATTTATTCAAACAATAATAAGAGAAAAACATTTCTTTAACCTTAACTGAACAAAAGCGTTGGCTTCTATAGAAGAAAAAAAACAAATTTAGAACTAATAAGTAGGTATGTAGATTTATTAAGAAAACTGTATAACAGCACCATTGAGGTGATTACACACAAAAATGGCATTATACAAATAACTGATATATTATTATTATAATGTAATGTAAATCACATTATTTGTATGTACAAAAAAGCCTGACAGATGGGAAACATCACAATTGATTTTTATTAAAGGAAGAAAGTGTAATTAAACAAGCCTTTACGTTTTTGATAGTAAAACCGTTATTCTATTTTATTATTAAAATATATACATAGAAACATATTGCATATTAAAAATTCGTTTCATTGCCAATTTTAGTGTGAATTGAAGCAAATATACCGCACAGTTTTAGCGATCGGGCGAATCTTTTGAAGATCCGACGAGTCACGAGGTGTGTAGAGCGTCGTCCCGTCTTGCAACGCTTGCTGCGCAATAGTCGGTTTTACTCCCCTGCGCGAGAAAAAAGATTTAAGTTAGGTACCTATGTGCATTAAGGCTTGAGGCTAATGAAATTTCTTAACCTCGAATAATGTTGCTAATACGTGTTTGCTGTTGTGGTATCAATTTTGTTCCACTCCATCCTATTTTATAATTGTTTCAAATGATTAGTCAGATCCACCTCTGTCCTGGTTAATTGTGCCGCGCCCCCAACCCGATAGGCGTGGTCGGGATAATCAATACGTCAATACGGAGATGACACGGTCCTTAGGCCCGATCCGCTGTCCGCCCCGCCGCAAAAAGACCTAATCATGCAGTAATACAGCACTTCCCCACCAACAAAATAATCCATCCCTTTTTACGAACAAATGAATAACTATGTCAATACGGAGATAGTAGGTAGGTGCTTACGCTCCTTAAGCACGATAGGCTGTACGCCACACACCGAAAGGAAAGATCCTTATGGTCGGGCTAGTTTCTCCACCAACTTGCCAATATATCACTTTTTATGAATTCATTTTTTAACAGAATCGTCCGATATGTGAAATAAAATTTCAGTATATTTTCAAGATCTTCTTCATAATATTCCGACTTTTGTATGTGAACTAACTTAACATCAAACACAAATATGATTTGATTCTTATTGTATAGAATACAAACCTTGACATCAAATATGATTCTTACTGTATAGAATACAAACCTTGACATCAAATATGATTCTTACTGTATAGAATACAAACCTTGACATCAAATATGATTCTTACTGTATAGAATACAAACTTTGACACTATTTATATATTTTTTTTAATGTGAGTATCGCACAAGATTTTTAATATGCTCTCAACTATCTGAAGCCAGTGAGACTATGGAATCTCCAATTGGGGTACCTACCTATACTGTGAGACTTAAGATGATGGAGAGGAGAAGAAGACGGGGTGAAAGAAGGTGGTGAAGTACTTGGCTATTGAGATCTGGTCACCAATCATAGACAAAGCCATTTCAAACTAAGTTTAGATTGAGAAGGTGACACCTATAGAGTATGTAGCACTCTGGAACGTGCTGCAAATATGCTACATAATGTTATTTTTAATTAATTCATTTATTTATTCACGTCTTGAAGGCTTTTAAATGCACAAATTAGTAAAGATAAGTTGTTATGGTGTACATTAATAAATGTATAGTAAATAACATAATAATAATAAAAAAGTTTTTTACTATCTTTCTTTTTTGTAACAAATACAGATAATGACATTTTCACTGGGATCTCCCGTGCTGAGGATTTCATCAACATATTATTAAAATTTAGTAGTATGGATAATGCAAAGTAATTAAAAAATATTAATTTAATTATTGTGTTTTTTTGTTCAGTTAATGTATTTTTGATCTTCCTATGTTCTGTGTCCAGCTTTTTATTTGAGATTTAAATATTTTATTTTCGCTTACAGTTTTGAATGAGAGTGGGATTTGGTTGTAGAGTTTAGTACCATCGTATAGAAATTTTTTTCTAAACGTTTTATTTGTTTTTGCTTGTTGGATTTGTTAATGACCCAGAAATCCGGTATTTCTAATATATGAGTTAGTTGTTATTTCTTGAGTTTTTTTATTTATAAATGTAAGGTTCTAAGCGAAAGTTACTTCATTACCAAAACGAATGCGAGATAGATACTTTTAATGTTTTATATCAATTAGTAACTAACTAAAGCAGGGGTAAGCAGAGAGGACTGACCCCCAAATAACTCGGTCTTGGCACACACTCCTTGCCTCATTCATATTCATACATCGTCTCATACATACTCTTCTATTATTCAGACTTATCACTTCCACTTTAAAACATCAAGGGATTAATATTTCTTAAAAAAGGAACACTCAGTTCGTGTCGGTGTAACTCTAAAAACTCAATCTAGGATTTAAAAAGTGATAAGTAGCCATCTTCAGACTGATACAATTATTCTTAATACCTACTATGGTATATGTATAAAACGTTTGGGGGAGGGAGATAGATATTTATTTTTATTTTTATAAAAATACAAATCAATATATTTTTTAAATCATTGTACACCATCCCTGTGGACCCCTCCCCCTCCCCTAAACTCAAAAAATCAAAATTTTGGTTCCATGATAACTCAACACAGTGACAAGTTAACACACAAAAAGTGATGTAAAGTCATTGAAAACGATGAAAAAAAAGAAGTTTTTAACCTAACATAACCTAACATAACCTAACCTACTTAACCCAGTTAATAAAGTTTTTGTTTCATCACTTTCCATGACTTTATATAACTTTTTAAAGAAGTGATGAATTTTCATTGTGATCATTTATCCGGTCACCAAAAATTTAAACATCACAAGAATATTTTTAATGAATTGCATTAGGTACATGCGACTAGCCCAGCAAACCTTCATCAGCTAACAGAAAAGCCCAAAAAGCATCAATATATGATAGTTGCGCGTTAGGTTTTAAAATTGAATAGCCTTAAATGTGTACCCTTCACCCCCCTTTGCCCCTTGTCCCCTTTCCGTGATCCGGGCCAAAGACAAGGATTATTGTTATCAGTGTTATCGTTGCATCTTCCCCGCGAACATTTCGTGTCATCTTGAAACCCGCATATGTTTGAACTCGGCTGTGACTATTTTGGAGCACAATCGTCCAGTGAAACATTTTTACCCGCAGCAGTGGATGTCACTGTGTTTTTGTTTGTGTTAATGATCGAATGTTAATTGTGTGAAAACTGATAAGAAAAAAAACCAGCGGCTTATGGAGGACGAGATCAGGGTAAGTTTTTGGCCTTTCCCAATCATTTCCTCTTGCAAACACTAAGGCAATTCAATTCGTTTTGTTTGGCTTAGTCTATATCGCATCCGCACCGCACCGCAACCCCCCCGCACAATTGTGAACGAAAGATTTCCGCACAACCATCAAATTGGTCCAATTTCGAACCGAATTATATTGTATTACTTTCGTTCGCAATTGCAATCTATAATCATTATTTGTACCAAAATCATGGCATTTGCATTATAAATGGGTTCAAATTTAGTCCGTCAAATTGCTATATTAAAAACGAATTACATTTCATTCCTCGTTGCAAATTATAGGTTGACAATAATTTAATCGTGTATGTAGGTACCTGGTTTAACGCAAGGAATCGTATGTAGGTACTTGTATTCAATACTGAATTCTAATAATACGAGTACATACTTCGCTAGCGTTAAGTACGTAGGTATGTATTAACGACCGCTAATAATAGATAGTAAACAGAATAATAATTCAGTTGTTATTGAGTTTAATTTGGAAACACATATCAGAAGAATTGTTTACTTTGATCAATTACGCTAGCGTTAATTAAATTATAGCGTTATTTAAATTATAATTAATTATTTGGGTTAATTATTTATTGCTAAATACATAATGGCTACTAAAGAAAAAAAGTTGAAATTACTGACGGCTCAGAGAGATGCGTTAGATGCACGTCTTACTAAGTTATTTGAACTATTAAATAAAATTTCCGACTTGAGTATTCTAGAGGAGTTTCTTTCGTTAGTTGAAACTCTAGACTTGACTAGAAGTAAGTATGAGGACATATCTCAACAAATAAATATATTAAATTTGGAAATCGATTCAAACTTTGAACCTGATTTTGAAAGATGGTTCAAGTTCGACGATATGTACGGACATATCAAAAGAAAAATATCATTAAATCGGGAAAACACTTCACGGGTGGTTACAGAATCGAAAAAATGTAGTGTTAAGCTCCCACCGATTGAATTAGCGTATTTCGATGGGGAAATAAAAAATTGGCCCATATTTTATTCAAGTTTTATTAACACCGTACACAATAATGATACACTTTCTAATTCAGAAAAGTTATATTATTTATTGGGAAAAATCAGTAACCGTGTTAAATCAACGTTCGCCGGGATCATTTTATCGCCGGAAAATTACGAAATTATTTTTAACTCGTTGATCGATAAATATAACGACAAAAGAGTAATATCTTCTGCATACATCGATCAAATTTTGGATTTTAAATCCTTTGCTGTTGCCAATATCAATAATCTGGAATCCTTCATTGATCATTTTGCGTCGGCTGTGGCAGCCGTTAAAAATGTAAATTTAAATAATTTGTGTGACTTTATTTTCTTACACATTGCATTGAAAAAACTGGATATGGACTCGGTGAAAGGATTCGAAACATACAATCGGGAAAATGAATTTCCCTCGTTTGAAGACTTGGTGAAATTTGTGCGGGAACAAGTTAAGATCTTGCAAAGAACCGGTTCTTCAAGGAAATCGATGGAAAATAAAGGTGAAACGTCAAAACGGTCACAAAGATCGACGCAAGCCTATATGAGCGCTGGTAGTGATGAAAATCGTCAGCCTATTAAATGTTTACTTTGCAAAAATCAATCGCACGGAAATTTGTTTAAATGTTCAGAATTTAAAAAATTGAATGTGAGGGAACGGTTCAATTTTATCAAAAGCAAGGGATTTTGTTTTAGATGCCTTAGTGATAGACATAAGGCTAGGACTTGCAATTCAAATCAAAATTGTCATAAGTGTAATGACAAGTTTCATCATACAATGTTACATTTTGAAGAACAGGGTGCATCACACAAGGGGCAGTCAGACTCTCAAAATGCCCAAAGATTTGAAAACCAGAAAGCTGATCAATTGAATGATCCAAAACCGGGCTGCTCCGATTCTGATGTAGCTTTGTGTACTTTTTCAACTGTTCGATCTCATAATCTAAAGACTCATTGTACTGTATTGCTGGCTACCGCACGAGTGGGAATAATAGACGCACATGGAAATGAACATCTCGTTAGGTGTTTATTGGACAGCGCATCTCAGAGCAATTTCATTACTCGGGATTGTTGTAGAAAATTAGGATTTTTTGAATATCAACGCCCGTCTTGTTCCACCGTTAAGGGTATTGGAGGATCGTCTAAGCCCATTACAGGCTCCATACAGACCGAAATTTACTCTCGTTTCAATCGAGCAATAAATTATAACATTACTTCACTGATTGTGAATAAAGTTACAGAGCGCTTACCTACCGCCAAAGTTGATGTACCTTCATTGTCATATTTGAATGACTTACCGTTGGCGGATGAGTCATATGGAGAACCAGGAGAAATTGATATGTTGCTAGGAGCCCAGCTCTTCCCGCATCTCCTGTTGTCAAAAAGGGTTCAAGACCCTTTTCAGAGGCATAATCTGCATGCTTTAGAAACAGTTCTAGGATACGTTATTTTGGGATCAGCACCAACTCGGGTTGAGGATAATGTTAGCGTATCTTGTTGTGCCATGCTAGAAGAACCAGATGATATTTGTCTCAAAAGATTTTGGGAATTAGAAGAGGTAAACGTACCGTCTATTAAAAGTCCTGAAGATCGTGAATGTGAGGAAATATATCAAAGAACAACCACAAGAGATCCTGAAAATGGAAGATATATAGTAACTTTGCCATTTAAAGGGGATGTTTCAACCCTTGGGGATTCATTTGCAATGGCAAAGAAACGTTTTTTATGCCTTGAACGTAAATTGGAAGCATCTCCAAAATTAAGAGAAGCTTATAATAATATTATCAATGAATATTTAGAGAAGGATTATTTGACTCTCAGCACTTCAAATGAAGGAAATGAGCTGCCTTCATACATAATTCCGCACCATGGAGTTGTACGAGAGGATAAAATCACGACCAGTTTGAGAATAGTCCTGGACGCTAGCGCAAAAACAAGCACTTCCGTGTCATTGAATAATATTTTATATAGTGGGGAAAATTTACAGGGAAATTTATTTAATATAATTATGAATTTTCGTGTATTCCCAATAGCTCTCTCAGCTGATATACGCAAAATGTTTTTGTGTATAGGAGTGAAAGATAGTGATCGGAGATATCAACGAATCTTGTATCGCTTCTCGCCCAGCGAAGATATTAAAACTTATGAGTTTAACCGCGTTTGTTTTGGTCTTATATCCAGCCCATTTCAAGCTTTACGCACTATCAGGCAATTGGCCTCCGATGAAGGAGAAGCTTTTCCTGAGGCTAAGAAAATTATTGAAGAATTTTTATATATGGATGATTTTGTATATAGTATGGAAACTGAAGAGGGTGCAAAGGAAACGTCCTCTCAGTTAATCGCATTATTGAAGACTGGCCAATTCGACCTTGTCAAGTGGACCAGCAATTCGCAAGATGTTCTGGAATCTATTCCAGATTCGCATCGCTTATCAGCGATAAAGGAATTTGATGAAGTAAGCATGCATAAAATATTGGGCTTATACTGGTCACCAAATTCCGATTTATTCTCGTTCGTCACTTCTACACCTAAAACAGGTTGTACAAAACGAAATATATTGTCTTGTGTCGCAAAAATATGGGATATTATGGGCTTCATCGCGCCTGTCGTTTTATATGCCAAGCTTTTAATTAAACAATTGTGGCTACACAAATGCGATTGGGATGATGAGCCTCCCGACGATATTGTAAGGATATGGACGCAATTCTGTGAGGAACTTTCCTCACTAAATAGAATACAAATTCCGCGCCATACTGGCATCACGTCCAGTAGCATCGTAACCATTGTTGGTTTCGCAGATGCCAGCGAAAAGGCATATGGAGGTATAGTGTATTTCCATGTCCGAAATCATGAAGCAATTTCAGTACATGTTGCTTGTGCAAAATCAAAGGTTTCTCCTGTGAAAATTGTTTCTCTCGCACGATTAGAGCTTTGCGCTGCATTAATACTTGCAAAATTAATGCATAACGTAGTAGAAACCTTAGAAAAACGCTTGAAAATTGAAAATATATACGCATTTACTGATTCCACTGTAGCACTTTGTTGGATTCAGTCTTCTCCGCACCGTTGGGGGACATTCGTGGCTAATAGAGTTGCTAAAATTCAATCTGAATTATCGGCTACCTGTTTTAATCATATCGCAGGCACAGATAATCCCGCTGATTGTCTGTCACGAGGGCTTACCCCCAATCAAATTTTAGATCACCCGCTATGGTTTCATGGCCCACCGTGGATGAAATTTAGGCCTGATCGGTGGCCCATTACCACATTTGATGTTACGATGGTGATAGAACCACCCGAACAGAAGTCTATTTCGTTAGTAATGACTTCTGGTTTAGAAGAATATGATATTCTAACCCTGTCAAAGCGCTTTTCCTCGTGGAATAAATTATTACGATGTTTGGTTTACGTATTTCGTTTTCTTAAGGTGTTGCCATATCGAAAATATATAAGTGGGTCAGATTTAGAGTTCGTTGAGCTTAAAATATTGCGCGAAATACAACGAGCGTACTTTCCCGGGGAATTGATAAATCTACAACAAGGAAAAACGTGTAAACCCGTATTTCAACGTTTGAGACCGTTCTTGAATGACGGAATCATAAGGTTGGGAGGTCGTTTAGTTAATTCGGATTTAAATTATGATCAAAAGCACCCCATAGTTCTCCCGCGAAAGGATCACGTTTTAAATTTGTTGGTTGATCATTATCATAAAATTCATTGTCACTCGGGTCCCGCATTATTAATGTCTATTTTGAGGCAAAAATATTGGATACTGTCAGCCCGTAGTTTAATTCGAAATCGAGTACATAAATGCAATTCGTGTTTTCGGCTACGCCCTAAAACAATTGCACCTTTAATGGCGGATCATAGAGATTGTCGTGTCATTCAGTCTATTAAACCATTTACGCATGTGGGTATAGACTTTGCCGGGCCTTTAAGGGTAACCGTATCACGTGGACGTGGAATTCGTTCTCAAAAGGCGTATATTTGCTTATTTGTGTGTTTGACAACAAGAGCTATACACCTTGAATTGGCGTCAAGTTTGAGCACCGAATGTTTTCTGAACGCATTCAAACGATTTCTTTCTAGGCGTGGTCCTGTGTCAAATTTATACTCAGACAACGGAACTAACTTTGTAGGAGCCAAGAGAAAATTGAATGAATTGCACGCATTTTCGTCATCTTCACATTTTGGTGAAGAATTCGCAAGTATTTTGGCCAATAATAGAATAAGCTGGCATTTGAATGCGCCAATAGCACCCCACTTTGGAAGAAATTGGGAATCCAATATTAAAAGTATGAAGACTCATCTTTTCCGGGTAATAGGAGATCAGATTCTATCGTTTGAAGAGGCAACTACAGTACTTGCACAAGTAGAAACCATTCTGAATACGAGGCCATTGTGTAGAACGCTCTCTTCAGACCCCTCCGAGCCCCTTGCGTTAACGCCAGCTCACTTCTTGACGACAACTCCCTTAAAACACCTGCCCGCCATGGAAATCGAGAAGGATAATTTGAACCTTCTATCGCGTCATGATTTACTCGATAAATTAATTCAATCATTCTGGAAGCGATGGAGATTAGATTACTTGCATACTTTGCAAGTACGTCCAAAATGGAATACTCCTACTAATCCAGTAAAGGTTGGCTTAGTAGTAATAGTGGGAACTGAAAACGCCCCACCATTACATTGGCCGTTAGCTGTAATTGATGAAGTTTTCCCCGCAAAAGATGGAGTAATTCGTGTTGCTCGTGTCAGAACAGTGCTGGGATCTTATATTCGCCCAGTAATACGGCTATACCCTTTGCCAACTCAATAATAGTAGTTTAGTAGCATTAGGTTTAGTCAATGTAGTTTAGGAAATTTAGGATAACTGTAGGTTATGTTAATTTGTTTATATGATAAATGCCATGACAATGCGGTTTTAAAAGGGGTGATTTCGCACCCTTTCAAGGCGGGGGGGATAGTTGCGCGTTAGGTTTTAAAATTGAATAGCCTTAAATGTGTACCCTTCACCCCCCTTTGCCCCTTGTCCCCTTTCCGTGATCCGGGCCAAAGACAAGGATTATTGTTATCAGTGTTATCGTTGCATCTTCCCCGCGAACATTTCGTGTCATCTTGAAACCCGCATATGTTTGAACTCGGCTGTGACTATTTTGGAGCACAATCGTCCAGTGAAACATTTTTACCCGCAGCAGTGGATGTCACTGTGTTTTTGTTTGTGTTAATGATCGAATGTTAATTGTGTGAAAACTGATAAGAAAAAAAACCAGCGGCTTATGGAGGACGAGATCAGGGTAAGTTTTTGGCCTTTCCCAATCATTTCCTCTTGCAAACACTAAGGCAATTCAATTCGTTTTGTTTGGCTTAGTCTATATCGCATCCGCACCGCACCGCAACCCCCCCGCACAATTGTGAACGAAAGATTTCCGCACAACCATATGATACTATTTATATAGCTCTTCCAAAATACCAATTTATATATAAATAAGGTAAATCCATGTAATGCATTATTATTATTTTTATGAACACAAACATATCATATAATAAATAGGTTAGAATGTTGCTATGAGAGTAATTGGGAATCTGGGAATTATTCCTTTCGCTCCCACATTATGGAGTCCCCGAGAAAGTATATGGACAATAAAATGTCACCGGTCTTTTTATGTTCAAACGGAATACTCTCTCGTTGGATAGGTACTTTTCTTTTTGAGGAAATGTCTATTCCTTCTTTGGCCTTGTACCAATGAAGAATAATATTATGTAAGTTTTGCTGTAATAAGTTGCGTTCGCTATTGAGACTGGAAATTACTTAATTCGATGAGGGGGGAAATATAATTTATTAGTTTATATATTAGGATCTAGTTATTTAATCTATTTATAAAATTTTATTTAAATAATTTTTCGTTTTATTTAAATAAATAGATACATTTATAGTAAATAATTACATTTCACAATAATCCTTTTCTGAAATTCTATAAGGATAAACTATGTGTATGGGCGTTTCAAACGATGTCCAATATGTAAACTATACCGGAACCCGATAAAGATATATATTTATGAAATTCCATTTAAATCATTTATCCTTAATCAACAACAAAAAGTTAATTAAAAATAATTATTTACATTTCACAATAATCTTTTTCTGATATACTGTAAAGATAAACTATGTGTATGAGCGTTTTAAATATAGTTTATTCGTTAAATAATTTAAATGTAGGGTCCCGATATAGTTTACATATTGGACATCGTTATATATATATAGGTATATACAGTGAGACTATGGCATCTCCAATTGGAGTACCTACCTATAATGTGAAAATGAAGATGGTGGAGAGGGGAAGGAGACTGGAGGAAGTAGTTGAAGTGCTTTGCTATTGAGATCTGGTCACCAAACACGTACAAAGCCATTACAAACAATGTTTAGATTCCGAATGGTGGTCTTTCACTATGAGTATATAGAACTCTGGAATGTGCAGAAAATATGCTACATTATGTAATTTTTACTATATTTATTCACGTCTTATATATATATTATTTCCACGATCATTATTTTAATACTTACATGTTTATTTATTTATTAATTTTCGGGAAATCGACAGTTTACATCTATTTCCGTTGGTGCATAAGCATTATATAGCCAAAATAAAACCAATTATGGATTTCCTCCTTGTGACTTTACCTCTACTGAAACAGCATAATAAGGAATAAGTAAGTAATAAGTAAATTAAATTTGTAAGAAGGGAAAGGAATTACGATTTGGTTAATATTATTACATTTATTATTTTAAAATATTATTACATCTCTAGTCTAGAGAAGAAATAATATTTTGGGACGGTAGGTACCAAATCTTCAAATAACAACATCCTAAACATTACCATAAATCTATATGTAATCACATCAAAGTATAATTTCCTCTGGCGTTGTCGTCAACAAGTCATCATTTTCTCATAATTAGTTCATGAGGGTTCTTTATTACTTATGTAGTTCTGATTTCTCATATTACAGTTTATGTCGTGTACTGCGTAAAAGATGAAAGGCGTTAATTATGTGATGAATTTATCATAAAATATCCGCCATCTTAAACTGTATGAAAATCGGTACCAAATTCGAACACGTTCTTCTTTTCTTCCCGATTCATAAAATAAAAAGATGACCCACAGATGTAGAAACTGGGCGAAAAAAAATCACCTTGTGAAATGCCGATTATAGAGCAAATATTTTCACACAAAAGAAGGTATTGATATTTAAAGAATGACTAACACAATTTTTCAGTCGGAGGCGTCGCCACTGCAGATATTTCATGGAGATAAAAATATCATAGAAATAAAAAAAGTTTTTTTTTTTTGTAGTGTTGTTCCAAACTGTAATTTGGTTGCTAACTACCTGCTTTGGTAAGTTTTATAATATTGCTTATGTAAAACAAAATTATCATTTGTGCGAAATCGAGAACGAAACTTCATTTAGAATAAAAAAAGCAGCTCCCAACCGTCTGGTGCCAGTGAGGCCTCATAACATATCGCAATTTGAGCTACCATGGTGAGGCTGAGGAGATGAGGAAGAGGAAGGTGGGGAAGTACCTGGCTCTTCAGATCTGGCCACCTAACACGGCTAAAGCCATTTCAAGCAATGTTTCAATTCTGAATCGTGGTCTTAAACCAGGGTGACACTGAGAGTACTTTTCACTCTGGAACAAGCCGCAAATATATCTTATATTATTTTGAATGAATAAATTGTGAAATAAACTAATAAATCGAATAAAATTTTAATTCGCACGAAGAGCCTCGAATTATGGGAAAGGAACGAAGCAACAGCAAATGGTGCGAAACGTCGCTTGCGGTTGCTTCGTTCCATTCCCATAATAAGAGGTTATGCTCGAGTGTCGGCTCGCAAATGTAAACGCAGCATAAGATATCTAAGTTTTTTGCATTACACGGACCATATGTAGGGACGACAATATATTATATTTTTTCGAGATATTAATGATCTCCATAAAAGAAGAACATGTTACAATCAAATAATCAAGATATGAGAGTGCGGTCAAAGAGGTGAAATATTGGAAATACAGCGAGCTGTGAGGAGGTTATGACGTAAAAAGGGGGCCGGAAGATCTGCCGGGGCTTGTTCCGGGAGGTGCGGCCGGACCAGGAGGGAGTGCGGAGGGTTGGGAAACCGACACCCAGGAGGTGATGGCGGAAAAATATCAATGAATTGGTCATATTAGAACAATTGGTTGTGGTGAAATTTGTGATGATGGGAATCTTGAATGAAATTTTACGTAAAGTAGGTAGATTTATTTCGACTTTTTTAATCAAAATACTACAACAATAAAGCGAAAATAGTGAAAATATTAAAAAAAAAAACATGACTTGTTTGAAATAGAGCAAAAATTTCTCGATAAATGCTTTTGTTGCAAGACACACTTATAAGTTTTTTATACATGTAACATATTAAATAACAGAAATAACGTGTTTTTCATAATTTTCGGAGCTTACCATGCGATTTTTTTCTATCTAGGGAATTTCATATAATTAAAATTTCGGCATTAAAAATATATGTAATTTTAAAACATAAAGAGTTATAGGGAAACATGTTATAAATCGGTAGAAATTGGGTAGCTCAAATTGTGGTTTTTAAGTATGCGGTTATGTGGGTGCGTATATTTATCCCTGTGCGAAAAAATGATTCTGAATCATATGGGTAGGCTCATTCTAATCACCTGTTTAATTTTTACTGTGAAATATATGGCAATTACATGTATGTAAGAAAGCATCCGAATAGGTCACTTTACAACCATGAGCAGATCGAAAGCAGAGTACGTACACTTATACCATGTCAGTGTAGACAATCAACGAGGTTTATTATTCAAAACATAGTTTATTATTTTTAATTTGTTATTATCTAAATATTTTGCATAGCTTAGGAACTATTATTCATGTCTGTTATATTTCTGTGATTAACATTAAACTTTCAGAATTTTTAAAAACATTGTAATATTTATTTTTATTTACGAAAGAGGTTTTTGTGTTTGTTTGAGGTACTAATAATCTAAAAATTAATCACATTAGTTAATTTAAAAATAGAATAAAATATATTTTTTATTATTTTAAAATAGATCACATGGGTTACATTAATACATACATATTTTGCAAAATATAATATTTAGGTTTATAATTGGTCATGTATACCTTATCAGAAAAGAGGAGCTCTTGTGCCTGATAAGGGAGCCACGATTCTTACTTAGATTCAATGTTATAATATTATGTTATGTGTAAACTATATATAATAATATATTTATATATATTTTTTACTATTGATTTTATTTATTTGTTCTTGTTGGTTCGTAATACAGGGCAATTCGTAAGGGAAATTATTGTAGTTTTTTATGGCTTGGTAAATATAATGGTTTTGCATTTGAGTTGTTTTAAAGATTGGCGTAATAAATTGATTTCCATTTCTTATCAGTTTGTAAAATTCTTGATATTCTGTGTTATTTTTTTCTTTACACATTTTTATAATGGAAGTTTGCTTAAATATATCATCAATATTTGGTACTGGAAACAATTTAAAAAGCAATTTTGTTGGGAAAGTAGAGTTTTTTTTAAGTATTACCTTTATAATGATTTTTTGCGAGACCTTTACTGAGTTTAGGTTGTTTTTATAAGATCCTCCCCAACCTATGATTTCGTAGATAAGCAGGGAGTGGACAAGAGCATAATGCACATTTTTTAGTATTTTCACATTTAAAATATTTCTTAACCTAACAAATATATATATACATTTCCTTATTCTCTTCACTAACTCCGTAATATGGCTTTTCCATTTCAGATTTTCATCGATGATCATACCAAGATATTTAATTTCAGAAGAAGAGTTGATTACAGTACAAATAGGATTAAGTAGTTTACAGTTGACATTGTCACAATTTTCATCATGGATTATGATATTTACTTTGTGTTTAGGTATTTTTTGTAGTGAGAATAATACATATGTTGTTTTTTTGGCATTAAGTGTGAGTAGGTTATTATCAAACCATGATTTTAAGGTATTAATACATTCATTTGCAAGTTTATTAACTAGTTCCCATGTTTGACCTTTTATTAATAATACAGTAGCATCAGCATAAGAGATTAATTTACCTTTGATTTTCTGTTGGAAAATGTCATTTACATACATTAGAAATAGTAATGGTCCGAGGACCGTGCCTTGAGGATTGCCAAATGTACTTGTTAGTGGTGTACTAAAAGTTTGGTTTAATTTTACAATTTGAGGTCTCTCTGTTAAGTAGCTTTCTATCCATTTAAGGGCTTAGTGGTCAATGCCATTTTCTTTTAATTTTAATATAAGTCTTTCATGGGAAATGCTTTCTTTAAGTCAATAAAAATTCCTATACATTTATTTGATTTGTCCAGGGTACTCTGAATACTAGATGAAATTTTTGCAATGGCATCTTGGGTACTTTTTCCCTCTGTGAAACCGAATTGATTTTCATTTATAATCGAGTTTTTTTTTTAAGAATGCAGTTAGTCTTTTTTTTGCATTTTTTTCAATTTTTTTCGTTATATTAGATAAGAGTGAAATGGGTCTATAATTGTCCTCCAGGCTACCGGACTTAAATATTGGAGAGATTATGGTTTTCTTATACCTACGTGCTCGGGAAAACTCCTGTCTTAAAGCTATTGTTTATAATATGAGAGATTGGTATAGAAACATAATTTTTAATGATTTTTAGTGTTTTTACGGCGAGACCGTCAAATCCCGGAGCAGAACTACCTCGCATTTTTGATATAATTTGTACAATTTCAGACGGATTGGTTGGTTCGAAGAGTTCAAGTTTAGTTTCTATATTCGGAATATTTTCAATATACATATTATTTATTTTTTTCAATGTATTTTTTTCTGCTAGACTCTTTCCGATATTTGCAAAAAAATCATCAAAAGCGTTTGCTCCTTTTTTAGGTTCTTCAATACAGTTAATTATGTTATTGTTTTGTATTATACTCTTAATAGTATGCATAGCATTTTAATACAAAAATTTAAGGCAAAATTTGCGTATAGTTCCCCACGTGGCTTAACAAAGGACTAATGTATCTAAGTTTAAAAATCTTTTATATGTTTTCTGTTTTTATCACAATTTTTTCCAATCTCCTTTCCGGCCTTACATATTCTAGCCTCATACAAGTCCTAAACGGAAACCTTACATTCAACGGGAATCCTTCTGAAGCCTTTATACCTAAGTTTAATTCATAGAGTTTATTATCGGGAAGTTGTTTTTTCACTGTACCGAAATATGTAAATTCTTATAATATATTGAAAATATTAAAACATCCACAATTTACTTTATTTTGTGGAATTTTTAATTGAACATATTTGTGTGAAGTTTTTCAACACAAAGAAGATCAACTAGAAGCCGGTTGATGTTGATGCTAGGTTTATATGTAGGTAGGTACTCGTATATGTTGCTGATGCTGAGTTCTTAGAGTTTATCACCAAAATTTGATTTACCACTGCACCGAGATAAAATTTTTCATAATTTACGAAGGTACATTTCAGTGAAATTATCGGAGTTGATTAACGGCGCCGCTCGGCGGGCTGGATTATTCATCACATATATTTATTGATATAGCTTCTAGCTTAAGTCCCCGGCGTTGACCGGGTTTAACGCAGAGTTTTTAGAAATTAGAGGTAGACAGTAATTTTCCTCTTATTTTGAACGTCAAGTGTACAAAATTCTGCTTTGGGTTTGGAAAAGAGGATGGGATGTTTTTTTAAGTACCCTTTATCTTGTTTTGAGGGTGTTTGAATTGTGTATTATTCAATTTGTAGGTTAAGTGTGTAAAATTTCATCTGTCTCGGAATAAAACTGTAGATTTGAATACAAATCACATCCACGCCGCCCGCCACATAGATTTCTCAGCACAAAGTATTGTTAACGGAAACCATGTATTCAGTGGGAAGATGTTTTATGTCTAGCTATCCCATGCTAGTTTATCTTTGAAAGATGATTTTTCACAGTACCGAGATAGAGATTTTCACAATTTACGATATTTTTTTGGAATTACCAGTGTTATTTATATGGCGTGCTGGATAAAAAAATCCGAGATCATCACTTAGCCGCAATATATTACAGTGCATATGACTGACAGATAAAGTGGTGTGGAGGGAGCGGGCATCGGGCATGATAGATGGCGGTGTGCGTGAGGCCCCGCCCCGTGGCGCCCCTCCCGGAGGCGGGGCCGCACCTGCCGCCCGGGAGAGGAAGCTCGGTATCCGATACCACTCTCGCAATACCTATCCCACAGCCGGCCCGAGAGCCTTCCGAGAGGGTTTCCCGACCACCGCCCCCCGCCGCCCGACCCGATCCGCGCGCGCGACCCCCAACATCCGAAAATGTGCCGCGTCCTAATTGTCACCCCGACGTCGCTTACACCGCTGTGTTTTGTTTTACAAAAGTAAACAAATTTAATTTTAAAATTCAACACTAATATAAAATTTATTTCATGTTTTATTAATTTTAGGCGTGTTGCACAATAAATTATTAACTGTGCTAATTACCTACACGTAATTTGTTTTATCAGTGTCATTTATTTAAAACTTATTTCGTGCAAGATGAGCGTTACAGTTGCGGCGAGCATTTTTTCGGTTTTTGATGTTAGTACGCGCGTGAGGTTTTAGTAATCGAGGATCAGTTTGGTCGTCGAGGAGTTGTGAAAGAAGAAGTTAAAGGGAAGTGCTGGAGGTGTTGAGGACAACCACTTGTTTGTGCCAAGTCCCCGCAACGCGACTTGAGAAAAGAACCTCCAGAGCTTTATCGGGTAAGTTTAACTTCTTGTCACGCAATCTTTTGTATTTTCCTTATTTCAATTTGCTTTGCCCTTTCAAACGTTGGTATAGCGAAGGGTTGAAGACAGGATGTTTCCTGCTTGTAAAATAAAGATTAAACGATAAATATTTCATGTTTTGTCGTAAATTTTAAATTACAACCCCGATGAGCTTGTTTAAATTAGAAACCAAATACAATTACAACTTCGGGTATGAATTGAGATTTTCACGGCCAAAAGTATGATAGTTATTTGTTTTTGCGGTATTATGCTGTGTTTCGCTAACTTCTTCTTAGGCCAACGTTTCGGACAGCATTGCAGTGTCCATAATCAGGGCAGATGTGTAATCTAAATTATTACGTGATTACACATCTGCCCTGATGGTGGACACTGCGATGCTATCCGAAATAAATCACTATAATTACTACTTCGTTCATAATCGGTGTATATATAAACAATATGTAGGTACGCATGTATATATTTTTTTTTAAATTTTTTAATATTTATTTTATCTTTTAATCTTTATCCAATTTTTTTATGCATGGAGTAGGAAAAAAAATACAATCAATGAAGAAAATATTAACACAAAAATAAAAAAAGGTTAGGTATTGAACCCAGGACTTCGACCTTATTCTTTTGTTTTGATTTGATATTCTTGAATTATCAAATTTAAAGTTTTTCTCATTAAGTTATTAGAAAAAAACAGAAAATTGACGCTGAAATTTGATGAATTGTTCAAATTCTCCGAAACTGGTTTAAGAGTAACCAAAATAATCTATTTTAAAAAATGGGGTTATGGTAGAGTTTAATCCAGTCAATAGTTAAATTATGATGTTGACTAACTCTAATTTTACTGATGTAGGTACGTTTACCTACAGAAAGGACAGACATTTGTGATATACTCCTACGTAATGCAATATGAATAACATCATTGCATTGTAGGCGGGTAAGTTTACACATAAATAAAATAGTATATTTTCCAAAGCATCTATGTTTATGTTTTTTATTAAATTTTATATTCCATATGTTACTAGGAATGTGTTGCGAACGGGAAAATTTTTCCAATAACAATAATACAAATACATATATTTGTTTAAAATTAAACAATAACTTTGTAAACATCACTTATAGGTAAATACTTAATGTCGACCGGGTTTCATGAACATTATACAGTCCTGATGAAGCTACGGTTGTAGAATTACAGAGTAACCGCTTCATATGAAGAAACATATATTTGTCATTATTATGTACCAAAATCATAAGCGCTTTAATTTCCACCTATATATAAGTATTATGTGTACTCTTTTCGTTCATCAATCATACCGCTATTAATATCATAATTGTATATTTATTGATTAAATGGTGCAGAAGTAAGTAAGATCTGCTTCAAATATATTTCACACGCAGAAAACTTATGGAAAAAATACTAATTTATTAAGAATCTTTTCAAATTACTCGTAATCTGGTTAAAAACGAAATAATTAATAGGTTTCCTGATAAACTTTTAGTAAACTACGAGTGTATTGTAACGAAGTCGAAACACGTGTTCATAAAAATCCTAACATTTTCGTATTTCGTCATTATATATCATTAGACAAACGCTGGTGCATGAACACATGTTCTGATATTATTAAGAATTTACTATGTAAACTCATCTTTCTGAAATTGTAAGGTTTATCAGGAAGCGGCCAGCAGTTCCTTTTTTAACCGGATTATCAATAATTTGAAGAGATTTTCAATAAACACAGTCGAACATTCTAAGTGATAGGCTTACCGACCACCTTAAATCTTCCAATATTATATTTCGGAAACGATATATAATATATTTCTGAGAATATTGTGATTATTTCTCCATAAATCGTATTTATCGATAAATCGAGTACCTACCTACCTACCAATAAATATGACGAAGCACAGCATTTTTATGTTTCTAGAAATAATAATACGATTTTATAACCCTGAACAATAGCATCAATATTTTAAAACGTATAACAATAACGCCGAACAATAGTATCAATGTTTTATAACCTGTAACCATAACACCGAACAATATTGTATCAACGCGAACAACATTAGTATCAATATTTTATAACGTATAACTACAACGCCGAACAATAGCGACCGGTCGGTGGCCGAGTCGACATCGCGTTTGGGTCCTACCCAGGCGTAGTGTGTTCAATTCCTCGGCTGGCTAAGTCCTCCATCACAACACAAGCAACATTTTCAGCTTACTGTGGTGGTAGTAGGAGATGTTCAAATATTGTCAGGTTATTCGTAACCCGGGAATGTTTTTTTTTTTAAATAAATAAAAAAAATAGTATTTATGTTTTATAACCTGTAACTATAACACCAACCAATATTGTATCAATGCGAACAACATTAGTATCAATATTTTATAACGTGTAACCATAACCCTGAACAATAGTATCAATGTTTTATAATGTATAACAGTAACCCTGAACAATAGTATCAATGTTTTATAACGTGTAACCATAACCCTGTTCAATAGTATCAATGTTTTATAATGTATAACAGTAACCCTGAACAATAGTATCAATGTTTTATAACGTGTAACCATAACCCTGTTCAATAGTATCAATGTTTTATAACGTGTAACACTAACCTCGAAAAAAGTATCAATTTTTTATAACCTATAACCATAACCCTAAACAATAGTATCAATTTTTGCATTAAATCATAATGTAATCGCTGGAAAAACACATTTTATGTGGAATTTATTATGCAGGGAATCTTTTTTTAAGGAAAGTATGCTGACCTGTTTGGTCAAGCATATAAAGCAACCCCATTTATGCATTATTCATGATGACCCGCGGCCCGACCTCAAGTATTCGCAGGCTCTGTGCTCTATACTCCTCACGGGGAGGTTTATTAGGTACTGTCACGGGGCTGACTAATGCAGAATTAATTATTATGGAAGATAGGGGTCTTCAAGAATAAATCACGATGATTCCCAGCTGGAATTCTATAGAATTAAACATGTCCATTGTCTATGTATAATAATCATTTGAATGCAAATGCGTGATTGCCATTGCATTGTCACCATAAAATGCTTTGTCATCGACAACAAGTCCATCTGCCGAGTTTCAGCTCGTTCGGATGTCGTGAAGTTAGTTTTTCCAATTACAAATTGTGAATAATGAGAGACCCTGCCCTAAAATCATAAAGCTGTGGTTAATAAATGATCAATCCATGTACCTTTGAACACCTTAATGTAAATTCCCAAACTCTTTGTTTTTAGTGAGGTGCATTAGATATATTATGTATTTACAATTACTCGTTAGAAATATATTTTGCGAATGTCTGCAATAAAATAAAATCTGTGAAATGTACCTACTTAGAAATAAGACTTACTCATGTACACATAATCATACAATGTTATAGACATAGACTTAAGATATTTTTTTTTTTTGTTATTTGTTTTTGGGGTGTTATGCCGTGTTGCGCTAACTCCTTCTTTAGCCAACGTTTCGGACAGCATTGCAGTGTCCATCATCAGGGCAGATGTGTTATTTGAGGTTGTGTTAAAATGTGAGCTTATGTATGAGGTTGTGATACCGTGTTGCCAGCTCCAACCCTCTGAGCTAACATTAACGTATCATTTTATATTTAAAGTGGTTTTCTTCGTTTAGCTCTGGTGTATCCGTCAATTACCGGATACCAAGAACTATTGAGCTTAGCTCCATCGTCTCTATTAATGTTTACGGGATTTTTATGAATTTCAATGGCTTCCGTAATCAGCCGTGCTCTATAAGTTTTGGGTCTCCCCAGGATTTCAGGAACAAATCCAAAGTAATGCCCGGTGTCAATCAAATGCTCGGCAATTGCCGATTTGTCAGGGTGGCCGAGTTTACAAGCTCTGAAGTGTTCTGAAATCCTTTTGGAGATAGTCCGCTCTGTCTGGCCTACATAGACCTTGACACATCCGGAACAGCTGAGTTTATACACTCCATCTGTTTCCAGAGGAAACTTAGTCTTTGCAGACCTCAGTAAGTCCTGTATCTTTGTTGTTGTTCCGAAGACAGTCTTGATATTTTCCTTTCTCAATAGCCTGGCAATTCTGTCTGTCACATTATGCACATAAGGCAGGAAGGCACAGCCTTTCGACTCTTCTTCAATTCTGTCTTCGTTTGGTGCAGATTTGGCTCTTATGATTTGCCTTGTCTGATTTGCTGGGTAACCGTTACGCTCCAGTGCATCGGTCAGCTTCGTAAGTTCCTGCAATGCTGTCCTTTACTGCAATGCTGTCCGAAACGTTGGCTAAAGAAGAAGTTAGCGCAACACGGCATAACACCCCAAAAACAAATAACAAAAATACTTTTGGCCGTGAAAATCTTAAATCATATTTTAAGATATTTTGATTCGGTGGATCCTGCAGACAAGCTGGCATGTGACAGCTTTGTTGGTCTACCTATTTTGTTAAATAAAAAAGTGTTATACATATTGTTTTAAATAAAAATAAAAAAATCAGATGTTCCAAGATTTGCGTTCATTAATTCTCTGAAACAAAATCGCAATTATAATAGTACTACATCTTTAAAAATAGAGGATTAAACCGAAAAAGTATGTTTTCCATCACTTTTTGTGATGTAATTTGATGGAATGTGATGGATGTCTATTGTTTCATTATTTATTCTATCTCTGGAATGCCAAGAAAACAATGAAGATGCCGCGATGAACCTGTTCCATTTATTAGTGACCAGATCTTTCTGAACTGGTCTTTCAGATTACTACAACAAATAAGGAACCTAATTAATAAATAAAAGCACGTTGTTATGAAATTAATCAGTAAATTATGTTACATATATTATCGGAAAGAAGAAATTGCAAAGAAAAGAAAAAAACGTACCTATTTGCATTACGAATATCCATTGTTGCAAGAAAGAAGAATCGTGTCTCTGATTTTTCAGGCAAGAGAGTAGGCAATTGCCAAGGAATTTTGAAATTTTCAGTAAGATTAACAATTTCTAATGATTCGTCATTTTTAAACAGAGTAACTTATTTTGATTTAAAAGTAACTTAGTATTTAATGAAAATATTTGATATAATCATAATAATCACAAATAATTTCTACATTTGTTTACTAAAGTCGATTTTTAATAGCACGTATTTTACAATTAAAAACTGATATAAATAAAAAATAATTTTTCGAATAACTTAGTGAGTAAAACCTCAAATTATAATATTTAATTATTGAAGACAATTTGAAACAGAAAAATAAGAAAAGAAGATACGGTAGCATCCAGGACTTGAACCCAGGACCGTCACCTTGCCGTGGCTCCGCTCTACCAGCCATAGCCAATAAAAATGTGCGGTGATAAAATGAAAATAATGTTGATAGTTCTTATTCGAAATTAAATATGGCGCCCCGGCAAGGCGGGGGTCCTAGGTCCTAGATGCGACCGTATCCTTTTGGTGATTTTTCTGTATCAATACGCTAATATTGTCTGCAATAATTAAAAATTAAAATTCATTTGTGCAGTACTAAATTAAATTTGGAAGCGGGTATGTGTACCGCCGCCCCGTGAGTCATTCATTGGATAACCAACACCCCCCTGCCATAGGTCACTCCGAGTGGTTCGCTACGTTTGGTATCTTAGCAGGGATGCCCGTATTCATGAGGTGATGATTGTCTATGTCTTGGAAGCGGATGCGTCCGCTGTGTGGCGGGCCGGATTTGGAGAGATTGGTTAAGGGCGATATTTTTACCTCTCCAGCTGGACTCTCTCACCCATCGCCTTGCGCCGCAGTGGGAGGAATGAATTGGACACACTGACCCCCAGACATCAACCGACACTTTTCCTACCTATATTTTCTTCTTTTTCATTTTTTTTAAAAAGATGTCATAGGCCCTGAAAATAAAACATTTCCATCAGGGTGTTTGCTAATATAAATAATGCTAATGTTTGCTATACCTTTGATTTTAAAAAAAGAACCTTCGGTTTGGTTGGGTGTTTTAGTCACAAATTAAAAAGAAATGTTTTGCTCTACAGTTCTAAGATGCTCTTAATATCACACTTCAACTGGAACCATCTCGAAGAGAAATACTGCAATAGATTTATTTATGATTTGAATAGTCAGGTATATCCTGAGGTTTCTCTTCTCTTCCCATTTCTTGCCATTGCAGTCTTCATTGTATAGTCTTCATTATAAAGTTTTAATTGTACAGTCTTAATTTATGGTCTTCACTGTACAGTCTTCATCGCACAGTCTTAAATAGGGCCGATACTCAATTAAGCAAGAATATTAAAATTTAAAAAAAAATTTACCCCTTTGCCTGGAGTATTACCCGTAATGCCGTATTAACGGAGGGTAAGGAGAGCTTACGGTGTTAAAAAAATCATCGTTCTCCGGTGTTATGCACTCGGTATATATTTGTATATTGTAATTATTTCATGCACTATACGTTAATGTATTGAGGAGGAATTCCTAAAATATGAAATCCGTGGTTAGTATGTATATACAGAGATATTTTAATAATTAGAGACGATGTTCCCTCAGTTGACAGCACCGGCAAGGAAAAGTTAAACCACAAAAATACTGGTTTGTTAACCCGAAAGTTACAGAGTAGGCCCTTTGACCTTACGACATGTCGAATGCAATTCAATATTCCATTAGTTATAATTAAACATAATATGCGCACATATAATGATTATCTATCCATAAAGAGGGCTTATATTTTAGTTTAATCCAGTCCCATCTAAATTATTTAATAGAAATATAGGGAAACACATACATTACATACCTAAATGATTTACAAACAATACAGAACAAAGTTATTAAAAAAAACTCTTCAATTATAACCCGGACACTCCCACAAAAAAACTATATCAGGAAATGAAACTCTTGAAAATAAGAAAATTGTATGAATACAACCTATGCCTCCTAATCTACAAAATCCAAAATGGACTTATACACACAAACACAACATTTAAACAAACGTCACAAGTACACGAACATTATACTAGGCAACATAAAAAATTGTACACACATGCTGTAAGGACTGAAAGTGGCAAAAGAGGCATTGGCCACGAGGTTGTACAAATGTACAATCTCCTTCCAGATAACCTTAAAACGGAGAGAATAAATGTATTTAAAAAAAAAACTTTTTAATCTTAAGTTATCAGAACAAAATTAGAAAACTACTTATTTAATGTTGTATGTACTTATTTAAGTTAAGAAAGTGAAATGTAAAATTTCTTTTAACTAAAAAAATGTTGTCCTCATAGACATATTTATTTATTATTTATTTTATTTATTTATTGGAAAATTTGTATAGCGCCACTTTTGGGAGATATCACCTCAGGGGCGCTGATTTTATTTTGTTTAGATAATATTCATTAAAATAGTGATCTAAAAAAAGTTTATGATTTTCATTAGATTTATTTTTACCTAAATTCCACACATGAAGCCACGAAGAAAAGAATCTATGAGAGCCTATGTCATCTTTGGGGATGCTGTTTGGAGTGTCTTTTAAGTAAATTAACAAGATGAAGTTCCAGGAAGGAAAACATATATTGGGGTGGGTAGGAATTTGTGGGTCAGTAAATAAGTTGTGGAGAAATGAATGAGAATTTTCATCGCCTTTTCACAAAGCAAAGGGTTTTCACTTTTTGTGGAAAGCGAAAACTGAGGTCTTGATAAGGATGTATGAAATTTATCTTTGAGAGTGTCGTCGAACGGTAGGTCGATGATGCTAAAAAAGGACAGAGCAGAGCTGCAAATAACATTAGAAACGAACAATGGTCTATTTTTAGAATCGACACACCATTTGGCGCCACAACCCTTGAGCCACAAAATATATTTGGCGACAGCATAACTCTTTTTAAAAACGTTTTCACGTTGAAATGTCCACATTTTTCATCGATTTTTTTCGCGGAAAACTATTTATAGAACACACTACTATGGATTATTAGTTCAGAACACTCTATTAGAAGTTATGTATTAGGTGGTATAGATACCATAGATGAAGTTTCTATCGAAAAACGATTCAGTGTACGGAACCCACTTCTAACGATTATGTGTTCAGTGGGTATGCGTGCGCACTGCATACATGCCTCTGGCGAACATCCTGCGCAATGATTCTCCGGCCGATGGATGTTTAAGTACGGTAATGTTCCGACTTCCTGCGCTAATGCCGATGTAACGCCCTAATTGACTTAGCGGTGACCCGACTTTTGGTTGCAGCCGGTCAAGGTTTGAGCCAAGCTGTGTGTTATGTAAAAATGTCAAGAAATTTCATCATTTGCCTAATAAGGACAGTGGACCTCTAATTGGGTGCCAATCGATAACTAACTTTCGTGCCTGGTTTCTTGATCAATTACCAAAAAATTAGTTTCATTTGCATGGCTTATGAATCGAAATTTTTATTTAAATTGCCGACACACTTGACGACTAAGGAACGCAAAATAAAAATAAATTACAGTCACGAGATACACGGATACGGGACGGGAAATTCAGAAGAAATTACAACAATTGCAACAAGGAAAAATCAAGCACACGGAAATCTAGTACCAGGCCGTACAACTGAGCAATAAAATCCCCAAAGAAATTACTGCGACTTAAAATATGTTATATTTTTAAAATAAATAAAAATATGTCTATCACAAGTGTGTATGATATATTTGATAACCACAAAAATTGTTGTTAAGTTTGTAATCGAAAACCGAAAAAAAATTTGCGTAAAATGTCAATGTTTTAATATTATTATTGTTATTATATTACTGTTTTTATATTATTATCAGAACTCACGATGATATTTTCATGATGAGCGGAATATTTTTTCATCAGCATCCGGGTCTTGCAACCCACTCTCGCGACCTACACTCGCGACCCGGATGCCGGAGTGGCGAGGCGAGCGCACATAGATTGTCAGCTCCCGGGTGTCGCGAACCTCTCGCGTCCCGGGTGCCAGCAGCCAGCTGCCGGCGTGGCCATAGAAGATAGAATAGAAGATGCATGATTATGATTTTGTAGAACGGGTGTCACGTCTCGAATCATTTTCTCGCTACAGACAAATAGAGATGGTATATTCATGAAATCTAAATAGGCTATCATTCTGGTTCCAGCTTCCAGTTACCTGAGATATATTTAGAACACACAATCGCTCCTTCTTCCAGATACTTTTTGAAAGGGTTACCAATGGCGGGAAGGCTGATCGGTAGTAAGTTTGATAAGAAAAAACATAGTATCAATATGTTACCTACCTACGCCAAACAATGTTACCTACCAACGTCGAACGTTCCGAGTTTCGGGTCATTTATGACCTGGTACGTAAACCTGCTCAAAGAGCGGGTTTTCGCAACCCGGGTCGTTTAAATCGATATATTGACCCAGCTTTAGATGTAACCCAATTTGTATGAAAATTGAATACTTGCATTGCTTTGGGATATGTGTTTACCAATTCTTTAGCATGGTCTCCAAACGTTTTACTGTCTTTCAATATCAGAGCTATTAACAAAATAAGTTTGCAAGAGCAACAATAATTTTTGCATTAACACCAAACAGCGATCATTAGACTATTATCAAAATGCAGTTCAACAAAGTTAACTAGTTACTGCACATACTCCTACGATATTGGTATCAGATGTCATTTTTCTTTTTGAATTCATTAATTATTGACAGCCCTTCATTATTGCAATTGATTTCATTTCATTTTTCTAATAGAAATAACTAAAAATATCTTTACTGCAAATTTTTTTTGAATTCACAGTTTAGGTAACCAATATGCATACGTAGCAGATGTTTTTTAATAGTATCGAACTAAATTCCAAAAAAGCATTTCACATATATTTTTAAATCATTAATAAGTATACATTTTGTTTCATATGTTTCGACTTAAATTTTAGTTAATTTGAATCATAATAATTGAATTTACACTACACAACTGTATTGTAAAACTTGTTTTGTTGTCAAAATATTTTTATTATTATATTTTTATATTCTGTATTTAAAGGTAGGTACTTGTACCGTATATAAATAAACAAATAGCGAGATGAGTTGAATTGTCCCTGAATAATCTTATTAATAGTAAGTTGATTGACTTGAATCCCGCATTATCATTGAAAAATTGCACCACAATAACCACATTAATCGACTTTCATCTCAATAACGTCAGTGACTGAATCGAACCCCATTGACCTCATTGATTAAAAAAACCAAAGACCTCTGCGCTTGAATTCCACCCCAATGACCCAATTGACTGACCTTAAATATATCACTGATTGATTTGAGCCTTTTTGCTTGATATACACCCTAATATTCTTTAATGTTCGTAATGCATATGAATAACCTGAAATACAGAAGTGTTCCTTATCTTAAAAATTACAATATCCAAAACACCTCAAAAACTATTAAGATATTTAGGAATTTTGCTGATTGTAAGGAAGGTTTATAAAACTTTGGATATAAAGATGGTTAGATGTCGACAGTGAATTGATCTAAATGCATTAGGGATAAGGGTTTTCAGATATTCTGGAAAATTTTGGGGGCTTAGAATCAAAGGGGCCTAGATACAAAAACATAGTTTGAGATAAATGCAAATAAAGATTAGAATGCTCATATGCTCAAATGAATACGCAACTGATATGCCCATCTGTATCTCTTAAACTGCTGTATGTACGAGATAGAGCTTCGCATCACTAATAAATGTGATTATGGCATTACCGAAACCAGGATTAACTCTAAACACTATTCTTGGCCCCCGATTTTTGATATTTTTTTATTATTTAAACATTTGCACCGAATAAGTGCAAAATGAAATTGTGAAACTTACTAAACAAATAACTTTGAATAAAGTACATATCCAATTAATAGGAACTTTCTCTATCATTCACCTGTCATGTATTTACATAAAATTTACCTAATTGTGATCGATAGGTTTTTGAATTTTTTTATGATTCCCCGATAAATATTGATCCCAAATCCAACACCGTACGTCAAATGAATAAATAACATTAAAATACGTATCGAAAATCGACACCACTGATAAAAGCTATGCCTTGGGGCTCTACATGGAATAAAGTGAAGGCATTAACATTACTTTTGGATTTAAAAAGACTTCAATAATCAAAGTAAAGTCATTTGGATCTAGGCCGGGGATTTGTTTTGTTTAGATGAAGCTGTTGTCACTACAACTCTAGCTGGGATAAATTCTCTCTTGCCGAAATAATTTTCTGTATTTATTAAGTAAACATTTTTTATTGGCCTTGTAATGGACACCCGCTGTATCCATATATGGGTCCAACGCATTTCCCTCGCGCCGGATGCAAGCAATTTGGCCACCGAGCAGCGAGCGACGCTGCTGTAAACAAACTCTCTCCGGGCCAGTCCCAGCGAAGAACTTCTACCGCGATAGCCGCAGCCGCTGAGCGATCCGATCCTCGAGGATCCTTTTCCCAAATACTTACACTGAAGTTAAAAAAGACTTAAGTAAAGTAATAATAAACTAAGTAACTTCAGTGCTGGTGTTCGGTGCGATGTTACCAACGCGTGTTCTCATTTGTGACTCAAGCGATCTGTGCCCGGAAGTATTCGCTTAGTGTGGAACATGAGGTAGCTACCATATTAATATATGCAGATTCATTATTGTCTATAAGTACGCACCGTCGCTTATTGCTGGTGCATTTGTCGGTGCATTACTGAACGGTGTCACTGGAACACGGTTAAATCAGCTTGTTGGCTTCAATGCATATTTTACAGGCAGTACAGTACGCACACTGTAGTGTTCATTGTGTTAATTCGCTAATTTTATACCTAATTGTAAAGTAATTACAAAAATTAAGTTCATTAATAAAAAAATAACAAATAATTCGTTTTTTTTACGAAAAAAAAAGACATCTACAAATTTATTTATACTGGAGCCACCGAATTATATTGCAGTGATTTAAAACGTTTAGTAGGTAAGAAGTAATAAATAACCGAGATGCAAATATAAAAAAAAAATAACAAAGTGTTTCGGTGAAAGATTGTGTAATTTTATGAGGGTATCACAATTATTGATACAAGGTGGGGCATATAATAATGTGAATGTACCATAAATTTTGCGAATGACGTCAAATGAAATTGTGAAATGACATTTTTGCTGTAGACATAAATAGAATAAGGTGACAAAAAGCAATGGAGCGATACACACCTGAAAAACGCGGAATTATTGTTACTGCTTATTTGACCAATTTCCGGTCTGTTGTTTTAACGCTGCGTGAATTTCGTCGTCATTTTCGACCAATTAAGCGTGTGGCTGAGCATTTTGTGCAAGTCTTCAAATAAACTTTTCATCACAAATGAGCTCATTTTTTTATTTTCTAACAAATTTGCAGCCAATTTACATTACGATATTACTTTTGCCTCATCTTGTATTACGGTTAATTGTGCGAAAAATAAGTCCCTCAGTTCCAGAGCTAGCCGCCATTTTTAGTTAAATCTGAAAGTTAGCCTACGTCATGCGTCCGATTAATTTTCGTAATATTGTCTGTGTATTAGGTAATTTGAAAACTTGTGTACTAAAACGAAACAATGGCAAAATAATAATATATTAATGTTATTACCTACTCTGTTTACAGAAGGAATTCTATTTGAACGAAATAATCTTCGTTAAAGTAAGAAATAAACTACGATTTACACACAGTTTGAGGAATATTGGTACTAAAAAGTAAACGAATCACGTGATGAAGTCATTGCATTCTTTGAAATTTTAGTCACCAAATAAGAATAAAACAAAAACTGTTATTGGCTCGCTTTTTTAACTCGCGCAGACCTGTCCAAAATCACGGGATAATCTGCATTCTTAACAAATTCGACCAAGTTTTGAAAAATAAAATAAAAATAATTTTCTTTTAATCTGTTACATAAAATTGGTTGCTACCTACTTTATGCTTGCCTGAAAACTTCACATAATACGTAATAATTAAAAAAATATATATATTTCAATTCGAAGAAAATTTTATTACCAGAATTGCGTAGGACACACTGATAACCGAAATTAGTATTTTGATGATATTTTTTTAACACAAGAAGCACCGATATATCCTTAGCAATATGAGATACTTTGCGTACATATTTGGTCGTTTATTTAGAAAAATAATGTGAATACAGCATAAAAAATTAAATTAAAAAAGAATCTCGGTAAATAAGAAAATTATATATTCTACTGCACATACGGGAATTTACAAACATTTGATATACGTAATGGTTTAGTGAAACCGTAATCAAGAAATAAAAATTTGCTATTAGTTGAATAGAAATTAGTTGCAGTGGAATGGTTTTATGTTTAGCCTAGTTATTAATATTATTGAGGTATGTTACTATAGCCTTCTAGTAAATATATTCCGTGCAGTTGAGCACATCTACAATTTATGCAAAATTATTGCCAACTGCATGTAATCTAGGTGCAAGCGAGTATATATCTAAATGACCCTGTCCTGATATTGTTGTTGCAATTAAAAATATTATATCATTCAGAGATAGTAATAATAGTTAGTTTTCGAAACAGAAATATTTTCTTCAAATTTGTTGGTGATGCCAGTGAGAAGGTACAAACTTAATAGTATAACAGGATAACATAATAATCATAGTTACGTACTACGTATGGGTAGGTTTCCATTAGCCGTGCGTCAGTTGCTACAACGCCTACATAGTTGGACGCTTGTGTCAACGGGCGCAAGTTTGCAGTTGGCGGAGTTACTGCTGACCGCATTCATATTTTGGATCATCAGTCTTAGACTTTTTTTTTAAACATATCTATTTGAAATTTAATTTTCAATAGGAATTAACGAAATGGATTCTTGTAAGAGGAAATTAACCCATTTTCCGACATCCGATCAAGCTGAAACTTGGCAGACAGACTCATTGTCGATGACAATGCATTCTATTAACTATCGGTGGCACTCACATGCACACGCACACACACATGTATTTATGTGAATTTGGATGACTTTATAAAAAACGACTTAAAAACGACTTAACTTTATTAAAACTAAATAAATCTTGGTAACTTCCAATTAGTATTTGGCTCTATTGGTGGCGCGGTTTATTCATTTTAGTCTAGTCTCCTTAGTCAAACCATAAAAAATAAAATACATCTTATTTTTTAATAATCTATTAATAAAAATAGACGTATTAAAGCAAAAAAATAATTTTCTATTGTAATTTTTTTATCACAGTAAGATAAATTTTGAATGTGTGAAAAAAATTATGTAATGTGGTGTTTTATTGTATTAGAACATAATCAATGATCACCACTCCAAGTACTTTTCCAAGTTGTGAAATTGTATGTAAGAAAAAATCTAACTCTTTATGATAAAAAACGCATTTAACAGTTAAGTCAAGTTTTTTCATAGGACAAAATATTGTTACTGTGACCTTAGAACATTTGAACATTTTTTATATTTTTTTAATAGAAAGCTCTAAACTGATATTCATATTTGTAGCCCGAGGTTTGTAATTTTGATTTTAGTTAGTTTTAATAAATCATCAATTTTCAAAGTTCTGTGTTTTTTTATTATTATGTTCTATAAAGCTCTATTCTCCTGTTATTTCATTAATGGCCAGTTGTTTGAAAAAAAAACAGAATGATTATTAATGTGGAAATTTGATGAATCATTTTTTTTTTTAATATAACACCGCACAAGCGTCTTAACTACTCCCAACCATCTGGAGCCAGTGAAACTATGGGATCCTTAATAGGGGTATGTTGTGTGGCTGAAGGTAATGGAGAGGGAAAAGAGATGAGTAAGAGGAAGGTGGAGAAATACTGAGTTAAATGCTAAGTTCTGTGAAAAATTTGACCGTAAGACGGGATCCAACGAATAGCGGCAGACATAATGTGGCGGCTCGTGACTTTTCAGTGCTATGTTTGAAAAATTCGACATTACTGATGTTGTTGAAGCTAAAAATATATGTATATATTTTTTTAAAGTCAATTTTTTGTGTGAAGATTTTCAGGAAATTTCAGCTTGGCTTTCCTGAAAATCTTGATACAAAAAATCGAATTTTAGAAAAAAAAAACAAAAATAATTTTCACCTACGAGAACATCAATAATGCCATTTTTGTAATATTAGCACTCTAGTACACCCAAGTAACGAGCCGCAACATAGCATCATATGTAGGTAAATGAGACTTTTATTTTCTTGTACTCGCAAAAATATCATCTTTTAGAGCTTTGTTATGTGTCAGCATAAGTATCATATGCACATGTGAGGTTTTTTTTTTATCCATGAGCATCCGTACCATCACCCAAATATGAGAGTTTTATTCGCTATTATCTTAAGAATCGTGTAAAACATGAAAGCTTTTTTATCTATATTCACCGGATTCAAAATTGAGAACATTTAAGCTTCACTATCTGTCATCATAAGTATTATCAGCACATGAAATGTTAAAAAGAATAAGAGATTTATTATACTCGTACGTTATATAACAAATAAGTACAAATGAACATATCAGGACAATTTATTTATTCATTCTTAAAATGGTACATGGCAATAAAATCCTCCGCCGCTCATCTCACTAGGGAATTCCTGCGTTAAGATGAGAAGCAACTCAATTATATTTAATCAAATAAGTAAAGTACATAATACAAACATAGATATGGATTGGTTCCATGATAACTCAACACAGTGAAAATTCAACACACTTTTAAAAAATGATATAAAGTCATTAGAAACGATGTAATTTTTTTTTTTAACCTAACCTAACCTAACCTACTTAACCCAGTTAATAAAGTTTTTGTTTCATCACTTTCCATGACTTTATATAATTTTTTAAATTAGTATGTTTGTGTTATGTTTATCTTTATGTTTTATAATCACATTTGTTTACTCTCATATGCTGTGTTTGTTTATAAGATTGCCAATTTCATAGTTCTGTTTAAAAAAAAACGCTACTAATTTCAGAAAAATCTTTGGTTAAATAACGAAAAGCGCCCACTTTTATTGTACACAGGTTCCTATTTTTATAATTTTGTGATAACCCACTGTTACCAGCTCTGTACCGTTTATGTTAAGTATTTTATTTATTTATTTATTTATTTATTTATTACACGCCCTAGTGGGCTTTTCTTTAAAAAAAATACAAGCATTTTGTATCAGAGTAAACACTTAAAAATTAATACAATAAAACTTATGTTAAAAACTTACAATAAAAATATGTTATGTTATGTTTATTATATGTTATGTTTGATTTATATATGTTACGTTATGTTAATTGTGTTTGGCCAAGATCACCCCTAATGGGTGAAAGCCAGAATAAAGAATTTAAAAAAAAAAAAAAAACTTTTTAAAGATGTGATGAATTATATTATCATTGTGATGATTTATCCGGTCACCATTTGGATTTTATGGGGTTTTTAGGGTGATTTACGACAAAAGCCACAAAATGGGCAATCCAAAATCACCACTCTCAGCTAGTATGGAATTTTTGGCCATTTTCTTGAATAGATTTAACGAATCTACAGATCTTATATTTTCACTAAGCATATTATAAAGCAACGGAGCTTTGTAAGAAACAAGTGTTCTGGTATTATATGTGAAATGAATTTTCGTTCAACATTTAAAGGCTCTAGGGTAGTCTTGTGACAGGAACCTCAACTACAACTTTATTTGAAAACATTGATTGAACAAGCGCAGATAGATATAGGTAGGTTCATGAGGTATTACTAAATTATAAGCTGTAATGTAAATTCCAATTAGTAATACAAGGCTTCGGCAAGGCATCAATATAAATCATATGTATCTAATAACCATTTTCTTTGATTACATTTGACATTAGCAGTATTAATGGTAATACTTTTAATTGTCATTAGTAGTTTATTAAATATTTTGGGTACAATACAGCATAGGTTTCTTTAACCGTATTTATTGTCACCTTTCGAAACTATCAATCCATAATTTTGAGTTTATCTCGTAAATTGATTATTAATACTTAGAACGGATTGTTACACAGAATTTGAACAATTCATCAAATTTAAAATTCAAAATTTGAACAATTCATCAAATTTCATCATTTAAGTTCTGTTATTATTTCACGCTTGGTTCATAATGCTTGGAAGTAAAAGTGAGTGATTTACAATCTAACCATTTAAAACAAATCATAATCATTGATATCATCAATTGAACAGGAAAGTTTTTACGGTGTGCTATTCATATTATACTCATCTAAAACATTAAGGACAGGTTATTTCACGGAATTAGAATAATTCATCAAATTTCAAAGATAATATTCTTATTCTTTGAAAGTTCTATTCAATATCTGTTTTTATCCAAGAAATGTGAAACAACCGGCCCTTACCAAAATAATTTTAAAATTGAATTTAGATGAATTGTTCAAATTCCGTAAAAGAACCCGTCCTTACTAAAGCACGTGCACACCTTAACTCTTAGCACAGGTTATCGAAGTGAGGTGTTTACGAAACACTAGAACACACATAAGTACACATTTCCATCAAATATCTATCATTAGTACCTATCACAAACAACATAACATCAATGAACACAGTTTAATATTTCCTTATTTTATAATTATAACGCAGAGCGGTGAAAAATCACGGGATATTCTGAAATTGACACATAAGTGACCTGAAGTATAACATCACAACTGCAATTCTACAAATAATTTAACACTCCTCACACACCAACGCTGAACCAATCTTTAATTCTGACATACACCAGCACAAAACACGATCACAAAATCAAATACATTTATCGTCATCTACTTACACGACCAAATTTGGAATTAACTCCTTACAATACATTGCACATAAGCAATATAACGCATTACCTAGTAATTTAAAACTTCCGGCAACGAACAAAAAAAACCTGGCAAAACCTTTTAAAAGCTATTTCCTCAGCAGTTTCATTAATGACTATACAATCTTTCTATGGAACTGCATAATAACATATGTGTGTATTTATTTTAATGTATTTTATTTATTTGTCTTGTCCTTAATCTAATGTTGTCTTTCCCGAAATGAGTTTTGTAAACTCACTGGGAATAATATATTATAAATTTGTTATCATTTTGTAATGTATTATCTAAATATGTATTAATAAAAATAAAAAAAAAGTCAAAGCAAATTGGAGTTCATTGAAACAGAGTTACACATGACGCATAGACAAACGAAATTAGTATTTGTGATTATATACCTTATCTGTAAATTGTACAGAAATATACAGGGTGTGCGGGGGTAAAGTGCACTAACTAAGGGTGATTTTATTCGAAATTCCAACCATTATTTTCCAATAAAAAAATATTTTTCCATTGAAGAATATTTATTTTCCAATACAGACAATTCTACCTTTTTACGTTAAAACTATCTTAAAACTACCTTAAAGCGTTGGAATTGTGAAAAAATGTTATTTATAATTTTTATTTGTACTATTATACAGAATCACCCCCCAAAGTTATTGTTTTTTTTTAAATATGGATATTTAATTATTTTAAAATTTATTAATTTAAAAATTGTATTTTTAAATAAATATACAAATTATTTTTAAACGTTACAATATAAATACATAGGCAAGGTTCTTGTGCTTAGTGTGGGAATTTAAACACAAAATTCACATAAATAATAAAATATGATGAAATTTTATAAATAATAATAACAAGAAAATAAGTACGAAAAACACAACATTTATCGATAACACAAAAAAAATATTTTAAATGTGAGAGAAGTTTTAAGGTAATTTTTCAATTTATGTTGAAATTTGTGAATATTTATGTAAATTTTTAGATTTAAAGGAAGGTTATTAGCAAGTTTATTAATTTATTTGCGTTGTGAACACAATTTATATAAACAATATTAGGCAGTATTAGGATTTTTTTATATAATTGACCAATAAAATAACAACATAAAGTTATTCCTAGATAGAGGTCAGATATTTTGTATACGCTTGGCGTTCAATTTTGGAATTTTAATGTTATTCTGATATCTTGCTAATAAATTAAAATAAAAGTTTTCTTTAAAAAATTGCATTATTGAAATTTTTTGTACATTTAAAGTTGTAAATAGGGCTTCAGTAGAAAGTGTAGATGGTAAGAATGTACATTTGGACTTAATACCAATTAATTGTTTTGTGTAAACGTTTTGTTTAGATGTATAATTTATACATTTAAACAAAACATTTACACAAAACAATTCATTTGGACATAATAGTAATGAATTGTTCTGTGCTTATATGTATAATTTATGTTTCCAGGCTTGAGAGAACCAAGCGAGTCAGGACCCGTCCGTGGTCCCAGAGCCGCGGCATGTACGAGAGTAGCTGCTCTTATGGCGGTGCGCTCGAACTGAAGCGCGGCGCGCTCAAGGAAGAGCCATGGGCGGCTGGCGACTGGCCGCCCTACCGCCTGCACCAGTCCACCTTCGAGCAGCTGAAGCAGAGCGTGGAGAAGGCCAAGGCAGCGCTGCAGGACCGCTCCGGCCTTCTAGGCTCGTCCGCCTTCAGCGACCTCTACGGCAATCAGCGCATCCCCGAGCATCTTGGACAGGAGGCGAGCCCGCTGGGGTTCCGCTCTAGGGATGATGGAGGACTCACGACACTGGACCACAAGGCTAAATCACTAGGTAAGTAGTTTTTGTTGTTTAGTGCGTTGCTAAATTATATGCTACTCAAATAGATTGTTGAATTTTGGAAATAAATCATTTTTGCGACAATGTTCATTAAAGAATGGTTAAGGTGTTCATTTATTAAGAATCTCTTCAATTTATTCGTAATTCGGTTAAAACAGGATTGCAAGCCTTTAACGAATGAATTGAAGGCTATTTTTAATGATAACTAATGTTTATAAGATAAAGGTTTTCATGCATAACACAAAAGATAACAAATTATATTATTAAAGCAATAACTATTTTTCTGAAATACTCATACAAATTGAAAATAAATCCTGAGTAAAAATAAATGCCGCCTTCGGGAATTGAGCCCGCAGCCTTCTGATTTAGGTTTCCTAATAAACTTTTAGTAAAATACTAACGTGTTATTACGATGTCGTAACGGGTTTTCATAAAAAAAATTAAAATTTTTGCATTTCGTCATTGAATATTATCGGGAAAAACGCAGGTGCCTGAAAACGTTTTCCAATATATTATGAATGTACTAAAAGTTTATTAGGAAACGGTCTGCAATTCCGTTCTTAGCAGGAATTAAATAAAATAGAAATACTCATTTTTATCCGTGTACTTTCGTTACACTTAACATTCTCGTACACCGTATAAAGGTGGATACATTGATACTCACGACAACATTTTTAAACCGTTAATTTTAAATGGATGTGGTGAAAATGTTTTACATTCCCTGATTAAAATGGCTGGTTTTCCATTCCTCGAAATCCCAACAGAATCAAATTATTAAAAAAAAGCAGTTCATTTTTCCACTTAACTACCCGGGGTGGAGATGAGATACGGAATCCGGACATTTACCGACGCGAAACTTTTAAAAAGAGTCATTACGGGAGGTTAAAAATGAGCGTCATAATGAATAGGGTGGCTGTTATAATTCCTGACGTGTTTATTACGGCCACTAAGGGTGCCACACCCGCTGTGGATACTCATTTCCGACTCACCCGGTACTTATTATGATTTTATTTCCCCGCGGTGGCAATATTGCACTTGGTTTGTTCTAGAAACTCATTGTTCCCTGCCTTCTCAGTTTTCTGAACTCCGGATACTTTTAAGAGCTTTTAGATTTATTAAAAATTTACTTAAACCGATGGTTAGCCATTTATTTAACATTTTAGGTAATTAATATATTTTATCTATTATTGTTTGTTAGGAAAGAGTGATAACAGATAATGAATATTATAACTAGAAAAAAAAGTTATCAATCAATAATGGAAATTGGATACAAACATAAATAATTACAATATCACACTAAGCCAGTAGAGAAAAAAAATATAAATACCAGTAACAAGTGCGAAATCAAGGATAATAACAATATTTTTTTAATGATTTGTTTGAATATTATAGATGCAAGGAAATAACTTACTGATTCAAAATATTTATAATTTAATAAAATTATTTTTAATCCGGTTAAAACTGGAATGCAGGTCCTTAACGAATAAATTGAAAGTTTTCCTTTTAAATCTTGAGTAACAGAGGAATGTAATATCGCGATGTCGTAAATTGTGTTAAGAAAACCATTATATTTTCGTTTTCCGTGACTATGTTTAATCAGGCATGTGCAGGAACACGTATTCCGATTTATTTGGAATCTGCTAAAAGAAGTTTAAAGGACTACGAATACTCTTTTTTCCGTGTGTGAGAATTCACCAATTTTTTTAGTCATACCATTTTTGATTTCATATTTTCTATTTCATTTCGAAGTGTTTCATATTTTCTTTGTAGTCTGTTTCTCACAGATTTTATTTTAAAGTTATATTCTGAAATCAATTATTTGTTTCGAAACTCTTTACAAATACAGTAGGCATGCTATTTACGAACTTGATTGGTAGTTCTATATAGAATCATATTCTTTCAATAAACAAACTATTTATTCCATTTACTATACTATCCAGCTTAAGGCTTCTAGACAATCTATACGTTAAGTTAAGATTTGGAGGTGTATTTTTATGACATTATTCTATGTAATTCAGGTCAAAATTTTTATCTTCCTTTTATGACAAGGCTGTATAATATGCTTTGAATGTAGTGTGTGTGCACATATTTATGTAAAATCCATTGATATATCAACATGTTATGTATTTGTTATCCTGAATGGAGGCAGGTAGGCTCTCCCTCGCAGGGATAAACCGGGAGATAGATGCTCCCGAGCGTCGCGGCGCCGAGGGGCGGGCGTTGCCTTGACAACGGTGCCGCCGCCCCGCCCTCCCGTGCCACTACCATCCCCTCCACCCCGCTATCACCTATCTCATCCCCTGTTCCGCGGGACCTAAGATCACCTTCTTATATATAAAGCGGGAGAAGATTTGTGACTTAAATTACTCCTGGAATCGTAAAAATAAGCTCGTATATCGTGGAAATTTTCGCGCAAATTTTCTTTATTTTCAGATAGCCATTTATTACAATGTTTATTGTAAGACATTATTATTTTTTACGCCACATTTGTTTTTAGACTATAAAATAGAAATCTTTAAGTAATAAGGAATAACTGTATCTGGGTGAGCGAGATTGCCACACAGCAAAATCGTTTTGAAAGTGTTTTTTTTTTAGATGAAAAAATCACGCCAATTAATCTCGCGTCTTCTTCCAGCGTAGCTGACAAATGACTAGTCGACATGCTAGTCGACAATATATGGAGTAGCCGTTGCTGTTGCCAGTTAGGCACTAAGTTGACTGTGGAAGGTTACGGCGACGAGTGGTGCGCGGTGGAGAGTTCGGGTGGCGGGTAATGGGCCGGCGGAGACGTCTTCTCAGCGCGCACACACTCGGAGGAGTCGAAACAACAAAAGGCGTTCTGTTTTCAAAAGCCGGGGCCGACCTGAGTACACCCGTTTCCGGAGCTCCGCCATTACAGTTTCCGCAGCCGCCATTTTTCAATTACAAAAGAAAACAATGCGCGCGCTCCGGCTGCCTTCTCATTGTCTCTTTCTATTTATCTTTCTTTTCAGGCTTTCTTTTCCCCGTCTTTAAACTAAACTTATATTATTTCTCATTCTCCTCCAACAAATAATAAAATGTGAAATTGTCCCCTATTCTTTAGCCCGGCGCGAGCGACTCCGGGAGAGCCTTTATTAGGACAAAGAAACTAGAGTTAAGGAACTTTTCAATGATTTCATTGTGTAATAAGAATGATGCACTAATATTAAACGAAAAGCGTATTTCTCCATTCGCAAGTATAGTTTTTCTTTGCAAAGGAAATAATCTAGTACAGAAATAATAACATGTCGTGTTTGAATTATGGTAGTGTTTCAATTTGTGAAAACACGTTTTAAGAACTAGTAGGTAGGTAGGTCTCTATCCCAGTCTGAATGTCTGTGCGCTTAGTTCTTCTAAACTATGCAGCGGATTTTGATAGAGTTTTCACTATCATTTAGAGAATTTTTTCCGGACAGTTTAAATATATATAATACATATTTATTATAATCTTTACCTCAAAAACGTTTACAGAAAAACCTGGGATGGTATATGTCTATCTCCTAAGGGTAAAGCTAAGAGCTAGTAATTTTATATTTAATTATTATTTAATTGCGAGTGTTATATATATATTCGGCATAATATACTATTTAATTATTTAAATACTAACTTATGTGTACCCGGCGTTGCTTAGAGTTATTATTACAAGGTAGACATATACCAACCCCGATTATTTTGTCGGCTTTTTAAAGTTATTTAATTCCGTAGTACATTATTTTGATGTGTCTCTGGGATGGTCCGATGCTCTGTAGGGAACCCGATTGCACAGTGCGGGTTTAAACTATTCACTCTAAAGTCTCGACACAGGTATATCCTAGTGAGACAGACATCGAAAACAACTGTAAAAAAACTTTATATTGATAATAAAAAATAAAAAAATAAAAAAAATAAGTTAAGATTTACGGTATTCAATACTTCATATGTGTGAAAGCACTATGAAATAATACATAAGGTTAAGCCAGCGTTAGCAAATATTTATTTTTACGATTTGATTAGAAAACATCGAATTTCTATAAATTTAAAATTCATGTATTATATATAAATTCGTAATAAATACTCTAAATAATAATAATAAAACCATACCAAATCAAATTTGTAGTTTAGAATAACTAAGCTTACAAACAGATAGACGCCGTTAGCGACTTCGCTTTATAATATTTAGACATTATGTTAAGGCGATGCCATACGTAGTAATGCAAAATCATGTATTTTTGGTTTGAAAATTTGGTCGCCTAGGAATATTTTAGATGCTTTAATTAAATACTGTGAGTAGAATACATCTTGACCTTTGAAATAATCGAGTTTTTTTTCATATAAGTCTTTTTATAAACCCAGAATAAAATAATGTATAGGCCAATGAAAACTGCATTAAAGTTCAAAATCTGCTATTTAAGAACCCATTTTCGGTTATGATTTTATTGTATAATGTGGCAAATTAAGTTATTTATAAAATGATCGAAAAAAAATTTAATATTTATGCCTGAACACCCACAAAATAAAATAAAAGGCACTTTTTGGCAATGTTTTTTTCTTGCATACATCAAAACAGGCGGATGGTGTTAAGCGGGAAATTAAACCTACGTAAGGGTTGTTATTGATAGCGGCTCAATTTAAAATATTACACGACGTAGTGCATCGCCTTAATGTTCTGAATCTTCGAGTATCTATCTATCTATGTATTAATGAACAGAAGAATGCGGTGTGGATTTGATTTTATACAAATCTCCGGTGTTGTTATAAGATTATGTAATTTTGAACACGCCATCTTCAAAACAATAGGGAATACTGATTTCGAACGACTCTGTGTAGAGCCCGGGAAGTGCGGGGACTTCAGCTAGTGTTATCTAAAGATAATGTCATAATTTCACTATGGAGTTGCGAATTGAAAATCTTTGCGTCGGCCTTTAAATTCCCTACAGAAATTTGGTGTCATTTTTGTGATGCCAGAACTCACTGTTTAAGAGTTTTATCTACTTCAGGCAATTGTATCTCTGCTTACTAAGTAAAACTTCCCTATCAATGAGTTAAACACAATCACTTCAAGTATAATATTTTATGACATTGATTCCTGCACTTATAGCCACTATTTAAAAATATATATTTACAGTCAAAAATAAAATATTTTTATGTCAGAGTCTTTGCCCTTAAGATAGATACTTCAAAAAGTTTGGCTGATTTATTAAAAATCTCTTCAAATTATTTGTAATCCGGATAAAAACGGGGTTGCAGGCCGTCACCAGAAAAAAATTAGAAAATTTCTCATATATCAGAACAAATGTTCATATACGTACATTTTCTTTCATAATATTTAATGACGAAGTTCGAAAATAAAATAATAAAAGATAAATTATTTATAGATAAATTATTAAAAAAGGAATAATAAATACTCTACTTAAGAAACAACTTCTTCTCCAAAAATAGTATACATGCTATATACATATTAATACAAATAATAATGGTCTTATTCCAGAAACTAATTACATCATATTTAAATATATATTTTAGAGCTACTAGTACATTTTACTAACAATATTTTTTTTCCTACTTCTCTTGATTCTTCGTAAAATACATAATGTAATAACTACAATAATATAATGTACACTCCTCTTCCAACCACAAACTAATGCTTCTCTAGAAGAGATGTACTAAATATTAAAAAAAATAAAAATATAATTTTTATGTGCACTTGCTTCGACGTCGTGATAATGCATTTCTCTTTTACTTAAAGTTTGTTAGAAAACCTGTCAATTTATTTGTTAACGGCCTGCAATCCCGTTTTTAACCGAACTACTAATAATTTGAAGACATTCTTATAAATTAGCAATACTCATTTTACTCCGTAATGGTGTTCAAAAACTTGTTTATTAAATTCAGGGCTCGATACCCGACAGCATTTGAGGTACCTACTTATTCACAGAATAAACAATGGAAATTATTACATTCCCTATTTTCATCATGTCTCGAGGATATTCCAAATAATTTACATTCCCGAAGGAAAAACGAAACGTACTACTTCCGCACCTGAATAATGATCAAGCCGAAATGAAATAATCATCCGACAATGTTTTGTGGAAACATTAATATTACGGGACATTAATGCAAGAAACTTTTCTCCCCCAGAACGAAAGACATAATAGGCATAATGGAATAAGTAGGTACGCTATAAGTCGCTTCAACCACGATGAATACTAATAATTTGAGAAGTTTATATCTTAGTTATTTTAATTATTAATTAAAATCTAACGTACCTACATTATTCGGTTCTTGCAAGCAAACTTTCAAATTTTGTTATCTGTGAAGTTTTGTGTTACAGTCGAACTGTTATTTATATTGGTATCGTGAGGTAATTGTAAAAACTTAATTTATCAAGTTGCCAGCTTTTACGTGAATAACAACGTTTGAAAGTAAGTAAGAAGTTTGTTCGTTCTACGATTTTGGTAAAGACTATTCAAAGAAACTATTGTGAAAGAAAAACTTTTGATCGGTGGTGTCCCTTCTGAGTGTTACAGATTAGAAGAAAAACTGATCGCTAATATAAGTATTTTTTCGACTCTCAAACCCCAGATAGGCCAAATAAATAGATTATCCGTTAAAAAAAGAATTTCGGTTTTTGAAAGCGTTTAATATATTTCACCCCAAGTAAGACTTAATTTAGCTTATTCGGTCACACACATACGCCCACAATCTCTTCGGTGGTGGTTTCCAACCTACACGGAGAAAAATGAGTATTGCTGATTTATTAAGAATCTAATCAAATTATTGGTAATCCGGTAAAAATGGGATTTCATTTTACTGATGATTGTAGAGAGAGTAAATTACGTACATTAAGTATTAATGTGTCACCATACGTTAACTGTACTTATTTTCAGCTTGAATGGAGAAGAATGATTAATCTGTATTTATTAAGAATCACTTCAAATGATTGGTAATAAGTTTCCCGATAAACTTTTTGTAAATTTCTAATATATGGAAACACGTGTTGGATAATAATAAATATAATGACGAAATGCGAAAATCTTAGGAGTTTTTTCAACGTGTGTTCAGACATTGTGATAATATATTCGTATTTTTCTACAAGTTAATCATAAACCAATCAAATATAAAGTCATTCGTAAAGGGTCTGCAATCCCGTTTTTAACCGGATTACGATGATTTGAAGAGATTCTTAAACACTTGCTATATTTTTTATGTGTAATTTTTCTCCTTGCCCATCGTAACAACCTTACAATCTGCAGTTAAATACAATATGCCTGATAAAATTTGTACGAAATGTAACATTTTTTATCAGAACTTATTATTCGTCTTACTTAATCTACTGTTAGCTGAACTCAAAATGTTAAAAAATTAGAAACCCAATTAAAAATGTAGGAAATATGCTTTTCACGTTGCATTTCCATCATATTGCATATATATTTATTTGAACCCCCGGGCGGCTGCCTACTGTTCGCTACGCCACTGATCCCCTTAGATGTATATTTACACCACTCAATTCACGAAGAGATGATTCCCAATATAAATCAGCGCTGTTCCGCGAGGTGAGTGCCGCATTGTCTGTTACCCCGAAACGTATCGAATCCAAAGCAGTCAGAATACCACCCGTGCAGAATCGGGCGAGTGGCAGCGCTAGTCGGTAATGGTTCGGGCGGGGAGATGACAATGCGACGGCCACGGCGCATCAATTGCTGCTAAAGGGTACGCCGAACGATGAACGTGGTACACACTGAACGCTCAAGTCCTGAGTCTCTCTGTTACATTGGAACATTATTATATCGTAACACTAGCTCCCACTCAGGGTCATTTGTCACGCTTTGGAATTATCAGGCAAACTCCTTTCCCACGATCAGAAATTTGCACTTTATGGGGATACACTTATTTTCGTAATGATTATTACCAGTGATTTTTTTAATGGTGTGCTTATATAAATCATTGAAGTAATGTTGTATTTAGTTTTCGGTAATTAATGAAAGCAAATCAAGGAAGCGGAAATTAACTCACTTCCCAAAATCCGATCGAGCTGAATATCGCCAGTAGACTCGTTGTCGATTACAATGCATTCTATCAAATTCATTTATTTTTATTCTAAAAAATTTGGTGGCGATCCGGATGTTTTTTTACAATCGAGCGCAGAATATTTCGTTGTAAAAAATAAAGAGGAGTTGAAATATTTATATCCTTCAAAATTAATTTTATAAAGAGGGTTAGTGTTTGCTCCACATATTGCGCATGCTTATCCACGCACATTTATCTAAACATACACAAATAAAAAAAAAACTTTAAAAAACTCAGTTTTTTGTCTCTTTTTACACCCGTGAAACTAACATTATTTTACAAAAAAAAATATATACCACATGTTCTAACATAATGGCACCCATAGGTAATAGAGGCGAAAAAAATAAAAAAAAACCACGAAAAAAAGTAATTTACCTGTAAATTTTAATTTTCTACGTAGGGTTCACTGAATGTTCAAATCGACACAAACCACAGAGGAAAGAACACAGGCGAAAGTTGCACGAATTTGTCGCAAATATCGCCGCGTACTCTTAACCACTGCGTACTGTTATCCCATGTGTCTCTACAAGTAGTTATTCATAAAATTGATATTTAATAATAACTCAATACCTACATGTTCATATATCAATACGGTCCGAGTGAACCCACGAGTGTCTGCACTTACCAAGTTAGTTATGATAAATTTATGTTATTTCTCCAGTCATGATATATTGCTGAATCACAATGGAAAAAATGTGAGAATATTGGGTCATTGAATTTCCCTCGCATTCCGGATCACCCCTGTCCCGCGGACAGCGCACCGAGGCGAGAGATCGCACCAAAACAAAGTCGTCCCTTCTCTATGGAGTCCCGGGCGCACCCATCCTCGCACTGTTCCCGAAGTCATGTTTGGCAACAACCGAACGGAGCAACAATGAGATTATTTATTGCAGAGTCGTTGTTTATTAAAGCAGCTGACATCGGGAACGCGAGTCGAGTGTGGCGTCTCCCGCAGCGCGCGCGTGCAACCCGCAAGGACTAATGGAAGCCCTTGCAGAGGAGAAATCAACGGGTCGTGACTAGAGTTGGGGACATACCTCTTCTTAACCTCCGATTATTCTTAGCTTTCTTTTCTTGTACTTCATCACTTTCACTTTTGTTGTACGTGTGTTGATAACATAAGTATACGAATAACAATATTCATGGGGATAACAGAGTAAAAATTTAATGTAATAGCGATGTACCATTCCAGGCAGTGTACGAGATCCACATTCCGTGATAAATGGACTGGAATCAAAAGGAAAATACTAAGTCTGTCGCGATATCGGTTTCCATTTACGCATGGAAAACATTTCTAGGGTGTATTATTATCTAGTGATGTAATGAAATGTAGATCTTCTGACTTATGGTTTCTCCAAGGACGACTTGTGAGGTCTACTTTATTAATAAATACAACAGTAGTTTAGTTTAAGAACGTAAATTGAATGTGGCACCTCCCGCGATGGCGCGAGTGATCCGCCAAGGCTAATAGAAAACCTCGGAGAGATGAATAAACGGGGCGCGACTAGAATAAATGGGGATTCCTATGTACTTTTTCATGCCCCCTAGTTCTTACTAACTATATGTGTTGCTTTATCCATGGTCGAAGTTAAGGGATTTGTACAGTTCATGTTTAGATGCATAAAAGATGTAATAGATCATTGTTCTTCTGATCCAAGGTTGCCTTAAGGACGACCAGTAAGGTTTTCTTTGCAATCCGCTTTCCGCGACGCATGGTCTGATCGGCGTGCTAGCGCTAGTAGAATACATTAGGAGGAATAAAACGGGTCGTGGCGAGAATTCGGTATTACCTATTTAAGCTGCTGGTTGTTTCAAGAACGATTTGTAAGTCTTTATACTTACTTAGGTGGTTGATTGAGTTATGATTTATCCCCTAGGTTATGTGGTGCGTGGATATTTTTAAACGTCGATACTTATAATATACTTGTGCATCTGATTTTTGACAGAATGATGTGCGAGTAAAAATTTTTTGGCCGGTGCAATAAGACTTACAAGTAGCCTATGGGTGTCGTAATAAAATATAAAAAAAATTCTTATTATTGTAACTTATAATTCAAGGAGGTGGTAAAAAACTGAATTAAGGCGATGCACTACGTCGTGTAATATTTTAAATTGAGCCGCTGTCAATAAAAACCCTTACGTAGATGGCGATAAGGTTTAAATTCCCGCTTAACACCATCTGCCTGTTTTGATTTATGCATGAAAAAAACATGGCCAAAAAGTGCCATTTATTTTATTTTGTGGATAATATTTTTTATTCGATCATTTTATAAAAACTTAATTTGCCACATTATACAATAAAATCATAACCGAAAATGGGTTCGTAAGGAGGAGATTTTGAACTTTAAAGCAGTTTTCATAGGCCTTTACATTAGTTTTTTCTGGGCTTATAAAAAGACTTATCTAAAAAATAATCGATTATTTCAAAGGCCAAGATGTATTCTACTCGCAGTATTGAATTAAAGCATCTGAAACATTTCTAGGCGATCAAATTTTCAAACCAAAAACACATGATTTTGCATTACTACGTATGGCATCGCCTTAAAAAAAATAGAAAAATTTATAGATTTTGTGGGCTGTGAAAAAGTTGATTTGGGTGAGTAATTGATGAGAATGAACAGTTTTGCTCATACTGTTCCATTACAACATATTAATTACCCCTTAAAATACCGGGGGTTAAATGCCAAGCACCCGCAGTACACTATTTTCTAAGAACTGTTTTTTTTTTCAAATGATGCTATATATCAAAAATGTGTTATGCCAAGAAAAATTTTTTAGGTGAAAAATACGATTAAATCGAAGCAAGTGCGACGAGCTACTAGGAAATCCACGGTGGATGTCTTGGCAAAATAAGGGTTAATTGAGTGTTTCGTCTTTGCATAATTACATTTTCCACCGGAGAAAAATGCTTGATCTTCTTTTACAGTAATAAATTGTAATTCATACTAAAAATTTATAAAACGAAATAAGCACTGAGCAATTTGACTTAACTTGTTCTGCTTAAAAATTAATGGACGCGATAATGCGCATCCCATGACGATGCCTTGAAGGATTGATAAGATTACAACGCACCACGGCAGTGGTTCCGGCCTGCTCCCCCGCTAGAACAGAACAGAACAGACAGCAGAATGAGAGACGTTTTGTCCTTAGCGCCGTGATTTATCACCCGGCCGCCGGCTCCATTGTTGGTCACGTGTGAACCTAATGGTGATATCACGCCGACGGCCCCCGTAATTCCAATAATTGTTCCCGATTTCTCTCCACTCATCCTGTATACAAATAGTAATCCCTTCGAGTGGCGGTGACTGGTGCAAACTCTGAGGGACTCAATGACGAGAGCAATATAGTGGTAATCCCAGACTTACTGACTTGTGCAAGGTAAAATATACGCTATAAACTACACACATAATACGTCACCTATGAAGTGTTGATAATTGGAGTGACTTGTGCCATAGTTGTCTTCGATAATGCGAAATTATTGTTCACGTTAGAAAAGCCAGCCATTAATGATTATTCACTGTGGAAAGAAGTCATCTGCTGAAGATTTTTCACCTTAGAAAAAAGCATCCACAGAATATTTATCACTTTAGAAAAAATCATCCATTGAAGATTGTCACTTTACTAAAAGTCTTCTAGTGAAGATTGATCACTTTTGAAATCTTCATCTTCTGAAGATTGTTCACTTTTACAATATTCAACCATTGAAGATTGCTTACCTTAGAAAAATTCATCCATTGAAGATTGTCACTTTAGAAAAATTCATCCATTGAAGATTGTCCACTTTAGAAAAAGTCATCCACGGGAGATTTGTTGAAAACTTCATCCATTGAAGATTGTGAGAAAAGTTTCAAAGAACATAAGAAGTATTAGAAAAAGGTATCAATTAAGTAACATTCCATTCTTCAAATAAGTTTAAAATCATTTTATTTTTAATTACTTACATACTGTCATAAAACAATGTAAACTCTTCTTCCAGCCACAAGCTAATGCTTCTATGGAAGAGGGGTCTTGAAATATTAATCATATATTGTAACAAATAAACAAAAATGTACTTATATAATAAATAATAAATAATAATTAAAAACAAAAAAAAAATTTAGTTAAGTGAGCACCAACAAATAAGAAAAAGTTATATATCTATGAGTACGTACCTACTGTCAATAATATAACTTTTCCTATCAATTTTATATGGGCTTCATTATTCCAATTTAAAGAAGCAAACGATGTACAGATAAATCATCATAAGGAGATTCTTCCTTATGTAGTAGTATCTGAAGCACTTGGAACGCTTGTACGGCATTTACGTAACAAAACTTAAAAAAAAATTATGTTAATTGACTTATTAATTCTTCACTTCCGCTAAACAAACTGAGTTCAATTTATAAAATGTGTTTGCAGTGCGGTGTTTATTGTTTACTTTATCCGTGTGAATTAATTCTCACTCAAATAAATGGCTCCCTGCGGGCCCCATGAAAACATAAATAAACACACAAGTATCTCTAATAAGAGGGTGGCTCCGCTTGCCTTTCGCCACATTTGACTCCGTAAATATGTTCCAGGGTTTAAATGTTAAATCTTAATTGAATAACATTATAAGTGCGAGGGTCGCGGTTGATCGCACGGATCGCGTGTATCGAACGGGCCGCGTGGATCGCATGCCTATCGGGTTACCGGGCCGCGTGGCGTGCTTCATGGGAACTCTGGTAGACAATGGTCAGCTTGATTGCGTAAGATTTTTTTATTTAATTCTACTAAAATTTGGCCAGACTTGCCACTGAGAGATGCGTTGTAATGTTGTAACACGCGTTATTTTCTTTGTGTGGATACCGTTCCAGAGACCGAACTGCCCAGGATCAGTGGAACTATGGCGACTCTGATCGGGATATGTTGTGAGCAGTAGCGGCACGTGGATTTTGGGTCTACTTTAGTGATAATATAAAAAAAAAAATGCATTACTGATGTTGTGATAGCCGAAAGGGTTTTTTTTTAAATTCAGTTTTTTGTATGAAGATTTTCGGTAAATCGGTGCAGCACACTGCTAAACTAAAATTTTTGAAAAAAAAATCATTTTGGACAAAACAGCAAACATGTCGAATTTTTCAAATTTAGCACTTTTTCACACTTCCCGAGTCACGAGCCGCCACTGGCTTAAGTGGGTTGAGGAAGAGGAATTTTGAGAATTCAGATCTGGTCACTCAACATGGCTAAAGCCGTTTCAAACAATGTTTCGATTCTGAATGGTGGCCTTTCACCAGGGTGATAGCTACTGAAATAATCTACCAATATAAATGAGAAAGGGGAGATTTCATAACGAATCTAGTGTATACCCGTTTAAACCTCTCTTTCTGATACAGGCGTCATTTATGATTAAGAGAGAGAGATGTCTCGTTGAATCTATCAACGATAAGTCTAGTCATGTCTCTGAGAGCTTCATTTCACATCTCTTCATGAGAAAGAGGGAGAGGTGTAATACATCGTTTATGAGAAAGAAGGAGAGTTTCCAATGGAGCTACGCAATGGCGGTATGCTCATATTTGTATTTCCATAAGGTGAGGGTGTTAAAACACACAAAGACGCGTGTGTTTGCATTTACGGTGAGAAAAGAACAATGCTTTTAATATGTATGTACATCATAATTTTAATGCATTCAATAATTGCTATGTGGAGTTGTGGACAAGCAAAGCAAACTTTACAATCACTATTTACTTGATATCGATTACTGTTCGTGTAAGTGTAAACAAACCAGTCGTGTAAGTGAATAGCAAAATAGTTGAGCAAAAATATATTGTTCATTACGAGATTGAAAAATTAGACCGACACAAACGACGTAAATTATCACATCACAATGGTCGAAGGCGTTTTACCGGTACAACAGAATTCCTGGGTTCGATTCCCTTTTGTGACGGTTACCTTTTTTATTTTCTGAGTCTTGTTATATTTCATGTTTCGCTTAGATTTATTAGTATTATCTTCTTCTTCAAAAAAAAATCATCATATTTTTTTAACACTTTTAGTCCTTAAAGATAATAAAGATATTAGATAGATTACACAGCTTTGAGTATCTGCGCGAGAGTAGATCTGTGATAATCGCAACGGAGGGAGCATTATTTAGTGGAAGGGAGGAGGCACAGTATCGGGAACTGGTGTGAGGTGGAACCGCCCACCAAACTAGGGCTTATTTGATCTTCGCCCCTAAACATTAATTCTTGTAAATTCTAAACTACTCCTCTATAAATAATCTACGCAGAAAAGCCCATTCATTTACATGGAATATCATTTTGTAAAGAATTGTACAGCATAAGACGTTGGAAGGAACTGAATTTTTGGGTTACGTGGCACCTCAGAAAAGTGGCAATAAAAACTGCATTGAAAAATATTATGGCTTATAAAATAAATAAATTGATATGGATTAACAAACATTTTAACTTTGGAAGCGGGTTTGTCACTGCCATCTCGGGAATTATTAATTGAACCACCATTGGATAACCAAAACTTCTGCCATAGGTCGTACCGAGTGGTTTGCTACTTTTGGTGATTTAGCAGGGGTGCCAGGGTTCATGGGGTGAGGTATGTAGGTTTAAGAAGATCCTTTGACCTCTCTAACTGGTCTCTCTTGACTCAGCGCAAGACGATGGGTCTTTCTTGATTCACCGCCTAGCGCTGAGTCAAGAGAGTGAGAGGGATATATTCATATGTCCGTCACTCCTGGACACTGATCCCTCGATTCATGCTCATCCGTTGTACCTTCTCAGAACTTCAGCTCATTATTTTCCTTAATGAAGGACCCTTCACACAGCATCCCAAGTGGGGTTAAGGTAAAAAAAACAAACGCTGATCCTGATTATATAAGTTTTATTATACATATATAAGTAGAAGTTATAAATCCTCATTTAAAAACGAATAAACACCATCCAATTAAAGCACACCATTTGGTTGGTATGACTGATCTGCTAATTGATCGCAACCCGTCTACGTGAGAAATATATCTATGATCTACAAAATCTTCATCAAGGTTGCCAATCCGTGGAGTATTCCCTAATAGTATATATAAGATTTATTATATATACGGAAAAGTTATAAATCCTAATTTAAAAACGAATAAACACATTCAGAGAAAAATTTTGGGATGAAAATGTGGGGATTCTGGACATTTCTTGATTATCCAACCAAATCGAAAAATAATACTTACATACACTTACTATAATGAGAAAGCACTATGTTTTGTTTTTGTTCGTAGCAAATTAAAAAAAATAATAATAATTCTATCACAATTCCGTACAATTTCAAACATTGGCAAAATTTTGTTAGAAAATCCGCCTTTTATGAGCAAAATTAAAAACAAACTATGAACCATTAAAACATGCATTTAAGCTACACAGCGCGTGGAAAAAAATATGTGTGTACTTATTATGTTATTGTAACTATTATGTATGAACCTATTATGTTATTGAATCTATTATGTGTGTACCTATTATGTTATTGAAACTATTATGTGTGCACCTATTATGTTATTGTTACTATTATGTGTGCACCTATTATGTTATTGTAACTAATATGTTCTATCTATGATAAAAACATACAAAGTTTCCAAACTTTATTTTCATATCTTCTGGAACGGTTGTTTCAAAACTTTTAAGAAATTAATATAATTCTTCAAGTTTTTAACATACTAGTGTGATAACTTAAGTTTTAGTTTACTGAAGTTGTAACGAACCCCAACAAATTTTGAAAAATCTTATCATTCCGCACGAAAAATTTATGTTTTCAAATGTCATTTCAAATGAAAATATTTATTTTAGGTGGCGATAAACTCAGTAGCGGACTTTCCAAAGGCTATGGCACACCCAGTTTAACAGATTCACTGCGCAATCCCAAATGTCCAGGTTAGTTATTTCAATTTTAATATTTATTATCCATTTCTGAATCTAAATTCTGTCACCATGTACATTTCTGAAGATTGCACCCAGTCATTAATTAACCCCTAGAGTGCCAAGAAATCCGCCGTGGATTTTTTAGTAGCTTACCGCACTAGCCTTGATTTTATGGTATTATGAACCTTAAAAAATGCTCCCGGATCTAACATATATTTTATTCGCTTGGCAAGAAGATAATGTATCTTGTGGTTTTGTCAATTGCATATATATTTATTTGATTTGTGTTAAAAATGTATATGTGTCGTGACACCTTACTATTGCAGAGTAGGCAGAGAGGACGGATCGCCAGGCAACTCGGTCTTGGTACGCACTCCTTGTCTCATTCACATTCATACATCGTCTCAAACACACTCTTCTATTATTCTGACTCTTGTAATGGCTCGACTCAATTATTATCTGACTCACCTAACTGATCCATGCCTTCCTCGGGCATTATTGACTTCTGCTACCATTCAAATTTGCGTCATATATTCTCCTTACACTCTTTCTTCGTTAATTGCTCTACATGCCCAAACCATCTAAGCGTACCTACTTCTCTTAATCTTACTAATTACACTTACATCAACCGTGCATTATTTCGCACACGATCATACATGGTTTTATCATACACACGCCTCAGGGATCTCATTTCTACACCATTCAGCCTATTTTTATTCTACCGCTGCCATGCCTAACTGCTATACGTCAGGGTAGGTACCAGCACTTCTTTGTGGACTGCTAGCTTTGCTTCTTTGGACAATATTTTTTTGCTAGCGCAATGGAGTTACCTGCATTAAGGCGAAGCTTAATGCGAAATCACTATTTTGATTAATCTTTATAACGAATTGGTGTACATTATGAATACCAAAAAATATGCTTTAGATAAATTGAAGGTTTTCCTATCGTTTCGCTTGAGTAGAATACAAATAAAAAAAATGATTACTCAATAAAAAATATAAATGAAAATTAATAAAAAATATTTTTTTTCAATAGAAATGTATGAAAGCATAAAGGAAACAACTTTAAAAAATACAATATTATAGTTAAGATTATCTGTGACAGTTTCACTTGATTCAATTTTTAGCTTTCTTATAAAATTATTTAGAAAATAAATAAAAACCAGTTGTGTGCTTGAAATCGAACGTTTCTAGACTATTAATGCCTATTGCCTACAATATAAGGTATGCCAAGAATATACACATTTTTGGCTTGTAGCTTTCTCTTAACCATTCTTTCAATATCTCTGACAGCCTTCCCATCCTTCGTAAACATACTTCCTGAATAAAAAAACTCATCCACCTGCTCCAAGTATTCATCATTCACAACTATATTGAACACTGTTTTCGTACATTCTCTTTTAAACACCATGACTGCAGTCCGGATTCCGATTTTCAAAAAGTCATGGTAACGTATTTAGTTGCTGTAAATCGTCATACGACTTGTTTTTATCGTGAAGAACGCTTATTTACCTGGAAAAAAAAAAAACTTAAGGATATTTTCTTTTTATATAATATTTTTTAATAACATTATGGAGAAAAATAATTTCTCTGAATATAAGTAACAATTCTGGGAAAAATAAATAGGATGGATTTATACAGGGTGTTTGGACGTAGGTACTTGACTTACTTACCAGTGATTCCTGACGTTATTTGGAGTAAATAATTTAAAGAATCACTAAAGTAAGTAACGTACGTCCCTTAACATTATGTATAAATACGTTATCTGGTACGACCATAGAATAAAGAAGATAAATAGATAACTAAGTGTCTCCCATACAAATTTGAATGAAAACAGACATTCCATGTAGCCCAATAGCCTAGCGCCGTGTTTCACTTTTTTGTTTGAAAAAGGAGGCTGTGTTTTTTGTTTGAAAATATCGCTCAGGGGCTATGTCATCTTTTGGAATGCTGTGTGGAGGGATTTTTTAGGGAAAGGAAGGAGGAAGAGAGGTAGAGGAAGTTCTGGGAACAAAAAAGGTATGATGGTGGCGTAGGAATCTGGGGGTGAATCAGGTGTTCAGGAGTGATGGACGTATGAATGCATATTCCCACAGCGGTGCAAGGCGATGGGTCGAGAGAGTCCAGCTGGATAATAAAAAGGTCTTCCTCAACTAACAGTTTCTCACGATTCAGCCCGTCACGAAAATTGACTTACATTCGCCTGGCGTCGTTCATCTCCATCCTATTTGAATTTCGTGAACACAGTGTTATATTGGAAATGTAAGCCTCGGTTAGTCAAATATTAAGATAGAAAAACATGCCTTCAAGGCATTTCTTTTGTTATTTTTTATTCTATGACCGTACAATTCCAAAAAAATAAATTTTCAAATATAAGTAAGTTATTATGAAAATAGTGTCATACGGCGTGCGTACGAGATGGCATTGCAAGTATTAAGAAAAAATAACCAAATTGATATGAATCTACGCAATTTCATAAATCGTGTGTTTAACGTTAACTAAATGCATTATTTCCAACGGAAAAAACTTTCTGGAAAACTCTAGAAATGTAATTCAACCTTTGGGAGGGTTTAAATAATGATTTCTCTGACGACATAAATTCTTAAAGATAAAGTAAAATTATTCTTCTTCTCTGGTTGGCGCTAAATGTTACTTAATCGAAGCCTCAATGTTAATAAAATTAAAAAAAATCCCGGGCACTTCGATGAATCTTAGGTAACTAACTAAAAATTCCAGTTGGAACTCAGACAGATGATATATTTAAAACTTTGAAGTCTGCAATGTACAAACTTTATTAAAAAAATATTTTATTTAAAAAATATATATGTGAGTACTTCACTGCCTAACATAATTACTCAACCAGACCAATAATACTAAGTATAATGGCTACTACCAGTTTGAATACATCTTTTGGACAGAGAAATATTAAATTGTATGCTATGAAATTTTACAATGCTCTACCAAATCAAACAAAAAATGACGGAATATAATATAATTAAAACAAGAGTAAAAATATAGTTGAAAGAAAAAAAGTGGTATTCGACTTACAAACATTATGAAGACGATGTAAAGACAATTTATAACTAAATACAAAAGTTTAAAAACTACTGTGATTTTTTTTACATTTATACTTATGTTATAATTTATACCTAAATCATGTTCAAACATTGCAATTGAAACTAATGAAAAAATCCTCAAATCATCACTCTTCAAAGTGTGCGGAATATTATGAACTTCAATAATTAAAATGTATTTGTGAAGAATTCTTCACCAAATTTGTCAATTTGATATGCGGTAAACATAATATAAATTATTTTACAAGCAATAATTGTTCGCCTGAAACACTCATCCACATTGAAAAATCTCCTGATAAAAGATACATGACGCCAACGGGACTCGAACCCGTGTCCCTTCGATTTCCGGTCGACAGCTCTGACCACTGAGCTATGGCGGCTTATCTCTTACCCGCGAAATTATTCAATATATACTAGTGTTTCATTCAACAATTACTGCTTGTTACATTCAGGCGAACAATTATTGCTTGTAAAATAATTGTTACCCTTTGTGCTATGCATAAAAATCTTGTCTCAAAACATTAAGTTTACTAAAAAAATAATAAATAATATAAATGTTCATTCTTATTTATATTAATATACCTCTCATAGAAATCTATTTTATTTAAAGGGGACTGTATGTGCCGGGGTTGTGGATTTGATTTTTATACAAATCTACAGTATTATTCCGAGATTGATTAGAAATTTCGCACACTTAACCACACACACAGGAGAAAGGTGTTTTTCGTAAAAACATCCTATACCCGTAAAGCAGAGTTTTGGTACTGTGATTTTATTGTAAAAAATGTGCATACTTTGACGTTCTTCATATACCTTACATCTGTTTTCGAAAAACACGGATAACGCCACTTGTTATTAGTAAAAATAAATTTAAAGAAAATGAGTTTAACAATATATCAATTCAAATCGTATTCATTCATAATTCAAATAAAACTAAGTGCCTATCTAATAACACAATGCACGAAGTGTACCCAATTATAGGACAATAATATACCGTCACATTTATTCAGACTAAGAAAGTCTAGTGTCAAAGGCTAAATGTTCGTTTCGCTTGGTGCCCGGGGATAAAGGCTGTCTCCCTCGCGGCCCTTACTTCCTCAGGGGGTTGGGGATGGAAAGGGGGGAGTTGGCGGAGCGGGGGTGGGAGGGGGTACAATTTGCTTTCATCCTATTCCGGCTTTCAGGCCCAAGTCTTGGGGATGATCTGGTCTGACGTCATTTATCACGATCCCCTGGTGGTGACGTCACGCGGGCGAGATAAGTTGTACACATTACTCCTCCCCCTCCGGTGCTCCTGATTACCATAATAATAACTGGTATTTATTAATTACTGAGGGCTTACTGATTAAGTACTCACAAGTAAGTATGACAATTCTAAATAACAGTTCACTATTTGGGAATATCATTGCACCTATGAATGACATTTTGCGAGGAAACCATATTCAGTCCATTGGTTTTTCACCTGTTCTAATTACACGTTTATATCCATTTAAGTATTGAATTAGTAAGAAAAACTAACTAATTAATCATTTGTACATTTGTGCAAATAAATGTGGAAAAATTATCCGGTTCAAAGTGTGGTTAGGTTGGGTTTAGGGTTGAAATCATTTGCTGATCAATCTTGTTCTACTTGCTGACCATACTGGGAACCATTTAGTTTTTAACCCCCAAGTGATTCACCACGTTTGGTGACTTAGCAGGGGTGTCCGGGTTTATGGGTTGAGGATCGTCTAGGTTTTTAGGAGACTGATGATTGATGGTGACCTTTTGATCTCTCCAGAACTCCACTGTTCCCCATTGTAAAGTATTTTGTTGTGCGAGAATGATCAGGTAACTTTCAATAAGTACTCTGATATAGAGTATATATATTTGTTTTAAAAAGTACGTGATTGCGGAAACGTCTTGACTAGTTAGCAGTTGAGATGTAAAAGAGGTTGAACTACCTACTATATATATTTGACTAACTCTACGTTGAGTATTGCCAAAGTCAATCTGACTCCTTATTATTCCACAAGAATCCTACCCACCCCTTACACCATTTTCTTTCCTAGATCTTCCCTTCCTTCCTTTCTTTAAAAAACTTTCCACACAGCATCCAAAGATAATGTGTTGTGGGAAGCTACTGTAAAAAATATGAACCATTTTATAAAAACTCAATATTAACTGTACCCATTCTTAATCTACCTGCCACATTATTGTGACAGTTTTATGCATATCAGTACAAAATACGAAGAAAAATTCCAAACATTTTATCTTGCTGTTTCTGCTTGTAATACTAGCAGTAACAACATTGTGAGATTCCGAACAACTGTTGTATTTTTCCTGTAAGAATAGAGACGTCTTAACTAATATGTACAACTTGCAACATTCTTCAAGCGGTAGGAACTAATGTATGCTGCCGTGTGGGATATCAAAACACTTAAGTCTAAGAGGCAGAAAACCTCAGGAAAGGGGCGCTAAATTACCATGTTCTCCATACAATTTACTTGTAATTATCCTGGTAGCCCCTGGCCCGCTGCATTAATATATCGGGGTTTCAACACGTTCCGTGCAAGTATTCTGTGTGAAACGCCTTGTTAATTTGTAAATTTACCGAGAAAAATTCACTACAAACAATCCCTCGTTTGATTTATGATAAGAATTTTATTTATTCAGGCATTTCTTCGCCTGGTTCAAACATTCATAACACCCCGTGGGCCACTTTCAAATGTAGGTACGAACAAACCTATAATCGCTGAGGTCTTAAATTCGAAACGTACCTGTTTTTACGTTTTATTGAGTCGAATCGATATTTGGTTAAACACATCTTTTTAGACGGATACGGTTCGACCTTCCTCTCATGTACAGTGGGTGGCCAAATTATTAGTCACACTAGAGATTATTTTATTATTATTTAAGAACTAACCGTTTTAATGTACGAGTAGATCTAAGTTTATTGCTAATTTAATAAATAAAATTTATTGAAAAATACCTATAAAAAGACAGAAAACTGGAAAATGAGGAGGAAAGCGATTCGAAATGACAATTTCGTGACATTTGCTTAGAAAATATTAAAAAAATGGACGAAGGAGTTACGGTAGTTAGAAAGGTTAGAAGGGACGGAAATTATAAATGAAGCCAACATTATTACTTCTGCTAGAACAACCAATCTTAGTCTTGTGGAAATGGAGTTTTAATGCTGCAGACCAGTGAAGAAACCAAAACTGACTCCAACCATGAATTAACCTTTGGACGTGGCCTAAACGCAAAAAAATACATTTATTTAAAATAAAACAAATATTTTGAATTGTATAAGAATAATCTAATACACCTAAAAAACACATAAAAAATATATATATATATATTTTTTTTAAATATAATTTCCTACTAGGTATTTATTAATGTTATACAGCTACAAACCGAGAACAACGATTTTTGCACGTGCAACTGAATAGTTTGCCCACCCACTGTATCTTGTTTATATCGCCTAATTATTATTATTATTATTTTTTTTTATTAGTAAAAAAAAGATACACGAATTACATAATATAACAATTACATAATATAATTACACAACATAGTACGGTTATTAATTACATAATATAAGTATTTGATGTACCCCCATAAATAAGCAGGGCTTGTGTGTATGGGGGTGTTGTTATATTGGTTTATATTTGGTACGATTCAGTTAAATTGTTTGAATAAAAGTTCGGACGAATATGAATAGGGTTTTTTTAATATGGTTTATATTATTAGTTTTTGTGATAGGTATGTAAATTGTTTGAGTTTGATTTTTATATGTACCGCCCCAGCCTATAATGCCGTATTGTATAATTGATTGACAGAAAGCGAAGTATGTGGTTCTAAGTAATTTTTCGTTTAAAATATCTCTTAAACATCTAAATATATATGTTAGTTTCCTTATTCTGTTGTTCAGAATATTAATATGTGGGGACCATTTTAAACGCTGGTCTATTGTTATGCCTAGGTACTTAATATCGGTCTAGCTTTCTATGTTTGTGCATAACATATTGCATTTGTGGTTTTCTGTATTAATTATTCCCAATGAAAAAACAAAACAAATCTATTTGAATTTTCATGCATTGAATGCAATGAATCTTGAAGCGGAAATCAATCCACTTCCCGACATTAAATCAAACTGAAACTCGGCAGATAGATTCGTTGTCGGCGACAATGGATTCTAGTGGCAATCGCATAAAGACACGCGACATGCACGCATTTCTCCGAAATCAGATAATATTACAACAGTTAATATACGAAATGAATGTCGGTCTTACCCGATCGCCATTGGGATAGGTTGATAGAATTGTCGACTCTAGTTCTTAGGTATGAAGGTTCAATAACTAGTCAAACCAAAAAAAAGGTTTTATTAGTCATTTTAAAATAGTGTATTATAGTTTAAAAAAAAAACATTGTTTTAAGACGGGAATAGAAAAATATAGGACCTGCTAACCTTTTTTAAATTTTAATTGTTCCTTTCCATATTTTTGTTTAATTGCCTGTGCAACATATTAATAATTATTGTATGCAAATAATTATATAAATGTACTTGCTTTTATAAGTAATACATAGTTTTATTTACTATTTCAAGACTTAAAATAAACATTATTCATTGATACTTAAAAGTTTTATTATAGGTACCTTTGCAATGTTATGCTACGTGTAATAATATTACTATATTTATTTGCTACTTACAGTAACTAAATAAATGCAAAATTCCTCGTAAAAGCGCAGAGCGGGGCGTTAAAAAATAAATATTTTTCGCAACTTCTCCACCGCACCGGAGCAACTGGCTTCGGGCAGCAAAATTCTTCTTTTGTGCGATATTAAAAAACTGCATTCTCTGAAATTATGTGACGAAGTTTCGTTGTTGTTGAATATATTTTGAATTCATATCTTCTACTCTCGATATATACCAACTATTTGAATACTAATAAATAATTTAAATGCCGCAAAATACAAAATCTCACTCTCATTCAAAACTATGTACAGCAATATTATAAAAAAACTAATCTCAAATGAAAAGCTGAATAAAAAACTTAGGAAGACCAGAAATAGAAAATATACTGACACCAAATACAGACTGAAGCCGAAACCACTCAACTGCACTAAAAACACCATGCAATATATTTATGATTATGTCGAAAAAAACACTACAATAATATTTGACCGGTCGGTGGCCGAGTTGACATCGCGTTTGGGTCCCACCCAGGCGTAGTGTGTTCAATTCCTCGGCTGGCTAAGTCCTCCATCACAACACAAGCCACATTTTCAGCTTACTGTGGTGGTAGTAGGAGATTTTCAAATATTGTCAGGTTATTCGTAACCTGGGAATGTTTGTCTTTCTTTAAAAAAAAAAAAATATATATATATATATAAAGAATTATTTCATATTATTCCTCCTAATCGTTTTTTTTTTAATGTGTAAATAAAATCCTCAGCACGTGAGATCCAAGTGAGGATATCACTATCTCTATTTGTTGCAAAGTAAAAAGGAAAGATAATTGAACATTTATTAATAATTAAAATTTCCACGGTTCTTATTTTTAGTCTATTTTGTCGTAGATACATTTTTTGTTGATTTGAACTTTCGTTTTCGAAGTTTGAATTTAAAGGCAAAATTAAAAAAAAACGGTGTCCATGGGATTACTCAAGGTTCCTAGATAGGAACCTTGGGAGTTACTAACAGCTGTTAATTATCTTTTTAAATGCCTTGACAGCTGTTAATTATCTTTTTTAATTGGGAGGTGGTCAATGGGTACCGCCGCCCCGGGAACCATACTCTGGGTTACCAACACCTCTACCACAGGTCACCTGAAGTGGTTCGCTACGTTTGGTGACTTAGCAGGGGTGCCCGGGCTCATGGAGGGTTGTGCGTTCTGGATCACACTGATAAATGGGTCAGCCTATTTACTGCGGGGCGGGCCGGGCTGGGAGAGGCCGGTTGAGGGTGATCCAGTAAACCGGTTATTGCTGTCCGGGCCGCTGGATAGTACAGGGGCCCTTGGGCTCACGACCAAGGGTGGGCTGCCCCATCAGCCAGCGAAAAAACCCTGCCGCTGATGTTGTGCCGGTTCGTGACCGGTGAGGATCCAGCATCCAGCGTTTGGGGCGCTCTGGGCGACCTCCACAGCCGGACTCTCCTGCCCATTGCCTGGAACCGCAGTCAGAAGAACATACCTTACATTTGGTGTATCCAGTTGCTCCACTCTCCAACTCCCCACCCAACCTTTTTAACCTAATCCTTCCCAACCCATCCTAAATCCCACAAACAAATAAAACAAACTTAAAAACTATGAATTCACAACCAATTAATATAAACTCAGCGACAGCGAACAGTAGGAGTCCTCAGTGTGGACCGAGGATGAAGGTGAATTTCGCTAACATTCGCGGTCTGCACACCAACCTAACTCCCATCCACCACCACCTTCTCTCACAAAATCCCCATCTCCTCTTCCTTACGGAAACTCAGATTGCCGAGCCCCCAGATACCTCCTATCTGAACTGCCCAGGATATCATCTGGAAAGCCTTTTCAGACCAAAAGGAGGTGTCTGCCTTTACAGCCGTGCTGACATCAGCTGCGCTCGTCTCGCAAATATCGAGAGCGCAAAACACGAAGTGTTATGGGTACGCGTGGATCTCACCGGTATGATGAGAATTTATGCGTGCCTATATCGCTCACCAAACCTTGCCGAATCAGACACTGTTGAGTTGTTTAAATACTTGAGTGACACTTTAGACACTCTCTTGCCCCGTTACCCATCGGCCGAGTTTGTAATCCTGGGGGACTTCAATGTTCATAATGAACAATGGCTGAAGTTCTCGGGCCCAATGAACTCTGCCGGTAGATCAGCGGAATCCTTTGCTCTTATCCATGGACTAAGCCAACTCGTAGAATCTCCGACCAGAATACCAGACATCCCATCACATCGAGCCAACCTACTCGATCTGTTTCTCACTAGTGAGCCACTCGGGTACAGAGTGGAGGTGACAGCGCCCTTAGGATCCTCTGACCACTGCCTGATTACCACCTCTGTCCCATCCTCTATGAACCGTCAACCCGACAAACATGTAAAGAGGAAGGTATGGCACTACAGGGCAGCAAAATGGGACGGCATGCGGTCTTTCTTTGGCGCCTTTCCTTGGAGTACTGTATGCTTTAGCTCCGAGGACCCATCAATTTGTCCACGCGAGGTAGGAGAAGTAATCACATCAGCAATGGATTGCTACATTCCCTTCTCCGTCAAATCCTCTGGAGCGGGCACAAAACCGTGGTTTGACCATCACTGTGCTGAAGCTGTCAGACTCAAAAATACGGCTTTTAATGCACTCCGGAAGATTAGCTCCATGAATAACCTTTCGGAATACCGAAAACGGGCAAGGGATTGTAAGAGAGTTCTAAATAGAGCTAAGAGCGATTACGACCAGAGAATTGCGCAAAAGCTGGCTGACTGCCCCACTGGTAGCCGTGCTTTCTGGTCACTCGCTAGCTCGATCGGAAGAAATTTCTGCAGAACCACTTTCCCACCTCTGACCAAGCCTGATGGTCGGCTGGCTAACTCGGCCCGCGAGAAAGCTGAATTATTAGGCAAAATTTTCGCGGAAAACTCAACTCTTCAAGATAACGGAGAGACTCCCCCTTCCATTCCACACTGCGGTTTTCAAATGGAGGAACCGAAGATCCGGAACAGAGAGGTTCTCCGAGTCTTGAACGAGCTGAAAGTTGACAAAGCCAGTGGGCCGGACGGAATACCTGCCTTGGTCCTCAAGAGGTGTTCTGCAGAAATGACTCCAGTGCTCGCGAAATTATTTAGGCTCTCTCTCAAAGGTGGAAAGGTGCCAGATCTTTGGAAAAAGGCAATCGTCCACCCAATCCCAAAAGAGGGAGACCGCTCCGACCCTTCTAACTACCGCCCCATAGCCATCAATTCCACTCTCTCGAAGGTATTAGAAAGGGTGGTTAACAACAAATTGCTCACATATCTCGAGAATAACAATATCCTAAGCGATCGGCAATATGGATTTCGTCGAAACCGATCATGTGGCGATCTACTCGGATATGTGACGCATATATGGGGGCGGTACATGGAACGTTTTGGTGAAACTCAAACCGTTGGGTTGGATATCTCCAAAGCCTTTGACAGAGTCTGGCACCGGGCGCTTATCGGGAAGTTACCATCGTATGGGATCCACCCAACCCTGCATAGTTGGATTGCGGACTTTCTGAGGGGAAGAACAATTCAAACCGTGGTTGACGGCTCTTCTTCCTAACCGTACCAAATCAATGCGGGGTTGCCACAAGGATCTGTGCGGTCTCCGACGCTGTTTTTATTGCACATCAACGATCTCGTTGAATGTGCACCAATTCACTGCTACGCTGATGACAGCACCGTTCACGAGGGTTATCTTTTTGACAGGCCCCCTTCCACTTATGATGTTCGAACAGCTCGGGAAGTTTTGAAGCAAAAAATTGACCACCACCTCGAGATGGTTCGTGCCTGGGGTAAGGCCAACTTGGTCAGTTTCAACGTCTCAAAAACCCAAGCGTGTCTGATTTCGGCAAAGAGGGAGATCAATGACTGTCTGGTGCAATTTGATGGGAGAACTCTCCCCAATAAAGACTGCATTGAAATGCTTGGAGTTACTATATCAGACCAGCTCAAGTATCGGGGATCCATAGAAGCCCGAGTAAATCAGGCCTCCAAAAAGTTGGGCGTCTTGTACAGGGCTAGGAGATTCTTCAACAGTGACCAGCTGCTGACCCTGTACAAGTCTCAAGTCCGCCCAACTATTGAATTTGGGAGCCACCTTTGGGCTGGTGCCCCAAAATACTTAATAAACCTGCTTGAATCTGTGCAAAGGAGAGCGATCCGTCTGATTGACAATCCGTTGTTTACAGACCGATTGCCTTCTCTAATGCATAGGGGCAATGTAGGCATGCTGTGTCTGTTCTACAGGTATTTCAATGGAGCCTGCTCCAAGGAGCTAGCAGCATTGATTCCTGATGCACCGGTGCACGTGCGCGAAACTCGACGGACACGAACTGAACACCCGTTCACGGTTGACGTTGGCTTCATGAGAACGGGCTGTTTTTACGACTCGTTTTTGTGTAAGTCGGCTCGTATGTGGAACGAGCTACCGGCATCTGTTTTTCCTCCCTCCTATAATCCGAGCCTCTTCAAGGCCCGCATTAACAAATCCCTTCCTACAGCCCCTACCTTATTCCGCCTCACAACGCCGCCCAACCGGGTGGTGACATAGTTCCCCTGTCTGTACACTGCACAGGCAGGGACACTCTTGTGAGGTGTCTCATAAAAAAAAAAAAAAAAAGCACAGACCAGGCTCCAAAAGTTTATGTAACCCCTTTAGTTGCAGAAACAAGAAAAATAGAAGAAAAAAAACAAAATGCTGAAAAAACATTTTTTTTGGATCATCTATGTGATGTGGACTCCTTAGTTTTCCGATTACACCACTAGTTTCCAGACACCGTTTATATTAAATATTTTTTTTACTCTCTGGGAATTGCTCTCGCATTGTTCATTTTCAGTTACTGGCAAAGTCTACCAGCTTTCCACACCGAAACGACACGTAGCCCCCATCAGCTGGCGCGGCGTTCTTATGAAACATTTTGACCCAAGCACCCGTCTAAAAAAGTCACATCTCTTTCTCTTACATAGTTCATAGATAATGTCGCGGGTATCTTGTATTTTTAAATAAAGTAATCTAGCGAATGATTGCCCTTTTTCATTGATCTCAACAATCCGCGACCTTTTTAGTACTGCGTTTAGGTAAGGCGCAGTTAACAACACTGTTTTAAGTCAGTTGCATTAACCCTTCCAATGAAATTTATACAAGTGCGCTACAAAATAATCCCACATACCTTGTGTAGTGTTTATTGATTCGAGTCCTCCAGCGGTTAAAAGCAATCCGCAACCCTCGCGTCGATCAAATCCGATAGCGTCAGCGTTGACATGTCTCGATAATGATCTCTTCAATTTTCCGATTAGTTGGCTCTGAAAGCCCTTATTGTTGGTGTTACGTACCTCTGGATAAAGGACGAGTGGATAATTAAAATAAATCTTTTATTCGCTTTGGGGGTTACATCATACAAGAAAAGATAGGATCTGTCATACACATGGTTGGAACGGTTATCCACACACTGTTATCCATTAAAAAATAAGTTTTTTTTGTAACGTTCATTAAAAAAGTTACAAAACTGATGAATTTATGATACCTCGTTTATTGAAAACATTCAAATTTAACTTATTTATTAAATCGAGAGTTGAATTTTATAATCTTTTTTACATAACCTACACTTAAAATGCAATGAATCATACATTTCACACTTGTGATGAGAAATGAATAGATATAACAGAACAGAATAATGAAGAAAAAAAACTATAATATTATTGTAATATATAATATATAATGATGAAAAACGAATCTTATATAAAAACAGACAATTTACTTATGACTAGTCAGAAAAATGCTCTTTTATAAAATTTTCAGCTCTCAATTCGTTCTAAACTCAGTTCGAAACTATCGAAAAAAAATTAAGAAAAAAATTACTGCCCTGAAGGTGTTTTTATGATGACGAATAAATTTTCTATATCGATTTAAAATTTGTCATTATCAATTTACCGCCATAACGACATATTTGTTGACGTCATGCAGGGCAACCATCGGGCCGGGTTTCTATCTACCACATTTGAAGTGTTAAAAGTAGGTTTCATTTCACTAGTGAAACTGATGATTATTTTCTAAAATTACTTTTTGTGATTAGCTTAACAAATTCATTAAAATAATGACAAATAATGTTTTGACTACAAAAAGCTCAAAATATTCTCAATATTCAAAACAGTATAAATATAAATAAGGGTATAAGTAAAAATCACTTACATATTAGAAATGGGTTAAGTAGACGCAAATCATATTTTTAGCGTAAAGGCCAAATTATATGATTTAAAACTTTTTAGGCTTTTTGAAGAAAGAGGGATCGATACCGGAGATGTCCATTACTGGAACTACCAGAATACAAAACCTATTTGAAAAATGGAAATCGGAAGATGTCGATTTATAAAACGGAAAAATCGGCAAAATACGAATAGTTATCGTTTTTTGGCTATTTCCTAGTGTGCGCTGTTTGGTTGTTCTGAACTTGAACAATGACCTCTTCAAAACTTCGCCCTACCAGAGCAATGTCATTCGCTTGGTATTATGAATTGAACGTATAACGTCGGTGCATGTGTGCATGCGTGATTTGAAATTGTATTCCTACGTAATGCGTAAAATTATATAATATCAATTACCTTTCAATTTTAAAAATTGCGACCGATAAGTATAAATCATATCAGATACGTATAAATCTTACCAAAATTACTTTATTAATAAAAATTCTTGGACATGTGTAATTATTTTGTTTGAATGTTTTACCGATTTATATTTGAATGACAATTTTTTAAAAGTTTACTTACGGTATTCATCCGAAAGGTAATTTTTAAATCTGTAAAAAGTATTTTTTTTTTAAATATTATCAATGTTCACATTTAAACTTAAATAACTACCGGTATTTTTCTTTTAAAGTTCGTTTAAAAGTTAAAATTTATAGTTAAATTAACTCTTTTTTGTTTGAATTTTTTAAGCCCGTCAAAACGACCACAACTCGAGCGGTAAGAGTTAGATGGGTGCGTGACGCCATCTGTGCTCTGCACATCTACCGTGGGCATGTTTGTGCTCGAAAAAATCGAAAAGTAGTAAACCGATATTATTGTTTGTTGTTATTAGTGCCAGGAGTATTAAGAAATGTTTTTAAATGGTAGAAGAAGTCGGGAACGCCCGAGCAATACTTAACGCAATACCTCTGCAACCTAATGAGATACGGAGTTGAGTTAATTTCTATTTAATGTAGTTTTTAAACAGTAACATTGGTACAGTAACATACAGTAGTGAATGGTGGAAGAAGTCAGAGGCGCCCGATAAAGAAATTAGTAATAGCGAAGCGTTACTGGGGATCATATTATGAATAAAATTGACAATATTTATTTTTGATAAGCAGTAGGATCATGAGATAAATATTATATATATATACACAAGAAGCCCTGTAGAAAATAATTCCCCTCAGGGAATACATCTTATTTGGGGATGCTGTGTGGAGGGTCTTTTAAGGAAAGGAAGGGTAGAAAGTTATGGGAAGGAAAAAAGTATGACGGGTTGGTAGGAATCTGGGGATCATAATGTCCAGGAGTGATGAACGTATGAATCCATCCCTCCAATGCGGTGTAAGGCGATGTTCTGAGAGAGTCCTGCTGGAGAGGTCAAATGCGTCGGTCGCCAAGACCCAGACAAATCTCGCGGCCACCTCTGCTAAGTAACCACCTATGGTAGAGGTATTTTTTATTCAATAAATGTTTCCAGGGGTGGCGGTACTCACACCCGCCTCCCAAATTCCGCTTCACAAAAACTACATTTATAACCCTCGAGATTTACACGGGTTTGCGCTCGTTTTCTTATAACAATGAATAACCAGCACAACGAGTTTTACTTGTGTAACAATCACCTATTTACCAAGCATTTGGCGAGTATTGTATTGAAGGACCCTATTGGCATGAGTTGAAAGAATAGGATTGAAATTGATAAATACAGTATTAAGTTATTGGAAATGCATAGTGTTACACGCTGATACCACCAAACTTTGGGGTGATTATAGATTCATGAGAAACTTGGTGCCCAAATAAAATAATGTAAATTTCTAATTTTCCGTGATTTTGCACACCTTTATAATAATTATTATTTCTCCGCGCTCGGTCAGCTGTTCCATAAATTACGTTGATTTTAAAATTATAATCTTCTATTTATTTATCTTTTAAACGATAGTTGGAATGCGTTTCCAAATGAACAACCGCTGGTGTTAGGGATCACACTTACTGTGAGATATACATAAATCTGGTTAGTGACTAAAATGTGTAATTTATGATAACAATAAAAAACCTCTAAGAAAATGGAGGCATTGACATTTTTTGTTCATAGAGACCGTAGTTACCTATGGCAAATACATAAAATTAAACAGTTATTTCTTTCATTGAACGAGTAGTACCTATAAACAGCATATATTATTTTAGGGTTGTAAATTAGTAATTGTTAACTATTTTCCCTACTTTAGAAAAAAAAGTTTGAGTTGATGGTAGAACAAGTCGGGGACACCGAAGAAGACGTGGCTTTATCAATGAATCAAATGCGTTAGTCGGGTCATGTCAATAGTCATAATAAATGGAGTATGTAAACGGAGAAAAAATAGTATTGCTAATTTATTAAGAATCTCTACAAATTATTGGTAATCTGGTTAAAAATAGGATTGCAGGACTGATAAACTTTTAGTGAATTTAGTGGTGTTAATGCATGTGCATTTGCCTTAATAATATGAATTGACGAAACGCAAAAAAAAAATTATGAGCATGTATTGCGATATCGTGATAATACATTCGTATTTTACCAAATAATAAAACCTGAAAATTCATTCATTCAATCCCACTTTTAACCGGATTTCAGATAATTTGAAGAGATTCTTAATACTTTAACAATGCTTAGTTTTCTCCGTGTATTAATAAATGAAGCAGGTCGTGTGCGCCGCGACAGAATCGAGAAACGACCTATCCTTTCTGCCCATCATAAAAAAAATGTAGGTAATAGTTTGTACGCGGAGCGCTGAGGTTAGGTTGAATTGTAGCAACGAAAAATACTAACGGGTGAAAAATTTAGCTTGCTATTATAGGTGAGCAACTTTACTGCTTGCACACGACCGGTAAACAGCACAAAGGAGCGAGAGAGAAAAGAGCAGCCCCACGCGCCACGCGCCACGGCCCCGTGCATGCCACGCGCCCCGCGACATCTACCCATAAAAATGATTTGCGTTCATAATGCCGGCGTAAGAGATCATTATTTGTTACTGCCGCTGCCGCGATTTAAAGAATAAATGTATCAATGGACTCTTCACATGTTTATAAATCTCGGGTGGAACGAATCCCGTTGAAGTGATCTTTGTTAAGGGCGCGTGGCTGATTGGTCCTGCCGGCTCGTTAATGAAAGGTACAACAACTAAATACAAATAAAATTTGTGCATTGTTAAGGGACCTTTCTTTTTGTTTACATAGCGAAGAAACACTTTTATTTTCACAAATAAGAGTTATTTTACATCTCCATTCAAGAGGCCCCGAGGAAAATAATCTCCCTAAGGGCAGGTGTCATCTTTGGGGATGCTTAAAGGGTTGCTTAACGATCTCGGGATGGAGGATAACGACCCTTTCTCATGTGACAACCGTATTAAAATGCTGGGAAATTAAAGCATTAATTTAAAATAAACCACGTGTTCTAAAAAACACCCTAATATTATAGATATTCCTTCTTATTCTGGCGCTAGAAAAATTAAAAATAGTATTTACTGATGTATTTTTAAATGCAAGTAAATGGTTTATTTTAGTAAAAACATATTTAAATATATATGTCATTAACCCCTCCAGCGTTTGTGGGTCATATATGACCGGACGTCCATATTTTATAAAAGTATTTTTATCTTATTTTCTATCATGCGGGAATACTTAATTTCTTTGACGTTAGAAAGACGAATAATAATTCTTTCCAGTTGGTCTCAAGTATTTATACTGGAATTCATTAATAAAAACCTAAAAATAGCCGAAAGAAATAATACATATTTTTCGCCGTTATCCTAACAATCGGTTTAACTTTAAAAAAATATTTATTTATCATATGAATGAGATAAAATTGAAGATAAAGATTTTTTTTAAAACTCCCCAAACCAAACGAACATGTTTTCGAAATATCGAGTTCTCTCATTTTTTCTATGATTGGAGTAAAATATTAAGTAAAAATGTGGTTAGCGTTTTTTACAACATTTTTCAAGTTTGATACAAAAATTTTATTATTTAGAAATAGTAATAATAATAATAATAATAAAAATTGGATGACTTGTATAGCGCCGTTTTTTTGCAAAATAACCTCAAGGGCGCTGTACAAATTTGTAATACATTTCGACAGTGATCTATGTTATTACTAACTATATATGGAGATAATATAAAGAACAATACTTACCTGGTAGGTCACTTGAGATTAACACTTAATTAACATTATCTAATTGTTTATTAGCGAAATTTAGATACAGGATTTAGGACATAATTGGAAAATTGAATATAACTGGATTTTCTCTTAGGAATGGTATATTTAATTTAAGGGTAGGACAGCTTAAAAAGGTAAGTTTTTAGTTCAGACCTTTGATGAATTTTGTTGGAATTTTTATTTTAAATGCGCACAAGGGAAACATAATTTTATTTTGTTTCTAAAAGAGAATGTTTTTTTTTCGGAAAATTAATAATTAAGATGTATATAGCGCATTTTAAATACACATAAATCATTGCAAACTGTATAAAAGTGATGAAAATACTTAAGTCAGTGGTTATAGACTTAGTCATAAGTCACTAGAAATAAGTATTAGATGTAAGAAAGTAGTTATTATGAATGCTAGTTGTAAGCCAGCTATATTTACTATTTAATTAATATATTTGTACAGCGCCCTTTACAGGTGATTTTTTACGATATATAAATTAGCAAAATATTATAATTTGTATAATACAATGCGTCGGTAGGTAGCCTAAATACAGTAAACTCTAACCACTAGTGCTTTTCCTGATTATCTCCAATTATTTGAATTTTTGATGAAGAAAGTGTTTTTTGAACTTTATATTTTTGGCCTGCATTTAAAATATTCAAGATTATGAATATTAGAAGTTTTAATTATTTAATATTTATGTGTTACAAGTGGGTGTACTGTTCGACTATTCATATCTAATGGCCGGTTCTTTCATACAACTTGATCAATTCTAAAAATTTCAAAGATTTTATAGAAATATTGGTGAAAGTGAAAGTTCTGATAGTATTCCGTTACTGGTCAGCTGTTTCACAAAACTTAAGTAGAACTTTTAAAGAATTTGACTATTAATTTTGAATCTTGATGAATTATTCAAGTTTCGTAAAACAACTAACCCTAATTCTGTTGTATTCTACTATTTCATACTTTTTTATTTATTGTTTTGGTGTTTAATTTGTAGAACTCCATTTAATTTTTTTTAAATAAATTTAAGATAAATCAAATTTAATAATGTTATAATAATTATTAAGTTCTGAAAATATTTCTGTTATTTTTACAGTTTTTAATGTGACAGCTGTTTCGGCTTTTAAGGCCATTATCAAACTGTCAATAACAACAGTTTGATAATGGCCTCAAAAGCCGAAACAGCTGTCACATTAAAAACTGTAAAAATAACAGAAATTCTTTTTTTTTTTTCAATACATTATTATAACGGAATTCCACCACGAATTGTCAGTATCATAAAATTTAATTTTATCTTTATTTATAGGAAACTGTTGATTTTTATCGATGAAACATTAATTAAGAAGTCGTTTGAATTCAAGTACGAAAATAACAACATTAGCAAATCCATTGATACTTTAAATGCGCAGGCTTCAGTAATAATTTACCTCTTTCAATAGGAACGCGTGGCTATACTTTGGAAACACTCAAACACATTCTACTTCCTGTGAAAACATTCCGTGTGAAATAATATTTTTTGTGCTCCGAAAAATCTTATGGTACATATCTTATGGGGTTTTACATTTTTTTATTTGAATATTCAAAAGAGTTCTAACTGCTCCCAACCGTCTGGAGCCAGTGAGATTATGAGACTATGGCATCCTCAATTGGGGTATGTTGTGGTGCTGAAGGAAGGGTAGAGGGGAAGGATATGGGGAAGAGGAAGGTGGGGTGGATCTGATCAATTATAAAACTTATTTTTTATTTATTTATATTTATATATTTTTTATTTCTAGTTTATTTTGTTAACACCTCACTAAGAGAACCTATTCTGAGGTGTTTGCATGTATTGGGAAAGTATTGTAATTCGAAAATTTTCGTGTTGTTGTTGTTGTTATTGTGAAATATTGTTATTCGAAAAGTTTAATTGTTCCCCGGCGTTGCCCGGACTTTACGCAGAGCTTTTCGAAATAGTACGAACAAAGTATTTTTTTCTTATTTTGAACGTCATTATAACATTATCATTATATTATAAATAATTAAAATTCTTCTTTAAGGGGTGAGAAAGTGGATGAGGGTAGTTTTTCTAAATTGCATAGAAGCAGTGACTTTTATTTTATTTTTTAGGTTAAGTGTATAAATTTACATTAATCTCGGAATAAAACTGCAGATTTGTATAAAAAAACAAATCACACAGCTCTCCACACACACTGTAGAATTTTTATATACTTTGGTCGATGTATAAATACCAAGATAATTTAATAGTTCCTTTATAAACTCTTCTTTGCACTCATAATCAAGGTAAATAAATATAGGAAAAAGAAGTCATGACAGACCTCTCAGTAGTAGGATATTATCTATGGTAGGTATGTGTTATGTACATGTAGAATTACACATTAGGTTGGTGGACTTGTTTACAACAAAACTATTCTTAATTCGAATTAATTTTTTTTTATATTCAAACGATAATTCCTTAAATTTATTCTTTTTCCTCTATTTATAAACATAGTAACGAGTAATGTCCCATTCTCTAAAATCTATACGGGACTGTGCGGAGGGTAGTTTTTCGTTGAAAATCAAAATACGCCTTAATTGTTTATATTGCCGAATTAAATCGTTCGTGTATAATTCGCTATTACTGTAGCGGGGGATGTTTCAGGGATTATGCAATTCAAGATATCCCCCATCTCGTCCTGCCATGGTCCCCCCACTCCTTCCCCAAATCCCCCCTGTCGTGTGTACCGGAAATGGAAGTGACGTGTGGCTCCATCGTTCCACGCCGGAAATTCATAGATTAGTCATATCGCGTTCTGTAACAAAATACGGACTGCAGACGCCCAAGCATTAATTCAGCAATATACCTTATCATCCTATGGCTTGACGTCTATTGGTGATTTGCATAGAGATGTTAATTAACTCAGATTTATGTGTGTTTGAATATACGGACTTAAGGTTTGATTCAAACCGAAAATAACGCCAATATTTTTTTTTTATATCGACTAAATTGATTTTTGGATTCCGTTTGCATAATATTATAACTGTACTGACAGTGATTTATTTTGTTTTTGTTTTTCTTTCATTGCCAAAGATCGAATTATTTTTTTTATGTTACAATAAATTTTGAGAATTCACGAGTTGTATCAAATTAATTTTACTGTTCACAATCCGTAGAAAGGTATATTCAAATAATACAGCACGTAAACGAATAATAATTGAACATAAAAGAGAGATGATTTAAAAAAATCTTATTATATATTTTTTATTATTTATTTAGACAAAATTTCACATTTTTATCACACGGTGAACAACAGAAATACCTTCAACAGAAATGTCATAATTGAGTTAAAATTGTTGAATTTCTTTGCTATATAGTAAGTACCTAAATATCTAATTCATTATTTCGGCTATACCATGGATGGATTAACTGTTTTAACTTTTATTTCTAAGTAAAACGGTAATTAATTATGTGGTTTAATGGCACTTAATTACAGTTTCAACGCCACTATCGGTGAAAACAGGCACCTCTAATGAAAATGACCGCGCACAACCATTGCTAGAAAAGCCCATTAAAAGCCGAGACCCGAACCTTTCACCCGCCTGTCACGCTTTCCCCAGTAAACCAACTTCCCCCGGGGTTTATCACAGAGGGCGGAAAACGTTTCAGGACGTATTTTGCTTCAACTGTTTCCCGCTAGATGGTGATGTACTTACTTCCCTGGAAAAAAGACTGATGATTTGATATATAAATATTATATTTTTTGTCGTGTCGATAAAATTGTCAGCTTTTTATAGAATAAAGCCATATTTTACTATACATACTATTATATATTTAAGATTTTTGACAAACAAAAGGTCGTCGAATCAATAACTCGATTTTTGGTAAGTTTAAAGTGTCAGCTTCTAGGCTATATTAATAATTATTGTAGGTTGCTAGAATAGCGCTTCCTACAGTATGCTTGGCGTTGTTGCAGGTCTTTTAAAGGATGGAGCAGAAATCTATCTGTTATTGAATATATTTATAATCATACAAGAGTGATTGAGTTATTGAGATTAGAACGAGGTTATCGATTTTACCATCTGCTTATGATAAGTGCCTACTTTAATTGTATCTCCCGGGTGAAAGACCGTCATTCGTGTCTAATGACCAAATCTGAAAAGCTGGGTACTTACCAACTTCTCTTTTCATCTCTTTCTTCTCTTCATTGCATCTAGCATCATAACATACTCGAATTTAGAATGCCATAGTCCCACAGGTTCAGAACAGCTGGAAGCAGTTGGGACTCTTGTGGAAAATACATTCAAATACCTATTTTGTAGGTAAAACACACTTAATACAAGCAGAAGATATTTCGAACTAATATTAAATAGGGTTGCCGTCGCTTATATCACACCTTCTATCGCTATAAGTGCCTTTAACTATCTCACGAATAGACATTGAGGGTGTGGGGTGGGAGAGGGGGGTAGATATTCTAATGAAGGGATTGCAAACATTTCGGTAATTACTATTCCAGAACTAATACTAAACTCTTTTCCAAGATTTTCGATTCCATTTAAAGTATTGTATCGTTAGATAATAGAAGATTCTCATATCGAACGTACATCAGGTCTTAATACGAAAACGTTACATTTTGAACTAGTTAAATAAAATTATTAAAAACTTCAAATTGATAATTACAAAAAAAAATATGTGTACAAAAATAAAATTCACCCTTTCGTGTTTCAAAGTTACCGCCAACACCTTTAAATGATCAACACCAGATCGAGGAAGTGTATGAAAGGACTCTACAAAATAATTTTGTGTTGGTGAAAAGATAATTTTTCCCCAGGCTCTGGTTCTTAGTTATTCTTCTGCAATACTCTAGCCTGTTCTAATTTCTATTCATACAGTTCATTTTTCAAGGGTCTGCTTACAGGTCGTTACCACTAGAGTATAATCTTGGTTATTATTTTTGACGTCCTTTCATATGGCCAAATAGACAGCCAATTTTAATTTGACAGGAGCGTATGGGTACCGCCACTTCGGAAATCTTTTATTGGATGACCAACACCTATGCCATGGGTTCCTCGAGTGGTTCGCTGCGTTTTATTACTTAGCAGGGGTGCCCGTATTCATTAGTGAGGTTCAGGTAGAACCTTTAACCTTTCTAGCAGGACTCTCTCAATTTACCGCCTTGCACCGCAACAGGAGGGTTGAATTCATATGTCAATCACTCCTGGACAAACTAAACTCCAGATTTATGCTCACCCCTTATATTTTTTTCCTTCCCATAAATTCTTCGCCTTCCTTTAATATAAAATACATTCGGCACAACTTTTCCATGATTATGTTCTCAGGGCCTCCTGGACACCTCGTGGAGAATGTATAAAAGGTCTTTGAGACCAACGTCATCGGATTATGGTTTCATGGTCAATTTGATTCTAGAGAATATATATTACACAATGTTAAAACTAATTTTGTTGGTTTCTAATTTCAATTTTATTTTCGAAATTTTCTGCACAGTGAAGAATAACATCCGACTATTTTTTCATATTTATCGTCTTCTTTTGGCATCACAATTTCTTGTAAATAACAATTTCAAATGATATCAAAGATTTTTCTTGTTGTCCTCCCCTGGCCTTGCCATCAGTATGTGAGGCATGTGCGGCCGTACATAAGATGATTGTAGTGATTAGCACCACTGCCGCTAGATGGGGTGCTCACCCCGGCCTAGGAAGTATGGTGAGGTGAGGGTGGGGTTGGGAGGGGCGATGATTGCAGCGATTACAGCGCCCGTCAAATGCGGGGTACGTGGCTCACTTGTGATCTCTACTGACGTCACGGCGAGGACTCATGTCCGATTCACATTCATAACAATTTTATTTTAGGTAATAAATAATTTCTTATCGTGTTTTATTTTTGGGGTTTTATGCCATGTCGCGCTACCTACGTATTTAGCCAACGTTTCGGTACCAATCCTCTAAGTGTTGGTATTCAGTATAAAAATTTCCAAAATGGTTTTAATAGTTTAGTTTTGATTTAGTCGCCAATTACCGGAAACCAAGAACTATTAAGCGTAACGCCATCTTCTTTATTAATATTAATAGGATTTGTGTGAATTTTAATGGCCTCCGTAATTAGACGTGCTCGATCGTTTTGGGTCTTCTCAGGATGCCAAGAACAAATCCAAAGTAATATGCGATTTCAATTAAATGATCAATTAACTCAAATTCAATTGCAGAAGTATTTTGATATATTTTGGATATGGTCGGATATTTGTCAATACATCACGTAAATAATTATGAATGTGTAAAAAAATCATAACTCTGGTAATTCAGGGGAGTTTTTTATAGTATCGTATTAGGAAAATACCCTATTCCATAGGAATGGTTCAATTTATATTGTACTGCAGTTATCTAATTACAGCACGTAGTTCTGTGAACAGTAGACCTCGCTTATAATAAAGTATGTTTCGAATTATCTCTTATTTATAAACCATTTTTAAGCTAATTTTACCCGATTATAAGATTTGTAACGATGTACTTAAATACTTACCTACTTATTTAGAATAATATTTTGCACAATTTTTTTTTTTATTTATTTAAAAAAGGAATAATAAAATTTGTCCAAAGAAACAGCACTATTTTATTGGCAATTTATTTTAAAATCTTTCTTCGGACAGATAACTACCATAATATATAATAGATAAACAATCTTTACGGATTCATTTAATAGCCACCACCTTAAAACGGAAAGGAAACGTACAAAAAAATTACAGACGGACGAATTACGAAATGGTAACTTAAAGAAAAAAAATAGTCCTCAAGGGACCCCTGGCAGATGTAAAACATCAAAATTGATTATTATTGAAGGAAGTGAAAATGAAAGTAAACAAGTCTTTATATTTTTGGAAGTGAAACAATTATTGTGTTATTATTTAAATATACACAAATAAATATGTTACAAATGAACGTGAGTTCCTCTTTTCGAATCATCAGTTTATACCTTTTTTATAGGTATGTGTAATAGGCCACTTGCATCACATTTAAAAAAAAATATTGCCAATTTTAGTAAGAATGGAAGAAATTAGACGCACAGAGTTTTGACGGCCGGGCGGGATGAGCCGGCGTCGTCCCATCTTGCCACGTAAGATGTTTTCGCGCCAATAGATGTTTCATATAAAAAAACACGAACATTTATTTAATTTTAAATATTTCCTGCGCGTTTTTCACGCACCGCCCATGGTATTAGCACTCTTATTTCGGGGATAAGACACGGCAATCACCGGGCATTCAGGCGGCAGTCTCCCCATCGCGCCACTCGAGGACCGGCTGGAATTCTACATATTCCTCTCTCTACAAGTTTTCTTTTCAGAGTGGAAATGTTCACACGTCTCGCGGCGGCTGATGCGAAGCGCGCTCCATTCAACCAGTCATCCGTATTGAATATCCATGTCTTTTTATTGTGATATCTTTACAAAATATATGTTTATTTGCGGATTTTATTCTAGGGAAAAGATCGTATTGTCGTCAATCGCTCGTTATAAATAATGACTCCACAAGATAATGATTTCATTTTGAAAATATTTTATAAATCTTATTTAATTATGCCCATTATGACCAAAAAACTTTTATTTAAAATAAATAAAAGTTTTTGGGTCTCTTCTTATTTGCCAATAACACAAATTGTGTTTGTCACAATTTTTATCCCTCGAAACTATAATATAATATAAAATTAAATACATAGGACCTTACTTACAAACCTTTTTCAAATATTACACAAATGATAAACAATGTAGGGTAAATGGTATATATTCGTAAGTAAGATAGTTTGAAAGCTTGAAAGATGCAGTTATGTATCCATACTTAAAAATAAATTCGTGACACAGTGCGTCCATGATGTTGGAATTACATTTGAATTTTTAAACATTGTTTAACAAATGGCGTGTTGTCAGAGCTTAACTATTATTATGAGCAATAAATATTAGCCTGAAACACAAAGAAAAAATTGAAAAAAAAAATTCCGAGAAAAAATAAATGCTTCCGACGGGAATTGAACCCGCAAACTTCTGATTGCCGGTCATGAGCACTAAGCCACTGAGCTACTTCAGCTATTTAACGGCCAAATAATTCTATAAATAAGGTTTATTGAACCTGTATTCATGAAATTTATCTTTGTATTAGTTTACTTAAAATGGGATTTTTGCATGTGTTCGTGTTTTATTTCTATGCAACTTATTTTTTTTAATATTTTTTTTAAATTGTGTTTATTTCTTGCTAGAGCAATCCCGATGAGTTACAGAACTCATTTTAGGACAGGAGGAACTTACAATTCATATGTAGGAGGTAGCAGGTACAATTTTACAACGGTATTTTGATATCAAATATAAGTTTCACATTCGATACAGCATAAAAATTAAAAATTAAAATAATGACACGTTAAGTAGAACAAACAACAATGGAAAACTAGTACAGAAAGAAAAAAAATGGATAAGATACAACAAGAAATGACAACACAGTTCATATTTTCATTTTTAAATGTAGTTAAAAATATTCTTTTAAAGCATTGCTTTGCAATTTTTTATTATTGTGGATGTGTTTGTACATATATGGAAGCGAATTATATAGTGTATAGGCAATATAGTTCAGTGATTTTAACCCATATTTTGTAGTGTGTGTTTGAGGAATGCGGATTTTATTGTTATTTCGAGTATTGTGGTTGTGGATGTCTTGATTGTAAAGTGGCTTGATGTTGGTGTGAGTTGATTTTTGGGTAATTTGTAGGATGGTGCTTGTGATTTCATATTTAGGAAGGATTGTAATTGGAAGGATACCAGAAACTGAATAGATGTCCCTAACATGAGTGTCCCATGGAAGTTCAAACACATTTCTGAGAGCTCGGTTTTGAACCACCTGCAGGTCAGCTATCAATTTCTTTGAGGCAGAACCCCAGATACAGCAGAGATAGGAAAGGTGTGAATGTACCATGGCATAGTATACTGAAGTAAGTAAAGGAATGGGTAGTAATCCTTGAAGCCTATATAGTACACCAGTTATAGGGGTAATTTTCTCTTTTATATGATTTATATGAAGATCCCACGAGAGTTGGGAATCTACGATCAGACCCAAATATTTTGTGTTCATTTTCTTTTCGAGGCAGTTGTCTCCAATTTTAATATCGAGGCTGAAATTTTTCTTGTTACCGAAAAGTATATAATGGTTTTTTTTTACGTTAAGAGTTAGTTTGTTTATTCTCAACCAGTTTGTGAGGTGGGAAATATCAGCATTCATCCCCGTTATAATTGCAGCTTTCCTAACTGGCTATGAAGATATCAAGAAACAAATTTGTGTACTTAATAAAATGATTAATACGCTGTAGATTTTTAATTTTATTTTTAATGATATTTATTATTTGTAAAATAAACGTTGAATACCTCCAACAAAGACAGTGTTCAGTGATACTGTATACTTTTCAGAGTAATTATATACCACTAGTGACACCTATGAAGGTTAGATTATATTATTTAAGATATTCACGGCCAAAAGTATTTTTGTTATTTTTTTTTGGGGTGTTACGCCGCGTTGCGCTAACTCCTTATTTAGCCAACGTTTCGGACAGCATTGCAGTGTTCATCATCAGGGCAAAAAGTTAGATTATATTGTTTATGAAAGGTTCTCGCCTCTGCTTGCTATTTGTTTGTGATTAAATTGTGTCGGCAAAGACGATTCCTGTTTTGCGGCTTTTTGAATTTGAAGGTTGTCAACAGTCTTTTGTCATATAAAAGGTTTGGTTTCCTTAAAAACTCTCTCTAGCTTAAAAACAACCAAAGGTTTCACTTTTCCTAAAGAACCACAGGAACTAGCCTTATCTGAGTATTTACTGTAAAAAGTGCCTAGTCATATCATGCGATAGTGTATATTTATTGTTAAATAAAGTGATTCAGTTTGCTCTCAGTAACGGAGTTTAATTAAAAGGACCCTAATTTATAACAGATACATCTCTACAACTTCTTAAATCATTTAAAAAAACACATAGTAACCCGATATTCAATACGCCGGGCATTTTTACAACACATTATTACTAAGTCGATAAATTGCAGACGAAGCGACCGCATTCACACAGGCGCAATAAAAACGCCTGACCCCGAACCGGAGGCTCGGAGACCCGCAACCGTTTCCCGGCGGCCGCCGTGCCGTGTCCGCGTGGCTCACACTTGCGTTCAGGAATTGAAAATTCTCCTTTCGGAAATAATAGGAAAACCATCCCGGTAACCGGCGTGTCCGGCCCGAGACAACCCCTCCCCCTCCCCTTCACACTTCTCGGCCACCTAACACCCAACACTTACAGCCGCACACATATACACATATTATGCTATCTAAATGTATTAATATATATTTTTAACGGTTAATTTTTTATAGTGTAGAAATATACATCTTAGTATCCTTTCTCACGTACTATACTGCTTCGTATAAATATAGTAGCTGTAGTGTACCCGGCGTTGCTCGCGATATTGTATGATTTGGAGTTAAGTTTTTAGGCTTTTAATTCTACGATAAATATCGACTTTTTTTACTTTTTCTAAATATAATATGCATAAATTATATATAAAAAACTTTCGGAAGAAATTTTCTATTTGATTTTGAAAACTCTATCAATATCCGTTGCTTAGTTTAGAAGAACTAAGAAGACCTTGGTTAAGTGGTTACGATTCTTGGCTTTAGATCCGGAAATCACGGGTTCGAATCCTGGCGTGGAAAGTAAATTTTATTTGAATGGTTTGTGTTATTGCACAATTTATTAATTAAAAATAATATGTGTTACCATATGATTTGAAATTATTTTCATTTCCAAAAGTATTACCGTGGTTTATTTTTGGAGATTTAGTATATATACTGGAATTAAATAGTATATTTTCTGTAATTTCATAGTATATTTACTGTAATGAAATAGTATATTTACTGTAATGAAATAGTATATTTACTGTAATTAAATAGTATATTTACAGTAATTAAATAGTATATTTACTGTAATTGAATAGTATATTTAATATTGTATATTTGCTTTCAATAGCACCTACGTGATAGACCACCCAATCATCCCCAATCATTTAAAATCATAACCTCACTAGATTGTTAGTAGCACTTGGGACGCTGGGAAATGTGATACATCGAAATTGATTTTTATTAATTAAAGTAAAAATTTCTAGTAAACAAGTCTTTTAATTTTTGATAGTAAAACAATCATTTTATAATTATCAAAATATATACAAAGAAATAAATTACAAATTAACACAAGAATCTACCATCCTCGCACACAGTTTTGGCGGCCGAGCGGAAAGAGCCAAAGAGTCTCGAGGCTGACCAAATGAGGCGTCTTTTCGTGCGATATCCATTGCAAATGTGTACGTATGGAGGATAGACCACCGCACAACTATGTCCTGATCATACTCCTTGCTTCATTCACTTGACCAAGCCATGTCTTCCTTGGACATCCCAGATTTGTCCTACCATTATAATTTGATTCATAACTGTTATGATGAAGTATGGTACATTTTTGTAATTTGTAAAGTAAAATTTTTACAATTTTATGATTTAAGATTTTCACGGCCAAAAGTATTTTTGTTATTTGTTTTTGGGGTGTTATGCTGTGTTGCGCTAACTCCTTCTTTAGCCAACGTTTCGGACAGCATTGCAGTGTCCATCATCAGAGCAGATGTGTTATTTTTTAACAATAATAACACATTATTTTTTAACAAAAATAACAAATATTTTTTTATAAATAATAGTAGTACAAATTTTAGGTTATTTGTTTTTGAGGTGTTATACCGTATTTAATTATTTGGTTGATATTAGAATTACATAGTTGAAAACTTCTGGATAATCTATACGTGTAGGTGTAAATATATATAGGATTATGTTACATCCTAAATATTGAGCAATTAAGAGAGTAATTCGAAACACCTAAATAAAGTAGAGATAAATATAGACCAATAAAAAATATAAACAAATGGAAAAACAGGAAATTATTTATTTATTTCACGCCTATTAAGGCTTTAACATACATATATATAAAAAATATTAACGATTTTATACATGAAAATAGTGCAGTCGACTATTTAAAACAATTGCAGAAAAATAACTATAAAGTCAAAATATCACCGAACTTGATCTACACAGCATGCAGGCACAAAACATAAAAAATCCAAAATATTTTTTTCTCTTTCAGTTTACAAAATTATTATGTGTTAGTCAAATCAAATTAAATACCTTTATTACAATATTCCACCACTTGATGAAAAAAAACTTCAATAGGGTATGCTTAGGTATATATTGAAATTGATGTACTAAATATATCAACAACATCGTAGTATTTGTTTCCTAGCTGTTGAATCCGTCGCATAGGAGTGTGATATTGGGACGTTGAAATAGAATTGCTGCAATAATATGGTAATATTTAGTTAATTATTCCTGAAAAGTATAACTTCAGTTTTAATTTAGGTTTGTTGATATCTTTTAATTTATTTATTTCAATCGGAAGGTTATTGAAACAATTTATTCCTAAATATATATAGTTGGTTTGCATTAGTTTGGTATTTGGTTGTTGTATTGATTTCTTTTTGATATGTGGGTTTCAAAGTTTTTGATGAAATTGTCTTTGTAAATTTGGATAATTGCATTTTTCTTAAAGATATTCTCTACTCTACATAAGCGATAAAATAGTACAGTACCTATTTATGATGTAATATTTTAAAAAATTGAACTGATTTATCGGGATTATCCTCACTAATGTTTATATGTAGATGAGACACGAAAAGTAAAAAAAAATAATTTCACATTTACCTCCAATTAGCTCAGTTTGAACTCCAATGCTTTAACGCCGAATGACCGTAAACTACCAAAACTGGTCCCTGCTATTCGTGTGATGATAGTGGAACACGTTTCGACGAGATTTTAGTACGCAGTAGCGCCCTACTACGAGAATTCAGTGATTTTTCACGAGTTAGCGCAAGTACAAAATAAATATCTGATAAACCGCGCGTGGCTTTCCCTAGTCACTTTGCCGTCGGGAAAATGCCGTGTTTTTGTAAGCGCAGTTCGAAAACCAAGATGGTTTCAGCGGAAAACTCACTTACATCCCCGCCAGTTTTGCTTCCATTTTGTATTTAGGTAGATACTGTATATATCTACAGTGATATTCATATTTCCAAACACTATAAAATCATTGAGAAAATGAGTGACACATTTAAAAAATAATTTAAAACAGTTTTCATTATATTTCCAGCAAATTAATAGATATTAATTCTCACCTAAAATGATTGTATGCATAAGGACACATTATAATTTATATGCATGCAATTACGTGGGTAAATGCTATAAATAAAGCATGTATAATGCATGGTGCATGTATCATGGTTAGTGGCCAAGTTGGCATCGCGTTAAAATCTCACCGTGAGTTCAATTTCAAGTCCTTCATCACGACTAAAGCAACATTTCCCGCTTACTGTGGTAGTAGTTCGACATTTTTAAAAATTGTCCGGTTAATCATAACCCGGGAATGTTTGTATTTCATTCGTTTGTGTATAAACAACGTTAAGAAAAAAAACAACCAAAGAGGAGCTGTGGACAGAGGTACTAATAATACATTTGAAAATGTAATTAATGGATCTTAATAATAATATAGTATTCAATGTTTTTTTAACACCATAGAACAATATTTTTTCTTACCATGGGGTCCTGTACTGCGCATATGCTTTCGATAATAGATTATTCTGTTTATACCTACCCACAAATTTTGTTGAATATATATTCAAAGAATTTTACAAACAAAGTAGGAATATTAATTCCGGGCTTTCATTAATTTGTCAAAAACATTTAGAGTGTGTTCAGTACCTATCGCTATTTATTTTTAATTAAATCTGTGTACTTGTAATTTGAGAATCTGCTCAGTAAAGATTTTTTACAAATACGAAAACTTTGTTTTTAAATGGACTATCTTATCGACATTTTTTTAAATATTATCATACATATATACCTGAAGAAAGTTTTAAAAAACAATTTTTGAGTAGAGAAGGTGTCGTTTATTTAGACTTATTGTATAATTAATCATTAGAAATATTTTTTTTTTAAATTACGTAAAATATATGGTTTATAATTAAGTAGGTAGGTACTTAAGTACTTACTTACAAATCTTATGATTTTCGAGTGAATTCTTGTTTTGATTTATTAAATAAGAACATTCTTTTTTGGATTATGAACCAGCGATCTTCGGCTTGCTAGTCGAGATCTTTACCCGTCGACCCTCGACCACTGAGGTCATCAGAGCATATTTTGATTTGTCCCTAATGAATCTGTTAAGACGGTCGAATGGAAGTTTCAAGACTTCTGAGTATGATTGTGAATGGAATCGTTCGATAATATACAAGATACATTTCGATCCTTGCAATATCTTATCCAAATGAAAAAGCAATAAGCGGCAGACGGCCCGAGGATAAACTCAATAAAATCCACGCGACGGATTCGTCGACGATCTTATTGGCGCCCAGTAATATCAACGAATCAAATATTATTTATATTATGAAGTCTGAAGTCTCGGAGGCTGTACATTATATAAATATGCAACGATTGCCTTCTGAGGAATGAATTAATTTTCTAATTTAGCTCGACAATGAATTTCAAGATATTAAAAAAATGAATATCTTTGTTCTTAGGAGATTTTTTTTTCAAAGTTATATGAATATCTATTTAATAATGTATTTGTAATTGTACAAAATCTTATTTTAAGATAAGTAGGCTATCACCAATAAAACCAGGTAAAAAATATTTTTTTTAATTTTTAATGTTAGTCATTCAGAATATATCTGAACAGCTGTCCAAATAAATATAATGGACGAGATTCGAATCAATTATTACCTACAAGAACACGTGTTCCGAATTACTCATAACGAATAATTTGAAAAGATTTTTAATAAATGAACAATATTATATTTTTTTATTTACCCCCGCGTAATTTAAATTTTGAATATTTCTAAAATGATTTATTACCGGTTAAACCGATTTACTGAGAAAGTAATTGTGACAATAGATTCTCTATTCTGTGTAAATCTGTTTTTCCCAAATTAAATGGTAATGTTTTCTTATTTGCATAATAATGATGTTACTGCTATTAGTTTAATCAGAGAAAATATCGACTTACTGATATTACTAACTTACTATATTTACTTTTCTAAGGCTTTCGATCGCGTAATACACTCAATTCTTTTGAAAAAGCTTGTCTTATTTGGTATACACGGTGACCTATTTAGATGGATCAAATCTTACATTAGTAACCGCAATCAAGTAATCTTAATCAACGGCGTCTTCTCAAAATATATCGAGGTAAAATCTGGTGTCCCCCAAGGGTCCCACCTAGGTCCGCTAATGTTCAACATTTATATAAATGACATTGGATCATGTTTTCAAAATTCCAAATATGTACTTTATGCCGATGACATGAAAATATTCAAAGTTATTCGTTCTCTTTCTGACTGCGAAGCGTTACAGAGTGACCTAGATAGGCTTTGCAAGTATTGTAAAGTTAACTGTCTAGATATAAACGTTTCTAAATGTCACACTATGACATTCACCAGAAATAAACTCGTAATTAAGTACTCATATTCACTCAACAATGAACCTGTCATCTCTAAAACGGAATGTAAAGATCTCGGCGTTTACCTTGATAGCAAACTTATATTTAATAAGCACATTGACTCAATCGTTAATAGGTCATATGAAATGCTTGGTTTCGTGCTACGTGTAAGTAAAATATTCAGTAATCCGCGTACAATTGTAATGTTATATTTCGCATTAGTCAGAAGTACACTGGAATATGCATCGCCTATTTGGAATCCGCAATATAAACTTTACATAGATAGTATAGAACGAATCCAAAACAAATTTATAAAATATATTACCCACAGATTCAACAATAATTTTGAGTGTACATTTGAAACTTTGCAGCGAAGACGAGCAGTAGCTGACTCATTATTTATACACAGAATTTTAAACAATGAGATTGACTGTTCTGAACTTTTGTCCCTTATTAACTTTAACATACCTTTGAGACGTACACGACATACAGTGCTATTCCACACGCTAAATTATAAAACAAATGCAGCATCTAATTCGACAATTAACCGAGCTCTTCATACTCTAAATAATATTTCTATTAACTCTAACATTGACATTTTTTCGGATTCACTGCCCAAATTCAAACGTGGCATCATGTCAATAATTTAAAGAATTCAATGCGCATACATACAGACACACACACACACAAACACTCACACACACATTACACACGTCACACACATACACACCTATAAACTACACAAGTCACCTGGTAATTAAGGAATAAACATACCACTTAGCAGACATTACAAGGAAACATATCATAGGTACACAACATGAAGTATCTTATTCCTGTATATTGTTTCATCTCTGTAAATTATGTACTGTTTGTTTCAATAATATAAAATAAAATAAAATAAATAAAATAAAATCCTGTTAATTTATTAAATGCATCGTTTTCCTGTTAAAAACGGGACTGCAGGCCTTTAACAAATGAATTGACGGAGTTTATAACTAAAAAAATATTATACTTTGAAAAGCGAATGTTTTATTAGGACCAGGTACACAGGTTACAGCGCCCTTGAGGTGATTTTTCACAAAAACGGCGCTCTACAAATTATCCAATTATTATTATTATTATTATTGATGGAATACGTGTTCATTTAAAAACTGATATTGATGTTGACATACTGATATTTTCGCATTCCGTCATGATATATTTTAGGAAAAGAACACGTGTTCGATATATTCTGAATGACTAATATTTTATCAAGAAATTGGCAGGCTCTCATTTTTTAAACGGATAATTTTTCTCCCTGTTGATATTTATACCTTGATAAAAAACTTGTTATTTGAACTTGGAGTTAAGGTTTCTTTGCATTGAAAGTAATTGAAAGTCCAAATATGAACCTGAGTTCTCCTCTGAGGAGAAGGCTTCTAGATACAGATAAGAATTTAAAAACTTAATTGAACTCGGAGTTAGGGTTTCTAGTTTCTAGACAAAACTTTCTAGATTGATAATCCTTGTCTGAACTAGAATATTACGATCATAGACAATCCGAGGTATATTATTATTTCTCTTCCGAGAATGTTTTTAGACAAAGGAACGTATTCAAAATCTTTTATACAGTTACCTACATGTTCGGATATAAGTAAGTTTTAAAAATCTTTGTTTAAACTCGATGATAAGGATTCTAGACCTAGACAAGCATTAAAAACCCTTATTTGAACTGGGAGATTCCACTTGTACATGTATATTATTTGCAAATGGTGCATTTGCTCCAGCGCCCATCAGCGTCGTGCGTTATCCGAGTTTAATTTAAAATTAATATAGCGCAGGCGGCGCGGCGGAAATGAGCTTAGAGCGAACAGGGGCGCGGAGCGGGGGCGGGGAGGAACCCCGATTTAATTATGACTTCTCTCAGCACGCTCGCCCCCCTCAGCCCTCCCACACCATCTAACACTTCTGGAATCCTGATACCAGGAGGCACCTTTTTATCGATCTTTGCTGACGATAAATTGACACTTGCAATCGGTTAATTCGGCGGAAAGTGAAATAGTCATTGCTTTAAAAAAGGTGTTAAAACCATTTTTTTTATTTAATATTTGAAAACAATATTTTTTACATAGATAAGTATACAGGATATAAACAAGATATAAAACAATAGAAATTAAAGTAGCCTTTCCTCACCATAAAGAGACAATGCTCTTGTGTTTGGTGAGGGAATTCTAGTTCAATTATATATATGTTAGTATTAAGGTAAATAACGCGTAATTATCATGTATTGTAAAAAATATATTATACATTTATTTATTGTTTTGGTGTTTAATTTGTAGAACTCCATTTAATTTTTTTAAATAAATTTAAGATAAATCAAATTTAATAATGTTATAATAATTATTAACTTCTGCAAGTATTTCTGTTATTTTTACAGTTTTTAATGTGACAGCTGTTTCGGCTTTTGAGGCCATTATCAAACTGTGGATATGTACACACGGCGACGACTTAATAAATAAGACTTAATAAATAACTTAGTAAATAAGTCGTCGCCGTGTGGACATATCCACAGTTTGATAATGGCCTCAAAAGCCGAAACAGCTGTCACATTAAAAACTGTAAAAATAACAGAAATACTTGCAGAACTTAATAATTATTATAACATTATTAAATTTGATTTATCTTAAATTTATTTAAAAAAAATATACATTTAAATGAATTTCCCAACTAACTTACTCGTCCTTCTGGTTCATGAATCCTGGTACCGAGAAGCGCTGATAATTGATACTTGCATTCAGTGGCGGCTCGTGACTTGAGTGTGATAGAGAGCTAAGTTTGAAAAATTCGACATTATTGATTACAAAAAACCGAATATTTGTAATGTTAGGACTCTAGTACACCCAAAAGTTACGAGCCGTCACTGCTTGCATTCGGATAATTCTGTGCAAAGTGAAGTCTACATAATCTTAAAAGCATTTAAATCCAATTTACTGTGTTTATTACGTATTGTGAAATGTCCCAAAATGAATTTCTCAACTAACTTTCCATCTTCTTCAAGTTCGATCCTTGCTGACAATCGACACTTGTGTTGTGTTAATTTAACAGAAAGTGAAATAGTCATTGCTTTTTTTACACTAGCTCCACGGGGAGCTCTGAGGAAAATAATTTCCCATCACGGTCTATGTCATCTTTGGGGATACCATGAAGGGTCTTTTCAAGGAATAGTAGGAGAGGTAGATCAGGGAAGGAAAAAGGTATGAGCGGTGGGTAGGAATCTGGGGTCAGTTTGTCTAGGAGTGACGCATGTATGAGTCCATCCCACCCACTGCGTTTCAAGGTGATGGGTCGAGAGAGTACTGCTGTAGAGGTCAATTGGTTTCCTTCAACCAGTCTCTTCCGATTGGACCCACCACACAATAAGCGGACAGATGCATCCACCGCCAGGACTTGGAAAAACCTCACCCCATTTACTCAGGAACCCCTGCCAAGTCACCAAACGTAGGGAACCTTTTAAAATCACAAATAATGAATATCCAAATAAATGAACGTAAAAATTAAAAAAAACCTGCTTTTGAATCGGGATACAAAGTGAACACTGTTTATTGATCTCTGACGATTGACCCGAATTAGGTCATTCAATAGAAAGTGAAGTCGTCATTCATTGCCTTAGGAGACGTCATTGCCAGATTACGTAGGTATTGTGAAGAATCACCCCGTAAAGACAAAGTTGGTGATATCCGTGACCTTGAGAAAAAATGACATGGATAATTTATTCCAAAGCCATCAGAGAAACTGCATCAAAAAAATAAAGAATTTTTTAAAGCAATATTTAGCGCAAGCGATTCTGAACTTATTCTTCATAAGTTCCTTTGTACATAAGAGTTAAAATCGCTTACATAAAAATCATAGACAGTCGATAGTTTAAGATTTCATGAAAAAAAGTCCATCGATTTGTGTGTGGAGGACACCGGAGTGCCATCCATAGTCGGCAGGTTAAGACTTCATTAAAAAAAGTCCATCGATTTTTGTCTGAAGGATACCGGAGTGCCATCCATAGTCAATAGGTTAAGACTTAATGAAAAAAAGTCCACCGATTTTTATGTGGAAGACACCGGAGTGCCATTCATAGTCGATAGGTTAAGACTTCATTAAAAAAAGTCCATCGATTTTTGTGTGGAGGACACCGGTGTGCCATCCACAGTCGTTAGGTTAAGACTTAATGAAAAAAAGTCGATCGATTTTTGTGTGGAGGACATCTGTGTGCCACACACAGATGAAAGCTTTAATACACTCTATCATCTTATTAACACTTACATTCATTTATATTTTTATAAAAGCATTGCCCCTTAACTGATATTGCCATCCGATTAAAAAAAAACATAATGTCTCAAAATTTTTGCTGCAAATTCCGGAAATTCGTAAACATACCAACATAATGCAAAACGAGGTTGTAAATGTGTCGTTATTAATTTGTAAAATCGCTGGAAAAAAAACACCGAGCATGCGATACACAGGCTCATCACAAAAAAATGTTACAAAGTTAATTGTTATTGACGGATTGAACGCGGTAAACCTAATTTAAAAAAAATGGAATTGAGGCTTGTAGTTCTCATTGTAATACTGAATTGATGTTTACAGCGAGATATGGAACTGTAAAAGTTTAAGTGAAACTAGACTGAATGCTGTGCAAATGAGAAACAGGTATAAAACCATGTTTGCCTATATTGCAAATGTGTAGATCTCGAAAGAATGAAGACTAAAGAAAACGTAGTGGACATGACAGGAGGGTTGTGAACAAGCGTATAAATCCAGATCTGGCCACCAAACACAGATGTATTGATAACCATGGTGTATGGACTCCACAGAAATCATCAGGAATGGAACTTATCCGATGTTCATGAAATCAGGCGTTGTGTAAATCTTGAAATACTTAGTTTTAATAAAGAATCATAACTGTATTGAAAGCCCATTCTTGAATACTTCAGCCATAGTCGTCGCCACGAATTATTCAAGATACCACACGGCAGAACAGATATTCCAGCACAGCATAACATAACAAGAGGAATCGTGCCATTAAATAAAATTTATGAAACAGAAGACATATTAAATTACTGTTCAAATAGCCTTAAGATTTTTTTAATATCTGTCTTCCCAAATGGAGTATCAGATTGAGAAGTTTTTACTGTAACTAGATATGTAATCTGTCTTACATTAAAAAAAATTAAAAAGTCAATTCAAACCAACATGTAACCCATCTAAAAATACGTAATGAAAACAGTGTGGATGGACATCTCTAAAACCATGAAATATATGGTTTTTTTTAATCAGTTTCTAGCTTTCACCTTTCTAATATATTTTTCACCATCCCGTCAATTTTTAGAGCGAGTTTTCATTAAAATTTTTATAAAATAATGAGTTTATAGAAGGAGAATTTCGTTGGCTCCCTGTAGACCTAGGAGTATTTATTCAAAGAAAGGAAATAATAGACGGCATGCGAAAGTGATGTTGAACAGGAAGCAGTTCCGGCGGCTTTTGTTTATGCTCACGGAATATAAACATATTTGAATTTACAATTCGGCAGTGAACTTAAAACGGGAAAAACGCTAATAGACTCATTCGCCAATGGGCCGGTACGAACGGATACGCATGATCGTGATAGAATTTTTTTTTTATTTACAGAAAAGGTACATCTAAGTTTTTTACTCAAAATATGCTAATATAGTCGGATGCTGTGTAGGGAACCCGCTTGCACAGCGCGGGTGTAAACTGTGCACCCTAAAGTTTAAGTTTAGACTTAAACTTAAATACATCGGGGGTTAAAGATTGTCGGATACGTGCTGATAAACTGTGATTTAAAAAAAATATGCTTAATTTTTCAATTTTACACCTAAGTTAATTTTTCAATTTTATACTTAAGTTAATTTTTCAATTTTATACTTGAGTTAATTTTTCAATTTTATACTTAAGTTAGTTTTTTAGACATATTTGTTGGTAAGGTCTACCGATTTAAGATACTTTTTGATACATGGAAATTAACTTTAATTCGTCTTCGTCAGAGCAGATACAAACTGAAACTGTTCATTTTGTTAGATATCTACAGAAGGCTACGGCATTAATTTAATAATCATTTTTCAAAATACATTTTAATGGCTTCCGTAGCAGCTTTCTATTTTATGTTACATTTTTTTTCTATTTTCTGCTTGTTTATATATTTAATTCATATGTTTACGCTTTATATGCCATTGGTCGCTATGAAACAGAAATTCTCTTTAAATGTCTTAATTAAATATCATATATTTTATGAATATAAATATTAGTCAACTCATTTGATTATGGCAAAATAAATTCATTAAAATATTGTTTGAAAGATTTAGCAAATCGACTTGCAGCTAATATATAAAACATTTATAAATACTTTATTAAAAGCAGTGAAACATACTTACTACCAGTTACTTAAATATTTATCTATAAAATCAAACTCTGTTAGACTATTCCAGTGTGAGTTTATGTAAAAATAATTTCCATTTTTAGTACAATATTGAGGGCGAAAATAAATAAAAAAATTCTTAAAAGTTGTTTTATAAATTTCATTCTCGCTAATCTCTGAATCAGATTATTAATATTGAGTAGGTGGAATCGGCGGGTAAGGATTATTAAAAAACAAAGTGTTGTAATTGCCACAAGCAGAGCGGGGTGAGTCCTGGGCCGCCCTGGTTCGGCAGATTGCCGCGCGAGGCGCTCTTCACCGGAAACGTCGCCATAGAAACGACGAACGAGTCGCATCGATCACACCCGACGCCCCCCCCGCCAAAACCGACGCCCTGAAACATCGCCGTCACTTTCACTCATAAACCTCACATATATTCCTGTCTCTTTCGCGTTTTCGACGTCTGTCCTTTGACCCGACGCCTTTTGGACGTGGTGTGTCTTGGAGCCTTTAGATTCCGCTACTTAAGCCTTATTCGTAGGTTGTAAAGTCTGCGATGAAGTGGCCTTGCACTTTGTTGAGTTGAGTTAAAAGGATCGCCCCACACAGAAATAGGAATGAACCCCCTGGTTAGGCTATAAATCAAACATGAAATATGAGAAAAATTAATTGCCTTTACAGATTAATAGTTAATGATAACGTAAGATAAGGTTGTTTTTTTATTAATTACTTATTAATGTTTCAAGTAACCTTCATTTTACTTACTCTGTGTAAAAAAGCAACTTACAGATAAATCCAACACGTGCAAGACCAGCTTTCAGTATCGTCATTAGATTGGAAATGAAAATACAATATTTAAAAATGGAAATAATATTTAATGGATGTGCAGCGTAGAGGTCTATACAAATTATTTTGCAATAGAAGTTAGCCTGTATAATTTAAAATCAATGACAGAGAAATGGCCGTCTCTATATTTAATGACAAATTGTATTTGATATTTATAAATAATAATAATCATCTCGAGGGTGCTGTAAAAATATATGCTGCAGATACATAGGACTATACTAACCTGGTTTATATTAACATTGTTTATTGTTTATTAGAGAAACATAGATACAGGTCGCACGCAAAGGACATAACTGGAACACATATAATTGGAACTGCCATTATTAATTCCGGTATTTATTTTAATAATATGTATTAATGTTCTTTTGTGAGTGTATTTAGGAGAGGAAAAGCAAATTTTATGTTCAGCGGTACAGCAGTACAAGGATTTGATCAGAATGTATCATCTTATATGTGATTCGTCCTTCGGCATGAGACGTGAGACAGATTTTTAATAATGTTAATAAAATTGTGATTATAAGGCTTACCTCGGATAAATAATTTAAAAAAAACGAAGTCATTTTTAACAGCCTTTGTGGGCGAGGAGTAAAGCTCTCGACTAGCAAACCGGAGATCGTGGTTCAAATCCGGGCGTTGTTGTATTATTTCATAATTTATTCATTTTACAGTCATGGTATGTTTGTAGCACTTTCCGTATCCAGTATCGAAAGATACTCGTATAAAAACTTAAAAATTGCTATAAATGGCTTGAGCCGTATTTGGTGACCAGATCTAAATATCCAGGTACTTCCACATCATTATCTTTACCATCTTCTTCCTCTTCCAACTACCGTAAGGCTCACAACATACCTCAATTGGGAATGCCATATTCTCAATGACTCAAAACGGTTGGAAGCAGTTGAAACTCTTGTGCAGTATTAATATAAAAGTAGCGTTTCGATTATGAACCCACCAGAAAGGTACACAAAAAATCATAGAAAAAGATAAAACAAATAATGAATAAACTAGCTACTTATTATATAAGTGCGTTTAAGCAATTCAATATCACTTACTTTCTCCTCAGAACATTCCCTAAGTGGGAACGCCATGGTCTCACTGGCCATCTGCAATGGGACTTAGATTTTCATGTAATCATAGTAAGAAGATGTTCTTTCCTAGAAGTATTATTTAGCAACTAGCAACTAACTACCTCAATTTTATGAATAAAATAACAGAGACATGTAGCCAAAAACAATAACCATCAATAGCGCACTGGCCGTTGCCAGTGGCCCGATAGAACTACACAGCATGAAACTAATTGACGGAACAGCAAAGCGGATACGGCTCATCTTGCATACTTAAATAATTCATACTGACGAGCTGAATTGCACGCTTAGAAATGTGTAACGTCCGTTTGGATTCTGTGTAACTACCGCCGCCCGTACTGAGCGGCCGGATAGAAAATATTATCTTAGTCTAGATTGTAATTTGCAATAACATAGTTCTAAACAAGACCAAGGTTACTGTTGTTCAAAGCTCTGACGTCTCTACGCTAAAATATTGACATCTGTATTCATTGAAATCTATGATATTCAAAGTTCAAACTAAAACCTAAAAATTCAAATCTATTCGTTGTACAATAATATCTCCTGCATAAAGAGTTTAGCTTATAGAGTTGTCCTACTAGATGGAGGTTACCTAGAACAAAGCATAAATTTATTTATTAATTTAAACGGCCTGATGGGCTTTTACATGATTTACTGCATACAGTGCCAACAGAAGGTTTTAATTTTTAAAACAACAAAAATTACAATTTATAAATCAAATATGTTTGTACATGCATACAGTTAAATACATGCATATGTGTGTTAAAAACAAAATAAAACTGCAAAAAGATACATACAAAGGTATAGAGGAAAGATTAAAAAAAAGACAATAAATGATAAAAGTTAATAACGAGCAAATAGGTCTGAAATTAGTTGTCTTTTAAATTAAAGCACAATTAGAATAAAACATGGCATATAAACACATAACAAACAACAAAATGAAAAGTGTATCTCGTGACGTTTGTCGTGTTGTAAAATTCGTTTGGTTTTGTAATATTTTTTGGATAAAATTATACGAACGACAAATGTTTGATATTTTTTGGTAGTATGGTGCATTACACAGTGTTATTCAATTGCTTTGTAATGAGTTTCTTTTTTTAAAGAAAGTTAATTTGTTTTTTTTTTAATAGAATAAAACTCTTAACCCTTGGATCGCCAAGCTACTTCTGTCAAATACGCTAAAGTATACGCGCGGACCGTCAGCTGAGTCTATTTTCGCAATAACTTGTATTTTCGCAAATTGACGTTTTTGTAAATTATACCTTCTTACCAGATAATATATAAATATATGAATACAGATAATATATGAATATACAAATATACACCTTTACCGCGTAACGTAAGTAGTGGATGGAAGAGGAGTTTACATTTGCGAAAAAATAATGGTATAGTAATATAATGTATGATTTGGTGAAATAATTAACATATTTTAAATTAAAGATTTATGTTATATTAAGGTTAAAATTAAAATCCATAAAAATCGGTGTATTTAGAAAGAAGATATAAATATTATGGAGGATAAATGTGTATTATATATTTATAATAAATAGATTCCGCAGAATGCTTCTTGTATTCAGAGAAATTATTTTTTTCCTTAATTTCATGCAAAAAAAATATTTTTTTAATGGTTTTTATATATTTACATCGAGCGAAATAAGTGTCCTTCACAATAAATATAAAGAAATGTAGCAATATGACATGAGTAAGGTTTGTGACGCTCTCACTTTTATTGTTATTATTATTATTTCAAAATGAATTATATATATCTTTTAGTTTGCTAGGAGCATTAAGGTACAAAATCCCACAACAAGAAAGTATGATTTTACATTACCGATAGCCAAGTCTGGCGTTTAACAAAAAGTATTTCACATTGCCGATAAGCAAATCTGGCGCACAAGCGGTTAATGAATGCCCCACACTTTCATGATGAAACAAACATTCTTTGTATATTCCGAAGTTACTAAGAACCGCTCTCAATTAGGCGCTCAGTTCGTGGAACGTTCTAGTCAAAACATTAAGGCGAGTAATGTAATCCACCGAACTCAGATTGGATGTCGAATGCGCATATTTTTAACCCCTCCAGAGTTTGAGGGTCATATATGACCGGGCGTCCATATTTTATAAAATTATTTTTATCTGTTTTTCTATCATCCTAAAATACATAATTTTTTTGACGTTAAAAAAAAATTCTTTCCAATTTGCTTCAAATATTTATGCTAAAATCCATTAATAACATCGTAAAAATAGTCAAAATTAATAATTCACATTTCGCGCCACTATCGTAACAATCGGTTTAACATTAAAAATTATTCCTTATTTTTTTTGTATGAACGAGATAAAAGTGAAGGTATAGTTTTCTTACAAATTCCCCAAAAATAATGAAAGTGTTTTCGAAATAACAAGTTCTCTCAATTTTTCTATGATCGAAGTAAAAAATTAAGTAAAAATGTGGTTAGTGTTTTTCACGTTTGATATTAAAATTTTATTATTTTAAAATAGTTATATTAAATTTTAAAATACTAAATACACCGGAAAGATAATTTTATCTAGTTTATAAAACAGTATTTTTTTTACAGAAAATTAAAAACTAAGATGTATATAGCGCATTTGAAATACACAAAAAACATTGCAAACTGAAAAAATGAGATAAATGTAGATACTGAAGGATGAAGCCACGAAGACCTTCAGTTTCAGGACGTATTATTGTCAATCTCCATTAAAACAAGTTCGATGCCATCTATCTGGAACGTTAGTATCCTATCCCATCATCCGACGTAAGTGAATTGCATTCAAACCTGATTGAAAAGCTTCACGAAGTTGCTATTTCCGGATATCGGTTTTTCATCTGCTGCAGATGTCAACTTAACACGGTGCATTTAGAAGTGAAGGAATGACGATTTGCAGCAAAACGAATGTTAGATAATTTTTATATTGGTGTTGTGTCGCAATTCAGAAATACTGCTGCATTCTAGTACCATTAAAAATTAAAGATACTTAATGAACTATTTGAGGGGATCGAATATCCAGAAACTGTATTTTTAGTTGTGCGTTGGTGATGTGTAAATAAACTTATTTTAAATAATGTACCAACACCAAGGTATTGATGTTTTAAAAACCCTAAAGTAGAATAAATGTACAACTTTCCTGGAGTTAACATTTTTTAATGAAATACTAATCGTAGTGAATACACTTTTGTTTATATATTTCTATGTTCCTTAATACATATTAAGCTTTCCGTAATCCACACTATTAATTTTAATCTAATCAAAAATCATTATTTATTGTAAACTATGTAACACAACTGTATTACTTGTTAACTGCTTTTGTAAAAGCCCATTAGGGCGTAAATAAATAAATAAATAAAATAAGTTTTTTAGATTTTCACGGCCAAAAGTATTAAAGTGATCTGTGATCACACGTGTGTGACCACATTTGCCTTGATGATGAAGAATGTAATGTTGTCCGAAACGTTGGCTAAATGAAGAGGTAGCGCAACACGGTATAGCACCTAAAAAAATCAATATAATACTTTACATAACTTTGTGTATATCACTTACTTTCAACCGTGCTTTTCACCAGGACAGACATAAACAAGCTTAAAGAAAAACACAAAATAATTATCTATCATAAATTTTTTTAAAATGGTGATTTTTTTTTAAAAAACCAAACAATGTAACTTTCTACAATTTTTTATCATTAAAACTAAAACGCCGTGTCCGCAAAGCAAGGTTTTTTTTCTTTTTTTTTACATGTGAATACCGCCCTTTTTAGGCTAAAGGTATGTAGTAGGCTGAAGTACCTCAACACATAATAACCCAAAAGTAAATCACTATAAAATGAAATAATGTTCCAAAGTAATAAATTACTGTGGATAAAAGAAATAAAATTTACTTGCGCACTCCGGTATTCAAACCCGCGACCTCTGGATTCGTAGCCAAGGATCGTAATCCTCAACCACGGAGGCCCTATTAGATAGAGAAGATATGTACTAAGTATTGATTAAAAGATTTTGGTAAAAAATATATTTTCAAATCAGGAATTCGTGTCCAGTGTGTACAGGAATAAAAAAAACAGCACCGTTCGCATTCCAGTAGCTTATCGCTCCACGGATTTCAGGGGTGTGCCACCTCCAACCTACAACCCATAAGGCTTTATATCTTGTTCTTGTCCAGACTATATAAAATATATGGTGGCTTTCCGTGGGAACGGCGACTTCCCATTTTCCATTAGGGGGAGCCGCGGTGAAGCGAGACGGTCGCGTGAATAAACCTTGTTCCCGGGCCCGCGGGACCACTGCTAGGGCTATTCGAACAGGGGCCGGGGTCGGTTAGGGCTATTCGGCAAAGGGCGACCTTTCGTCGGCCTACGAGGCCGGGTGATTACGATTCTCAGCCACGTGTTCAACACCGGGCGTGCGCCAATTTTTTTAAAAAACGAAAATTTTGTGTGATTCATATTTAATTTAAATAAAATAATTCATAGTATATTTGTGACACGTTCCATAGAATCGCACCGTTGAAAGATTAGACAACGCTGACCCTGACCGTATGTTTAATTACCACGTAACCAATAAAAACAACACGAGACTCCATGCTCCATTTCAAGTAGTGGCTTCTCGCACTAATTTTATGGAAAGTAATTATTCTTGTTCACAGATATTGTATCGTGCGGGGAATGAAACTTGCTCTGCTAAATTTAAATTTGAATTCTTCCGCATTGATTTCTGCCTTTAAAAAATCAAATATTCATCTATGTGCAATAATCCTTAACTGTATCAGTGTGTTATTATGTTATTTTTATTATGAATATAAGATTATTATTCCTTATTATACACTTAAATTATTAATTTTTATAATATTTTTTATCCACTCGAGTGATTTTCGGCATATTATGTCAAATTTGCAATTTAATAAGCCATTTTTGACACGCAGTATATATTTTTATATAAATTCTAAAAATGTAGGATACACGGTAAAATATAGATAAATTTATTGGCTATACATAACTATAATCAGTTTATATGTTTTCGTTTTATAATTCAAGGGTATGATTTTTTTAAAACGAGGGTGTTAAATTTCCAACTCGAAAGTCAATCACTCAACTCATATTATAGTAATTGACGCGAGCACTCGAGTGGTTAAGTAAAAGCCTAATATACGCCTAAGTAAATTCATTAAACGCTGTTTGATATGGCTGTGGCTTTTTTAGTGACCAGATTTGAATAGCCAAGTACTTCCCAAACTACCTCATTCCCATCTTCTTCCCTTTTTAACTCTGTTCAGCTTCACGACATACTCTTTTCTCGTGGTCAACAGATGTACTGTGGAGTTATCGTTTCCTCTGTCATAAAACGTGGGTCCCTTCAAGACCCAATTTTACACTTCCTCCACAGAATCCCATAAACAACACATATTCGAGAGAAACGATTTCCCTCTAGGACTCCAGCGTGGAAAATATGCCTTAAAGAAAACATCAATTAGGGATGCCATCCCATTGACTCCGGGCAGTTGGGTCTCTTCTACAGTATTCACGTTTTAAAAAAGAGGCTGGGGTCGGTCTGTTGTCATGGGTCGTGCAACTAAGAACAAAGGTCCAAACGGAGAAAAATGAGTATCGCTAATTTATTAAACATCTCTTCAAATTATTGATAATCTTTTAGTAAATTCCCAAAATATAGGAAAACGTGTTCATGCACTTTCATTTGCCTTGATAATATACAATGGCGAAATGGGTAAACATTAGGATTTTATGAACACTTGTCCTGACATCGTGATAAATACATTCGTATTTTACTAAAAACTAATTAGGAAACCTATCAATTCATTCGTAAATCCAGTTTTTTAAACGGATAAAGAATAATTTAAAGAGATTCTTTGTAAATTAACAATATTAGGTATATTTTAGTAATGTTTCTCCGTGCATATAACACATATTAGCGACCAATGTAGCGATCAATGGCGAATCTGAATGACTCCTTGAGATAAACGGTGTTTTTAGGATGATTGAAAATAACCAATTTATAAAAGTGTGCTGACCAAACATCTCACCATGAGAATGATATAAATCGCAGTGTGAGTAGTGTGACCAATAACATAAAGAGGATTATTTTGACATACCCACCATATTTTTCAGGCGGCCAGGGAACTAAAAAAACGAAAGGAAATGTTTATAAATCCGTTATTGTTGCAAAACATCTGTTGTGGTGACACTCTCAACTAAAATGTCACGTATGTTGATTTGTACCAACGTTTTGAATTCGTCCACATATTAAACTTCTTATCCCTGATTATCTCAATGTTGTTGTAACAGACTCAACCATACAATTGCTAGAATGTTCAGCTGGAAGATTAATAGTTTGATTCAAATCAATACAAGCAATACATCAAATAATACGACGAAAAACTGTGAAACGGAAAACAATTCGTTTGATGCTTGAAATCCCGAACAGAGTTCGGGCGTAATCAAATTTGCAGACGTAAAGCAACGGAACTGTTTCTAGCTCACTACGTCACATCCATTATGTGCTCTAAAGTTTCGAAATATCAATTGAGATCTTAAATAATTTAAGCCATTACATTTTTTGTTACATTAGCTCCACGCAGGAGGCTCTGAGGTAAATGTCATCTTTCCAGATGCTGTGTGGAGGGTTTTTTTTAGGAAAAGAAGGATAGGATGTTGATTGGTCAGTGTGTCCAGGAGTGATACACGTATGAATCAATCCCTCACACTGCGGTGCACGACGATGTTCCGAGAGAGTCCTGATGGAGAGGTCAAAAGGCCTCCCTCAATCAATCTCTCCCGATCCGGCCTGCCACGCAGTTGGTGGGCGGGCGAATTAACCCGGATAAATCTCACCCAATGCACCCGGGCACCCCTGCTAAGTCACGAAGCGAACCACTTGGGGCGATCTGTGACAGAGTTGTTGGATATCCAATAAGCGGTTACCCATAAGGCAGTACCCATACCCGCCTCTCAAATTACGTCATGCACATAGTTGGTCCCATACTGTTCGATTAAAATAATACGGTTTGTAAAATTAGGCCTATGGGTGGAAAGTGCATTTCGTTAATTTACAAATATTTTAACAGAAGTCTGTAAAAAGCAATGTTATGGCATTGTATATTTTAACATAGGTGAGGGTACTTCTGTTCGGCGGCCCTCCCCCTTTACAATACTGCCGGGGTGTTAGGGGGTGGTTGGGGGGTGCGGGTCAGACCGGAAGGAACCGGGGCCATAAATCGCCGCAAATCTGTTTTATCGTGCACTCGCTTTGTTTATTTTAAGAAAGCAACACTAACCGGGCCGAGGTCGCTCGTAAGACTAGCTTGCCGCCTATACACTACACACCATTACCTCACTATATAATAAAACTAGCATATAGTGTATACCTCTCGACTCCTATGTGTCCTCTACCGGCTACCAACTGAAGATTTAACTTGAGTGGCCACTAAGGGAAACGCCTTTCTTCAATAGAAAGATGCATTTAAAAAAAAAAAACTAAATAACTCAATGGCAATGGATTATGTTATAAAATTCATTACTGTGAATTTTCAAAGGTTAGCTTTTTGAGTTGAAAGCCGATATTGGATACTGCTTTTTTACCCGATAGTGACGTTACTTTGGACAAATTGTAAAATATAACTATGGTTTATAATTAAGAAGGTATTTATATGCACCTATAATTTGAGAGTTAATTTTGGTTTAATTTATTAAATAAGAAAAAAATAGAAACACACTGCTCACAGAATTACTGGTTTATATTCTTGTATGTCCAATATTTCATCAATGGGGGTACCTATATGAGTTTTAAATCTTATCACAAAACGACACTGAAAACAAAATTTAATAATAAATACACTTTATTGTTTATCGCAAACACGTTGTCAGAGAAAATAAACACTTTATCGATAAATTAACTCTACCGCACGATATCTTCGGATGTGGAGATTTTGTCGCGATGAAAATATTATAATTTATTTACATACCGAGTCGAAGAATCAGAACAAACGTTCGTGATAACAAACTACCCCGTAAATCACATCTAGCCGCAAAATATATTTTTTTACAAATCGGAAACAACACCGCCACAAATTTAATTCGCCTTTCCGTTTAATTTGAATATTTTTTACTTTTGTCAACTTTGAGGTGTTCGAGCATTTGGGTGATTTCTTTGTATGTTGTGTTGTGTGCCAGTTTGACCTATGATTTAAAAAAAATGTATCAACATTCTTTTTAGTCAGGTTTTAAGTTGAATGATGCATGATTACGCACATTTTATGTTATTCAAATATTAAAATATGTATATAAGATTTTCATGATCAAAGTCAATTATATTTACCTGTGTACCTACATTCACCAATCTCTTCAATTCAATGTATTTATTAATTTTTCAAAACATTACGAAATTGTTAATTTTAATTAGTTTTTAAATATATTTGTTGTAGAAAATCCTTAAATAAATATAGTCAGTGTGTATATTATTATATTGAACTACAACACTCTGTTAAATTATATGACTTGGTATTTCTATATAAAAATCTAAATGATTCAGTAGATAGTCCGGTATTGCTAGAATTGATAAGCTTCCGGATGCCACAACGTAATACTAGAAGTCAGGATTTATTTCAGTGCAGATATTTTGGGACTAACTACCATATGTATTCCTCTTTGCCCAGAATACTAATGGAGGGAAACAATTATACCAAGTCAGTGGAGATCTTAAATTTATCTTTAAACAAATATAAAATGTTGTTAATGAAGCAATTCAGTTATGCACAGCAAATAATGCATATTTCTTAATATTTATATCTAAAAGCCCCAAAAAAGAGCGTAAACTAATAAACAAATAAATAAATAAAATAAAAACATAGCTTGCTTTTTAAAGACAGTTTCATTGATGCCAAAACTTTATATATATATATAAAAAAAACTATATGTTTTCTTATACTTTTTGTTTACCAATGTCTCATTTTCACTGTTGTCAATGGGGTATTTTCACAAACCGAATGAATGCCGTTAAAATGTATAGGATTAAGATTATACTAAAAATATGTAGTTATAATATTCTCATTCATGATTATTGATTTCAAAAACAATCTGAAACGTCACATTCCAAAACGGTTCCAACTGGCTACGACGTCATTATGACATAGAAACCGCCACTGGCTGGTAAAACGGCTGTCACCAACATCGTGACGTCAACGCTGCCGAATTCACGAATAAAAACGATCTTGTTGTTTTGGCGGCAAATCGAAAATGGCATATTCGAAATTTTCTTCGTAATTTTTTTTTAGTTCTAAAACTTTATTTTTTTCTAGGCTTATAAAAAACTTATCAAGAAATACTCGTTTATATTCAGTCCAAGATGTGTTCAACTTGCATTGTTTAATTAAATTATCTACAAAGTCTCCAAGTGATCTAATTTTCAATCCAAAAACAAATTTTTAAATCACTTCGTATTGCATCGCCATAATCCTGTTACTCAAGTTTTTCAACGTAAAATGACGAAGTCATGGTAGCGAGGTTCTGTTTAAACTCAAGCGCTTTGCATTTCGTCTATATGTAAATTTGTTTGTGCATTCCGTATCTGCAGGGTGAAAAATGAGTATTACTCATTTACTAAGAATCTCTTCATATTATTACTAGTCCTCAACGAATGAATTAACAGGTTTCCTGATAAAATTTTAGTAAAATACGAATATGTTATCACGATGTCAGAACATATGTTCATGAAAATCCGAATATTTTCGAATTTCGTCATGATATTATAATAAACTTCTTTTTGTCAAAGAAATGATTTATATCAGGCGCCACTTATGTTTAATATTCTTCCAAAATCATATTAAGTCTACCGATTCCTTAGTAAAATTTAAAAAGTTAATTAAAATTTTTGTATTGACAGACGATTGTCTTAATATTTTTTCATCCTTGTCCTTTCTTAAATAATTAGATTTTATATAATTCCCATTTACTAAAAACAAAATGTCACCCTATCTGTCTTTATTATCTACTTTGCTTCTTCTTTTGAATAATGATTAGTTATGGTTCAAATATTGTTACAACATACTGTCAAATTACCCATCTGGTAACACGGTTATCTCGAGAGTATTTCCTCCTGGGGTAAAAATAATCTAGTCGAATTTAATGTTTCAAAGACCCAATCCTGTCTGATTACGTCTAAAAGGGATCCAAGTGATAATCTAGTCTCCTTCAACGGAAGCAATCTTCCGAACAGGCCTTCCATTGATATGCTTGGTGTAACTATAAGTGACCAGCTCAGGTACGGGGGCTCCATCGAAGCCAGAGTAAAGTTGGCCTCTCAGAAGCTGGGCGTACTGTACAGGGCCCGCAGATACTTTAATAATACGCAACTGCTGACCCTGTACAAATCGCAAGTGCGCCCTACTGTCGAATTTGGCAGCCATCTCTGGTCCGGAGCCCCTAAATACCTGATAAAAACCCTTGACTCTGTGCAAAAACGGGCACATCTCAACAATCTTTAGAGCACAGGCGTCAGGTAGGTATGCTGTCCTTGTTCTATCGGTATTATAATGGAAGATGCTCTGAGGAACTAGCGTCATTGATCCCTTCGGCACCGGTGCGTAGTCGGGATACACGCCAAACGCGCGCCCAACATTTGTACACAGTTGACATTTGTCACATGAGAACGGGTCGCTTCTACGATTCGTTCTTAAGTTCAACAGCTCAGCTGTGGAACGAACTGCCGGTCTCTGTGTTTCCTCCCTCCTACAACATTGGGCTCTTCAAGACCCATGTTCACTCCTTCCTCTCCACCAAAAGACCCTCCACACAGCATCCCCAAAGATGACATAGGCCCTGAGGGAAATTATTTTCTTCAGGGCCTCCTGTGTGGAGTTAATATAAAAAATAAAAATAAAACATCTAATACTTATTTTTTCTTTAATTTTGAAATATTTTGTGTTTGTATGTAGAATTACTTTATGTTTGTGATTATTCTTATGTTTGCTTCACTCAAATGTAAATGGTTTACCTCGATACAGGCTTAGTCCTAGTGAAGTTGATTTTTATATGAAAAAAACGTGTTTTATGTATAGTGAGATGCAATAAATAAATAAATTGTATCAAGGCACGTGCACTAGTAAAAATATGAAGTTGTCGTACCTGGTTATTTTGGGTTGACCCAATTGTTGGGCAGTTGATACCAATACGTTATGTCACAACACTACTAATAAAAAAACGTCAAAAATTAACCTAACCTTTACTGTCTTTTATACAATGCTTTATGAGCGGTTCCCTTTCTAAGTTTCTTTGTGCAAGTTTCCCTTGCTATTAGTTTTTCTTCGTGCATGTTTCTATTTCTACTGAATGCCTTTTCAGCTGAGTGTGGAACAGTCACTCCACTACCGTTGCGTGCTGATACAAAAAATAATTAACTTGTTGGAAATATTATGCAACCGTTTTAGGAAATGTTTCTTGTATTATTTCAATGTTTTTTTTTCACCCGATGTTTAGTTATATTTTTACAAGTTACGTAGTCATGTCTTGCTTTGTTTGTTAAGCATTCTGATCATTATTTTGTTTGATATGTGAACAGCAAACTTTCTGGAGCCAGCATAACTACGACTTCCTTATTTCGGGAATGTTGTGCGATCGATGGAGGTAGATAGGAGAATGAGATGGTGAAGAGGTAGGTTGGGAAATAGTTAGGGGTGTTTGTAAATATGTAATACGTTCATGTAGGTGCCTACCTAGTGCACGGAGAAAATTGAGTAATGCTGGTTTATTGAAAATATCTTCATAGTATTAGTCATTCTGTTGGAAACGGGACTGCAAGTCGCATCTTGATAAATAATATCGATGTTCATTCTCCTTGGTGATAATAATATTACATGACGAAGAGCGAAAATGTTAGGACTTTTATGAACACGTGTTCGGACATCGTGACAAAACGTTGGTATTGTATTTAAATATACTTATCAATTCATTCGTTAATGGCCTACAATCCTGTTTTTAACAAAAATAATTTGATGAGATTTTTAATAAAATAGCAATATTTTTAACCGGGAAGTTTTCTCCGTGTTGATGTATTTATATATTTGTGAAGATTATTTCCAATTCGGTAACATGTTTTGTAATCTTAATTAATTTTATGGTATGAAGGCACGCCCCTAAGCGACATGTAGGTATCTACTTTGCTACATTTGCAATGGTAGAATTTTTGTGTTCTTGTTCATACTCATGTCTCGTTATATTATTTGTAAACAGTGTAACGAAAAGTACGGTGCAGTCATGGATATATTATGTCCTATATATTTAAGTACAAACATGGAAAAGATATCGATAAAATAGTCTCAAATCCATAATTTGATCGAATGTTCATGTATTTTATTCTTTGCCATAATTGGACTAATTACAAAAAAAATCTCTCATGTTTGTATATAGGAAGGTACCTAAGTAAATTGTCGGCAAGTATATTTTAGGTCAAGTCAGATATTATAGAGAAGTCAGCTCTTGTAGGCTGAATTTATTATTTCTTTAATGGGTTTGGTTATTTTTTATTCATATACCGCGTTGTAATGACAGCCCCACGACAGCCCGAAGGGGTTATCGCCAATTTGTTTCTTTTCATGTCGCTAGGAAGGAGATTCATGTGGTCGATATCTCTGTGGGACGTCACAAGTCAGAAATTTGAGTGTCGTCGGAGAATCGGGGTGTAATAAGTCAGCTAGCGGAATGGAGCAGGTCCCATTGAGCGGGCGATAAGCCGGTGAGGGTGTAATGGCGCGGCCCCACGCCACATCACCATAAAACATGCTCATTGTTCGGTGAAAGCGCGTAAAAAGGAGCATCCCTCCCTCCCCTCTCCCCACCAGCCCCCGCCGAGGGAAAGCGGCCGCCATTATCTCCACGGAAAGCGATAGGCGCCGCGCGCTCCACTAACGATGTTTATTTTTCTCGCGCCTCGAGATAAGGATTAGCTCTCGTATGTAAAACTGCTGCGGGGAGGCGCAGGCCCGTGGGCGGGGTCGCACGCTCATTGGCCGGCCGCACAGGCCCCGCCCCGGCGCCCGCTGGGGGGATCGTCGCGGCGGCGGCAGTCGGCGTCATAAATCGACGGTGTAGAGCGCGCTTCGCACGCGCCGCGAGAGCCCGAGCCGAATAGTTGGGGCGATGCCCCCCGTTGTCAATCAGTGCGCCCCCTAGCGCCCCAGCATGCTGGACATCAAGAGTTCCGCCGACTACCTCAGTCGGTCGGGGACGTTTACTAACTTCTCCATGCTCTTTGCTGGTGATTATAGCGCTTTTATTCTCTGCCCGCCTCACTGACTGGCCCGTGATACTGATACCTGTTGTTCTCCCCCCGCACCCCGTTCCCCCCGTGGGGTATTGAGGTGGCACTCGTTAGCTTCATTAAATGGCCTCAATAGTTATTGCTTATAAAAATATGTCATATTATTGTGCATGTAAAATTATTTACAACTTAAAAGCAGTGACAAAATCAAAACAAATTTTTTATATGAAAAATAAAAGTTTTTTTCTTAACATTTAAAATAATTTGTGTAAACTTAAGCGATTCCTTAGTTAATTTTTTTAAACATAGTGAAACTAGCTGATGGGTACCCGACATTACTCGGGGTTGTGAATGATTTGGAGTAAAGTTTTGAGGTTTTGAATTCTATGATAAACATCTACTTTTCTCTACTTTCTATATATTTAATATGCAAGAATCATATATGTAAACATTTCGGAAGAAATTCTCTAAAAGATAGTGAAAACTCTAACAAAATTCGATGCGTAATTTAGAAGAACTAAGCGGACAAACAGATTACTTTATTTTATACTATTTAAAGATTGCATCTTTTCCGCATATCAGTGTAAATTCTGTTTGTAATAGATCCATTATTAATGTGTTTATTTTCTCCTTACAGACGCATCATACAAAAGTTCCTGGACCTCTCACGCCTCCGCACAGGGCGCTCAAGGTAAGTCCCTCGTACTTTATTTACATCAGCACTTGAAGCAACAATAGCCTATTATTATTTGTACCTAACTCATCAATAATACAATATAATTAAACCTCGTTGGTAGGAACTAATTTCGGTTGTCCGTGCATTGGAGCGTGATTTGAAATAAAATTGTATACCTGCGTAGTGCGTAAAATTACAATTTTTAAGAAACTTCATTTCGAAATTGGAATTGATTTTTATAAAAAAATAGCAGACAAGCGATAAAGTAGGTACCTACCAAAATTATTTTACTAATTAATAATTATTTATATGAAATATCTATTTCTTTTGTTTAAATTGTTGACAGGTGCTTAGATAAAATAAAAGAGCTAATATACACGCACGCGTGATTTACCTGAACTAGGCCCATATTTCATAAATACACAGACAATATTTAAATAACTATCCGTTTCAAAAGAGGTGCTGCATTTTTTGTTCGATTAGTACAAATATAACGTGTCTTATAGTTATATAATGTTGTTGAATAGCGTGGTATTTTTTTTAGTTTACTAACACGTGAAAGGTTAATATCTTCTTGTGAATCCTTGGTCAAATGTTGTTTTTTATAAATACTTAACTAAAACATACATAAAATCTCGTGATTTTTCACATGTCTGCGCTAGTATATTATATAGGTACTAGTTGTCCTTTACCCGGCCTTTCCCGGGGTGACGATATTTTGGCTTAAAGTTTTGGAGATTGTAAGTTCTAGAGAGCTGAGTGTAAATTTAAGGTTGAAATATTTTTATTATTACATAACAGAGCGGAGGTGATCGCAGTGAAAGTGAATTGTGGGAAATGTCCTGTTGGGGATTTGGGGGGTAAAACGCAGTCAAATGTGTCATTATGTATTGTCACCTCAGGTGTAATCCCATCCTTTTACAGTGTTTTCTCCCCCGACTCTCGGAAGTGTTAGGTATGGCACTATTATTTTTTTTTTCTAGTTTATTTAATTATATATATTTTAGGAAAAGTTGACAGCAAATCTTAAATTATACAACGATACAAAAATAATATAATTAATTATGCCAATTATGAACTTTCCACTGATGAATAGTTAATGGTAAGGTGTACAATGTCATAGAGATGTTCTCTTAAATTAATTTATTGTTTAGTTAGAAAATATTAAAATAAAGGAGGGTGGGGGGGAGGAGGAAATATAGAATAAGGATTAAGAGGCAAAGGACGGGAATATATAGGAATTGAACTTCTAGTTTGAGTTTTGTTGATTATTGAGTTTTTGTTTTATGTCGCGTAAAGTCGAGTTAAAAATGTCAGTATGGCAATAATGTAAGTTAAATGAATGTGTGGATCTGTAGATAAATGAGTTTTGTTTGGAATTGGTCTTACAATGAGGGAAATTAAAAGTAAGCGTCTGTTTGCTGCTGCGATTGGGAACATGGAATAATAGGCGTTGAAGAAGATCAGGACTATCGATTAAGTTGTGTGTAATTTTAAATAACATTACCGAATCTGCTATATTTCTTCGGAAAGTTAACGTCTGTATATTGAAGAACTTTGCAGAGTCTTCATTACTGATATGAGATTTTGAAGGTAATGTTTTGAATTGATAAATAAATAAAAAGTGTTATGTAAAACACTTAACACAGGGCAGATATAAATCCTGCAAGAGGATTCAGCATGGATTTTTATTTCTGGATAAAACATGATTATATTAAAATAAATAAAACAAACCATTACGCCACTTCTCTGCAGGGAAGTCACAGAAGACAGAACGAAACACAACTCTATCTTTGCACACTCCTTCCTTTATTCATATTTATACATTGTCTCATATATACTCTTCTGTTATTGTAACCAGTATGAAATATTTGATTCGCTTATTCGTGCCATGTCTTCCTTGGCGTCCCAGACTGCTTCTACCATTCTTAAAATTCTCTTCTTACTCATTTTTCTTTATTCATCGGTTCTGGATACCCAAACCATCGAAGCGTCCGTTTCTTAATCTTGTACATTACACTTACACTGCCTCCTCTTGTTCTGTGTCTTATTGCCAAACAACAGATTTGGTATCAGCACTTCATTATGAACAACTAGCTTCGCTTTTTTGGAGAATGGAAGATTTGTACAATTATTCCACGTTCAATCCTGCATTACTGGTGTTTTCTACAATCCATTCTGGGAATCATAAGTAAACAAACTCCTAAAAAAATAACGTCGATCAAAAAATTAAAATATACACATTTTTAATTCACGAAATTTGTAATATGCTATTTAAGTATTTTTTATTTTTATTTTCTAATGTACATTTGTTACTTAGATGTTGTTTACTTTGCAACCGGTTTCGACACAACCGTGTCATTAAATAGCAATCTTAAAATTAACTTAAAAATTATACAAGTACATAAATATTAGATTTTATTAGGTGGGGGTAGTGGGTGGGGTGATTTGGGGGTGGGGTAATATTTAGGTTATCGCGATGACCTTTTTCTCAAAAAGAGTCATTACAAACATTTTTTTATGCTTTGTCGCCGTTATGAAAACATTAAATTAGTCTTGCGAATCATAACAAAAATACCCAGACAATTAAAAATACATGTACAGTCCACGAATGCTGAAACCTGTGCCTATCCTAAGAAAAATGAACCTTAAAAAAACGTAATTATGTGAAACCAAAATTCCCATTATATTATCTACACAAATATGTAAGAAGTTTATTCAGATAGTCACAATAATTAGCTAAAGCTGATAATAATAGAAGTAATGTCCATCGTCAAATATTCAACAATACAAATATGGACATTTCTTGTTACAAACTACTCTAAAACTTATTAATAGAACAACACACACCAGAGCCATAGCATGGCTAAGATAATTCTTAATGGGTGATATTATATTTTAAAGGATTGTGTATTTTTTATTACAATTTAACTCACAAAATCACTTTAATGAAACCATTGACTAGACTGTATGTATATACTTATTATATGTTCTCTTTTAATGTACAAAATTTTTAATTCAAGATTTGACTGCCCTGACGCTATAAATTTGCTGTCATTACACGTACCTCCGAAGCATACTAGATGGAATATATTATTTTACAACAATAACTTTGTGTTCAATTCTGTTGTGGAAAGAATATATAGACTGGGCAATAAAGTAATAAATATCGCTGATGTTTTCAATTAATTTTTGACACATTCAAATGCCAAGTTAGTTCAGCACTTTCTAATTAATGAAATTAATGTTCGTGTAATCATAATTTATGTATATTTATTTATTTATTTGTTAAGACATACACAGTACAATAAGATACAGTTAGATATTTTTAGTTATTACATAGTTGTAGTACCTATTACGTATGTCCATAAAATATCATTACGTAATTTCGCCTGAGATTGTTATAAAAGGAAGGAAGTGTATGGATAGATAATAATAAATGAATTGAAAACAAGAAATATAATAAACTCACAAATTGTAATTGGCTGTTAATACATAGAAGTTTTGAAAAATGATGTGAAAATATTTTTGAAATATGTCATGCTAAGAAATTTAATAAGTTAGTTTAGTATGTTGGAAAGGAATCATGAAAGATGTCTAAATGTAGTAATTTTTCGTAATGGGTGTATGTTGTGATTGCGCGAGTAATTACTGAGTTGTTTGCTGCATTGGTATTTTTGGCTTCAATATGAATTATATACTTAGGTAATATTTTTTTTAAATTTATATTACTCGAATATAAATATCAAGGTTTCTTTAAAGTTAGGGTGATAATAACTTAGATAATTGCATTTTATGCTTTATTTTAAAACCTTTTTTGATTTAGCTTAAACTGATGTTATCTATTTAATTTATAATCGTTATGTAAAATACGTATGTACAAATAAGATAATTTACGCCAATACCTACATAATTTATATTAGATTAATTTAGATAAAACCTAAACACTCCGTTAATAAGCACAAGCTTTGGACAAAGACACTACAAATACCAGGCAATAAAAACATTCAACAATCTTACACTAGACATAAAAAATTAAGGAAACAAAAAACATTTCAGAAACCTAATTAAGATTTGTATTATGGAACAAAAATGGCTGTACTAGAAAATAAATTCTACTACATAGTACACGACCGGACCAATAATTACATACACATTATTTAGTTTCTATAGCTGGCATAATTTTTTTTATTTTATATTTCAATAAATTCGTTTAATTTAACATAATTTCAATTCAATCCGTTTTATTTACATACATAATTTGACACATACAATTGTAAAATTATTACGGAATAGAAAACTGTGTCTTGTTGTTATTGTGGGTATGTTTAAGTTCATAAGTTGCAGGACTTCAGAATAGCTTAATTTAGAGTTTAGTATTTAAAAAAAAAAATTATATATTTGATGTTTCTTTAAATTTACATACATATAGAGCATCACACACAACATCTGAAGTAAAAATGTAATTCCTCCAACAATTTATCAGGTGCCTACCTGGTTTACATTGTTCAATACTACTCACTTACCTAAATTATCTCATACATTGTAAATCCTTATATATTATATGTTATCAGGTTTATTTGGTAAATTCCGAATATAATACATGCTACAAGGTTACTTTTTCTACATTTTCACAACTACAAACAAAAAAAAAACTCTATTTCAAAAAAAAAAACTAACTAACTAACCATCACGCTGTTTCCCCGCAGGGGTAGGCAGAGAGGACGGACCGCCAAACAACTCGGTCTTGGCACACACTCCTTGCCTCATTCACATTCATACATCGTCTCATACATACTCTTCTATTTTTCTGACTCTTGACATGGCCCGACTCAAGTATCTGATTCACTTGGTCGTGCCATGTCTTCCTCGGGCGTCCCCGACTTCTGCTACCATTCACATTTGCATCGTATATTCTCCTTACACTCCTTTCTTCGCTCATTCGCTCATCATCCATTTCTACTTTTCATTACTACTAAATACCTAACTTATCTCTTATACTGTAAATCCGAATACAATATACGTTACAATGTTAATCTTTACAAAGCCACTACAACTGTAAAAAAAAAAAAATATATATATATATATATATTTCTTCATTACACAACTTAGTTGAGACAAGTGAAATTTTTTGGAATAACATGAACTACACCTGTCAATTTGTCTGTCCTGGAACTTTCATTTTTCTTGTTGGACAGGCAAAGTTTTCTAATATGTAATTTGTACTTTCTTTTGTATCTATCTTTATAATAAAAAATGTTGCTCCATCAACAGTCATACATCTCTGTAAATGCTAGTATACCATTCCTTTTTATCAGTTTAGATATTACTTGCGCCCCATTATAAACTGCATTCTCATAGCACAGCTTAAAAAAAATCATACCCATCAATGCAATACTCCTAACAATACTGTGTGTTACAATACCTAGTTTATTTGTTTATTTAATTTGTTAAAATATTTTTTTTTTAATTTTAGATATCCAAAAACTCTGTAACAACAATAGGTCACCCCAAGTGGTTCGCTAATTTTGGTGATTTAACAGGGGTGCCCGGGTTCATCGCGTGAGGTGTGTTCAGGATGCGCCTACCCAGTGCTCCTGGACACTTTGATCGCTAGATTTCTACCTACCACTCACACTTTTTTCCTTCTCAGAAATTTTTCTCCTTCCTTTCCTTTAAAATACCCTTCACACAGCATTCCCAAATATAAGATAGGCCCTGAGTGAAATTATTTTTCTTAGAGCCTCCTTTGTGGGGTTGATGAAACAAAAACTTTACCGAATATTTATTTTAAGGTACTTATATTTAGTTCGCTAATAAATGTCACCAGGGTCGATTAATTTAAATATTTACTATCACAAACATCACACGTCCTTCGATTGTATTTTAACTGTATTTTTATGGATTATTAATTAATTAACATTTTTCTAAGTATGGCGGCAACGCAGTAATCATCAGCATTCCTAAAATTTTACTTACATTTAGCAATTTTATAGAAAGACAGAGAAATTTTTGAAAGTAATTATAAAAAGATCCAGCTTCAAAAATCCCAAGGTCTATGTAATACAGAATGCAATTAATTATTCAATTGATTTAATTTAATGAGCTTTTATTTATATTTTGAAATTTCCCCACAACACGCAATTACCACAAATTACCATATCGAAATATTGTTTCTAATGCCTTTATTAGTTATGATCTACTAGTATCGACTACCACATTTGATATCCATTTACAGAGGGCACTTAAACATTTGTTTTGATGGTCGCTTGATTCTGAAATGTTCTAAAAAACCGTTCTGCAAAGAAGAGAAAACAAAAAATCACTCCTATTTAATTCTCTTTTATATTTTATTACCTTCTAAAAGTAATGCGTATTTTTTCGCTCATCTTATGATAAATGAACGTACATGGCTGCAGGCTTCAGTGATATAGCCTTACAGACTTCAGCACTGAAGTAGGCACTGTTTGCAGTACGTACGCGCGTATCTCCGGCCCGCTCTAACCTATCCTCGTCCCGGTCTCCCCGTGGGCGGGGCCCGCGAGGGCGGTAGCGGAGGCGTATCCAGTATCTTGAGAATGGCTCATTCTCCTTCCATCTGGGCTGTGGAAATTGTTTTCACTATTCCGTAGATACACACAAATAATATTACGGAGCTCGGATAACGATTTTCTCCAATATACCTAATTTTGATACCAGTCTGGGTGGAGGTTGAGTATGATATTGCTAAAAAATGGAAATTTGGTGGTGCTGAGAAATCGAATGATGTGGACTTCTGATTTTGAAAAAATCACTGTTTTTATTTATAATAGGTACTTTGATATAAGTTGGGTATCCGTTTCTCCGCAGGGGTAGGCAGAGAGGACGGACCGCCAAACAACTCGGTCTTGGCACACACTCCTTGCCTCATTCACATTCATACATCGTCTCATACATAATCTTCTATTATTCTGACTCTTGACATGGCCCGACTCAAATATCTGATTCACTTGGTCGTGTCATGTCTTCCTCGGGCGTCCCCAACTTCTGCTACCATTCACATTTGTAGCATACACTCCTTTCTTCGCTCATTCGCTCTATATGCTCAAACCGTCTAAGCGTCCCTTTCTTGATTTTACTCATTAAACTTACATCAGCCTTGCACTCTTTTAGAAAGATAATAAAAAATATTTGCCTGTTTTTTTTTTTTTTTTTTAATTTGTTTTTGGGGTGTTATGCCGTGTTGCGCTAACTCCTTATTTAGCCAACGTTTCGGACATCATTGCAGTGTCCATCATCAGGGCAGATGTGTTATTTAACAAATAACAAATATCACATATGCCCTGATGATGGACACTGCAATGTTGTCCGAAACGTTGGCTAAAGAAGGAGTTAGCGCAACACGGCATAACACCCCAAAAACAAATATAAAAATACTTTCGGCCGTGAAAATCTTAAATAATATTTGCCTGATTTGCATAGCGCCGTTTTTGTGAAAAATAATATCAAGGGCGCAGTACAGATATATTTTTAAATATACATAAAAAATATAAGTGGCTTACAACTAACATTTATAATAATAACTAGTTACTGACATTGAGAGACTTATAGCTAGTCACTTGCGACATAAATAACTTAAGACTTACAACTAACATAGTATTTTGATTTTAAATATGTAATATATCTAGCAATCAATATTATTTAAAATTCAAAAGTCAATAATTTTAGTAATTTGAGTTAGATTTCTACACAATTATTGTGCCTTTTAACTGTACTAACTAATAAAGTATAAAATTTTCATCTTTTAATTAATGTCATTTGAATCTTTATTTTAACTTCAAATTAATGTAAACAACATTATAATGTTTGGGGAAAAAAATCATAATTTTATCGAGAAGCTGTTGTCCTACTTATTTATACATGATTTTAACTGTTTTTTTTTAAGTGATATTTTTTCCTTGGACAAAATTCTAAAAGTACCTACTTGACTAGGTACTGACAATAAGTGAAAACAATTATTTTAAACTCAATCGTTATGTATAAAAAAAATAATTTAAGAACAAAAAATCACGGTTGGGTTAGGAAGGTACTGTAATGGTAAAACTCGTTGCTGCAATATTAAAAGATCAAATTTGAACACAAAAGCAATTTTTCTTACTAAATAGGTACCTATTTTTAGGCAAATCATTTTAATTAGGGCACATTTGAATGTATTTTGTGAACACCGTTAGAATAGAACGATTATTAAAAATTCGAGCTAGTTTCGAACACCCTCCAAAGATATTGGATTCTTAGCGACTTTTATCGATTGTTATATTTATAACAAATATACGAGTTTTACCATTACAGTACCTACCTAACTCAACTGTAATTTTTTGTTCTTATTTTTTTTTAATATTCTTCTGAACAGAACTGCTATAGGTATTTAGTTGCAGTATAGTTTAGTACAGGGTACAAGAGACAGGGTCGATAACCGACCATTCTGGCGTTGATAGTGTTACTGGCAGTGGAGAGGCATTTTACGTTCGTTGGTCGCGCGGCGGCGGACGTGACCGGAGACTCAATAATGATCGGTTCACGGTACACTATACTCTACTAATGTATATATACAGTCATGATAACTAGTACAAACTAGGAACTGTTATTAAGTATTAGGTATTGACTATAGTTAAAATATAGATAACTAGTATGTAAGTATAATCGATAAAGCCTAAATAACAAATACAAGTTAGTAGGAATCCACTGCAGGTAACGTCAATATGACTAGTTAAACATTGTACTTTTAGATTTGTTTTAATGTGAATCCACAGAAGAGGCCAAACTGCTCCCAATCGTCGGGAGCTAGGGAAAGGAATAGGGAAAAAAATTGAATGTGGAGGTGGAAGGTGGAGAAGTGCATGGCTATTCAAATCCGGTCATCAAACATGGCCAAAGCCATTTAAACAAACGTTTCGATTCTGAATGGTGGTCTTACACCAGAGCAATACTGAGAGTATCTTCCACTCTAGAACGTGCCGCAAATATACTATTTATTATTTTAAATGAGTAATCTATGAAATATCACAATAAAATCAAATTAAATTTACTTGCGCACGCCGGGATTTTCACCCGCGCCCTTCACCTTGCTAGTCGAGAATCTTACCCCTCGACCACGGAAGCCATCAAAAGATAAAGAGTTATGACATCTACATGATACTAATTCATGCTACTGTTATTGGTTATCAACCATGGGTAGGTACTATAAAATTAAAATTACTATTAGGCACCTGTACGCTACTGCTATTGAGAATTGATTATAGGTTAACTCAAGAACTATTATAAGCTACTGTTTTTTTTAAATATAGTTTAAACCTATATAACTTGTATAAGCAAATGTTATTAAATATCGACTATAAATGAAGTCAAGATAACTAGTAGGTATCTAGAAAGGTCGTAGTATCTATTCGTAGATGTGAGATAATAAAGTCAGGTGCCGGATTCTGTCAGTATAGAGCGAGACAGATGTATTATAGTTGTATAAAAGCCCAAGATTTAGTTTTTCTCACATCTCAGTAAGCAATTAGTCACCACGTATCCGTAATCTTTGTACTCGGTTAACAATAAACATAGTAATCAAACCCATTTATATGAATAATACAAAATCTTATACTAATAGTCGTACAGCCTACAATCCATACTATAACAGTATAGCAGTGGCGCAGCCGGTAAGAACTATGGTAATAATCACTGTAAAGGTCAGATACCTAGTAGCTAAATGCTGCAGTTATTTGGAAGATATATAATATAGTTTACAGGTAAAATCAAGGTATGAAAATTACTAGTGCTATCAACTATTTTTGAAAATTAAAAATTAACATAAAAAATATTATTGTTCTTCGATTTTATCTATTATAGGAAAAGTAAAGAAAAGTTGCAGGTACATGCTACTATTATATGGTATCTACCGAATGTAGGTGAAGTTAAGATATTGTGTAATATTATATATTTTTTGATGCATACAAATTTGCCTAACTAACAGGAGCCAAACATGCGTCTTTGTTATAAGCAATAATTAATCGCCTGCAATATCAATACAAATTGAAAATATCTCCCGAGTAAAACTAAATGCCGCCGACGAGAATTGAACCCGCGCCTTCTGATGTCCGGTCAGACGCTCTGAACCACGGAGCCACGTCGGCTTATTTCCAACACACCAAATAATTCAATATGTACTAGTACTTCAATCAACAATTACTGCTTAATATATTTTTTCACCTGTAAACAACCTAAATGTGCTATGCATAAAAATCCTTTCTTATAAACATTACTTTTTCATTAAAAAAATAATTTGTCTTTGTATTTATCTTCTTGGAATCTTGTGCCTCTTGAAATGTTTGCTGGACTGCTTGGCATCTCTAGAGCAACATTTAAATCGTTTTAATAAATAATTAATAAAATTAATTTAGGTAGGGCCCTTGCACTTACATTCATAGGGAACCAATTATAGGAAAAAAAGTATTTCGCTACGTTTGGTGACTTGGAAGGAGTGCCCAAACAGCTTGTCTACCCACCCAACAGCATGGCGAGCCAGATTGAGAGATGCCGGTTGACCCTTTCATCTTACAGCCATACTCTCTCAACCCATCGCCTTGCACCCATCCGTCTGTAACTCCTGGACACACTGACCCTTAGATACCGACCCATCATATATCTTTTCCTTTCCAGAACCTTCTCTGATCAATTTCTTCAAAGAACTTTCAGCCAGCATTCCCAAAAAAAGACATACGCCTTGACCTCTTGTGTGAAGCTAATGTAAAATAAACCTTTATAAGTTTTGGATATCAAGTTTATTATACCACGGCATAGGTAAAATAAAGACGCTATATATGACATTGTAGCATTTAGAACATAATTTTGTATGTATGTAAGATGAGTAGACGTACCAACAGAACCAATCGATATGTATGAAATTAATGCTAGCGATTGCAGACATGTAGGTGGAAGTTAACCCTATTAAACCATTGTATATATAAATATGATAATCGTTTTTACGCGTGCCGCTTATTTGGGTGGTAAAGGAAAGCAATCTTGACTCCAGGAAATTTGTCCGCCTGCCGCCCGGCCAACAGTTTCCTTCCTAGACGGACACGGCCCACTCTTCCCCTGTTTCCTTGGCCCGTACCTCGCCCACACCTCCCCGCACTTTCCCCTACACCATCGCACCGCCGCAATCTGTTACCTAACCGGAGTTCACACACTGTTTTTGTTATCATTTGTTAACGTTAGCCTTACTTGGTGTTTATACCAAATATTTAAATAAATTGGACTGTATTGAAATTAAATCAAATTAAACGATCGGTATCGAAACGTGTCGATTGTTTTCATTAAATAGTGGTGGATACAAAATGATCAATTTTCATTTAATTAAAAAATATTAATAAATAAATAGATATACTTGAACAGATTCATTTTTGGGGTATTTTGCCATGTTGCGCTACCTCCTTCTTAAGCCAACGTTTCGGACAGCATTACAGTGTTCATCATCAGAGCACAGATTAAACATGTAATGTTGTACGAAACGTTGGCTATAGAAGGAGGTAGCACAACACTGCATAAAACAGTCAGCATTGGAACGTAGCTTGAAATGGCTTTAGCCGTGTTTGGTGACCAGATCTGAATAGCCACGTACTCGCTATCTCCTTCCCCTCCCCACTACCTTTAGCCTCACAACGTACGCTATAATATCACTAACTATAGACGTTTGGGAGCAGTTGGGACTCTTGTGCGGTATTTTATTTAAATTTTTAAAAATCGGGAAAGCTAGTTTTTACCTTCTTAACTTGTTTCAGTAATCGGGATTGCCGTAGTACCACAAGCTTTACCATAAACACAATTACACTCTAATTAGGACAATATGATAAATAATAATAATAAATGATTTTTGATTTCCACGTCAATAAATTTTAAAATATTGCACCCAATATATTAACACCCAGGGCGTTTTATTATTATTATTATTTCTCCGGTCCCCTTCGCTGAGTCTCCCCTAGCGAACTGAGCGACACCATGTCTATGTCATCTAACAGCCTTTTTTTTCCATTATAGCTGCTACCATGCGCTGGGAAAGAGAAATTACCCCCCATTGTTCATCGTGAATTATCAATGTTATCTTCTAGGAAATATTTGTTTTTTTCTTCGGTAGGTAGATCAAATGATTGAAAAGTGAAAATTCAAAGATATATTGGACAAAAATATCTTCGAATAATAAAAACGACTTTTGCATAGCAAACGTGGCAAGACGGGACGATGCTTCATTCGGCGAGCCTCGTGACTCGCCAGCTCTTTCCGCCCGGCCGCCAAAACTCTGCACGGTATATTTGCTTCTACTCTCACTAAAATTGGCAATGAATCTTTCCTAATTGTGATGCAAGTGTCTATTACACATACCTATTCGAAATAGAAAAAAAACTGATGATTCGAAACGAGGATCTCACATATCTATATAATAATGATAACAAGAGAGTTGAGGAAATCATCAAAAACGTTAATATTTTTGAAAATGTGTAATTTTTATGGAACAGTGTCCAATTCAATAAATTTTTAATCATTTTTGCAAATGCAATTTGAACCATTAGGTAGGTTCCTACCTACTAATGACCCAATCTATGTATCACCGATGATATTTTCAACATGTGTCCAATACGGAATGTTCCCTTAGGGATTTCGACGCCGGAATTGAAAAACAACCGGGAGTCAAGTCCGTGGCCTTTCCGGAGCTTTTCCGGCGCACGCCCTTCGGGCGCTAAATCACGCCACCGCACAAAAAGGGCAAACCAGTTGCTTAGGATTTGAGATCTGCGCTGATAACAAATGGACTTGCGTTAATACGTGGTGCCCTGCTGCTTTTATTAACAACCGACGCGGACTAAACCTCAGCACATTCGCTTTTCTCGCGGGAATTTAACTTGCGGCTATCAACCGAATGTACCTTCTTCGAAATAAGTCGATATTTTGTATAAAATCGCATTTTACTATATTGAAATATTTATCTTATGTTTAGGCGATGTCTTGTTTTATCAGTGTGCCCGAATGTACATTTTAATCGTCGAGGTAAGTTCTCTCTAGATATCCTAGAACGGTCGATCGATAAAGGATTTATCGATAATGTCGATAACTTTTCATCGTCAACGAGCAAACAACAGTGAATATAGAGTAAATTAAAAACACTTTGAACTGTCGTTTGTTCGTTGAATAAATACATAAATAAATCACCAATAATAAGCATTGCTTAAAAAAAATTAAACTTTAAAAGTAAAGTATATAGTTAAAATCCCCCATTTATCACTTTTTGTAGCGATCATAGTGGCTTATTATAAAAATTATAATTGTTGTTCTCCACCCAATATAAACTTCAACAGCGAAGTCACGCTGCCAATAAACAGTGCAGCACTTACTGACAAAAAATCCAGCGAAACGCTTAACACTCCCTTTAAAGCTGCGCCCCCCGTCCGCCGCGTGCCGTCGGCCGCGTGCGCCGTAACAATGCGCCGTAATGCCTTGATTGACAGTTACAATATTTCGCTAAGTGATGCAATATTCCGATGAATATCTTTAAATGCGGAATCATCCATGCTCGGATGGGCGCGAAACGCGGGGCGATCCGTCTCGGGGGACCAAATCGAACAGAACTCGAACCAAAGTTGAGGTCGCGTTGTCACAACTGTTATTGCGAGCTTCACGGCTTAAGAAGGGAGAGAATATGAAATGGATATTAAGCAGTGGAATTATGGAATATGAAATTGTAGAGAGAGCTCGCACGTACGTCTACGACTGTTATCCTCTTCCTTCGCACATGTCTTGCATTAACACGAAAAAGGCAAAATATACAAGAACCTTCGACCTCTCACTGGTATTGGTGATTATTTATGTAGAATGTAGCAATAAGTGGGTGTCTTCATAAATAAATATGATGTGCAAACGAAGAGTCCCACTAACCCCTATTACAGCATTCCAGATTACAGCACACTCTTTCAGGGTAGATATGTTGAGAGACAGAAAGAAATATCATAAAAGTACTATATTTAAGTCGTACCAAAGTACCTACCTAACAGATACAATCATTTTTTTCCATGATCAAAGAGTAATTTTTCGACTAAGAACAATGGTAAATCACAGATTTATAAAAAATATAAGTTTTCGATTGGCTGGGTTTTGATCACTCGATCTCTAGGTCCAAAAGGTTCTGTGTCAAGAATCGCACTGTTAAGTGACGCAAACCCTTATTCACATAAAATGACTACTAAATTTGCGACATGATAATATTAATTACAGTAAAATCATATTTAAAAATAATGAATTAATGTGACAAATGTGGAAGAGATTTGTTTTTTTGTTGTTGTTAATAACCACTACTTTAAAACTCTGAATACCATTTTTTATTCATACATTAGAAGTTTTTTATAACATATTATTTGGTAATGTGAGCCTCACTGGGAGCTTACCCGTGCTGAGGCCCTCACTTGACAGCAAAGCCACCATTAAAAATAAATTATTATATAATGGAACTGCCATCCATAACTAAATTATTTTTAAATGACTTTCCAGCACACTCTAACTAAACGCTAATAAATTTATATCAACAATCTTACTAACTACGTTAGTATTAACTAGACATCCAAAATACTTTGCTAATTTCTCTTTGGTTTTAATAGAGAGTGAACTTTCAATCGATATGAATTCGTAGTATATGTAAATATAAATATAGTATAAATATATAGTAGTTAAAACAATATATTTCATCATCATTGTCATCAAACATAATCAATTCGGTGGTCTGTGATGAGGTATTATTATTCATGATCAATGAATTCAAAAAATTGAATTCGCCTGCTCTCAACTTAGCATTTCCTTGTGATAGACACAGTTCATCATCATGTAATTACATGTAATGCAATTAATAAATATGAACAACTAAAAAAAAAGTGTAATTTGAAAAATTGTTACTGAGAAAGAATAATTTGGATAAGATAAAATGAAGTAGGTAATATATACCTCTAATATAATTTTTAACAGAATAATATTTTAATTGTCGTTTTCAAAATTGGAGTAATAATATCCCATTTAAAAAAGTACATGTAAAAATTATATTATTGTTTACCATTATTATTATTTTGTTTTTTAAAACGTTTTTAAAACCCGAAAAAACATTCGTTAAAATATTAAAAGTAATGTTTTGTTTGAAATTATTTAAATGTTTAATGTCCCTTTTTAACATGTTTTGATATTTTTTCCACGCGATTGAACTACGATAAAGCAGATAATAATTGCGAAGAATAAATCGAACGTGCAATGTTCGATAAATCACTTGGGTCATTAAATGTTTGGAAGGTATACAACAACAGAGCAGTTTAGTCAAGGATGCTTGCTCCCCCTCGGTTCCGTGATCGATGACGGCGAGCGGTGTCGGAGATCGCGACGGGACTTGAACATTCGAAGCATACAAAAAAACTAACTTTCATAAATTCATACGATCACTTACTCGGCTGGGCCGGCGATATCAATGTCTGGGTTCATGTCGCAGGGGAAAGGGAGTAGTCATCTTACAACTGTTGTGCTGCCTAGGGAACATACGGCTTCGATCTTGTGTCTACATTGTTCGCAATTATGACAGTAAAAGCAATTCACTTGATAATGTTAATCGTAAAAATCTACGAGAATAACAATTTATAATAATATTAACATCCAATAACCAGGGGACGGTGGTCAGGTAGCTATTTTAATTAATTTAGTATTAAAATTAATAAATTTAAATATTTTAATCTGTTAATCCAAATACGTATTACACTATATAACATATTTTCAACAACCAAGATACGACCACGATCCTAGTGTTATGGTCTATAGGTCTACAACATGTGAAGAATACAGTAAAATAATAAATTTTAATAAAAGTGTTTACACTTGTGCAAATCCAGGTAGCAACTATATCAGTAACGTATTCCTTTATGAGAATTCTTAAAACTTTTGACGCTTGGACGAATCTGGGTAGCAACTACATTAGAAGACGGTTTTCCTCCATGAGAATACATAAAAATGTTGACACTTGGGAGAATCGGGGTAGCAACTTTATAAGTAGACGATTTTGACGCTTTTATGTACGTACGTTTTATTTGTTTTTTTTTGTTCGTCGTATTTTAGGTTGGACGTACAATCCAAAAAATCAGTCGGTGTTAGTTTAAAAAAAGAATAAAAGTACACCTAGTCTATGTTTTTTTTATAAAATCTTCTTCTATATCTGGTGCCTTTTCATGTTAATTGTAGGTTGGCTGTCATCGCATCATCAGGATTATTTCACCCTGCAGACTATAGTCCGGAATTACTTGTGAAAGTTTAAGGTGGAACTAGTCCATATTAGGTAGATTTTTGGCCACAAGGTGAGGTGTCTTCTACTGCAACGTTTTCCAATAATCTTCCCATCGATTTAATCAATTGAGAGGGTAATATTTTACTTGACCAAGATAATTTTCACAATAATATGGGACATTTGACGAAGGACTTCTAAATTGTTTTTTTTCTTTCGATTAGTCTACACATTATATATACATTTCAAAGGCTTTCATATTTTCATTGTTTCTAACATGTATTTTTAGTTTCAACTCATGTCTCAAAAAAACAGATTTATATTAAACTAGCTGAAATTCCTGAACTAGCTGATAGAGTTTTTAGACATTTCAAGTAGACAGTGTGCAAAATTGAATCAATATCGGAATAAAACTGTAAATTTGTATTACAAACAAATCCACTCGCCCGCCCGTCAAAGACACTCTCCTTTATATGAATAGATGATAGATAAGTACATGTTTAGTTCCTACAGACAACAAAAAAATACAGTAAATAATTTTTCAAAAATAATGTTATATTCAATTTTTTTATTATGTAAAGTGATATGCATTTTTAACAATAAATCTACACATTAATAAGTGTTACACTGTGATAAAGAGAAAATAGTGAGAGCTTTACATTACCATAAAGAGTCCAGGCTAGAGTAATTGGTTGCGGAATTCATGATCATAAAGTCATATAATTAATAAAATATTGTGAATAATTATCACAAGAAAATAAATATAGAAATACCTAGCGCATTATTTTTCCCTTCTCTTTCATATTATTTACTACCATTATTTTTTTGGCTCTTTTGCTCTGTTATTAAGTTGCTTTCTTAACCCTCCAATGGGCAATATACTTTTATCCCCTTGGATGGGCCATGTGGCCTGGCCAGGCCATATAAAAGGTGTTGGCTATCAAACGAGTTTTAGATAAAGGCAGTTGTGCAAATAGTGGGTATGAACGTGTCAATCTGTTGTATATGTGTGTATAACGGGACAATCACCATGTTTGCGAGTACAGTACAAACGATTACAAGTGCGTTTTCATCAGAATTCTGGCTAAGTCTAGTGATATTAAAAAAAATATATCGAAGTATACTGTTTGGCCGGTATAGCGATACTTGTCAACTAAATCCAACGCCTCTGGTGAACCTTGATTCAATTCATGATCAGCATCTGGAAGATTTCTGGTGTAAATATGACCTCTGAGCGCATAGTTGTTATCTGATTCGCAGACCCACCAGACCTTGATGCCATATGCGATGGCCTGTCCAGGCCATGTAGTACATTTCTTGAAACTTTTTTTTTAAACTTTTTTTTACTCTACCAACTAAACGCAAATTCATCGACAATACACCATTTGACGCAGCTTGCTGAATTGTATAATATAATGTCAACGGGAAAAAGAAAATTACTTTTGAAAATCAAAATGGCCTGGCCAGGTCACATTGCCCATCGGAGGGTTAAAAAATGTTGAAACAACATATAATTATTTCAAATAAACTTGCCTAATAATTGTATTTCATTAAGATTTTTATCTGAAAAAATGTATAAGTATATTTTGAATTAATGAAAATGACGACACAAAGTGATATTTAAATTATTTGAAGAAGTTTCATTTTAATTTAAGAATATATTCTTTTGTCCCTAGTACTAGCATACTTCGTCATTTTCATCTAAAGCATAAAAGTTTTGTAATTTAACTCCTGCTTCGAATAGTACATATTTGTACCACACCCGGTTGACTGGCAGCGCGGCGGGCGGGCGCGGAAAGAATCACCTCGCAACGCGCAGTTTGCGTGCGGGCAGACCGTTCACCGGGAACTGTGTCCCAGGAAACGGAGCGAGTGTGAACATGCCCGTGTTTAACAATTCAATAATTTCACATTTCTTAGACACTCTGTTTTGTGGCATTCCTATGGAAATCGGAACGACTCGAGCGGAATTTACAAAACTATTATTGAGAAATTTGTTGCTCGCGTGGAATCGATATATCTTTTTGGCGATGAATGCTGTTGATAAATATTGTTGTGTGGTATGCCACGAATAATACATTAATACAGAAAATACAAAAATAGGACATACACTACATATATACATTATCTGTTTACATTTTCTTTACTATAACCCAATAAAGGAGACGAAGATCTAGGAAAGAAAAATGTATGAGGGGTGGATAGGAATCTGCGGGTGAGTGTGCCTGACGGACGTTTGAATTCTTCCCTCCCACTGCGGTGCAAGACGATGGGTCGAGAAAGAGTAGGGTTGGACAGGTTAAAAGGTCTCCGCCAACCAGTTTCTCTCGATCCGACCCGCCACATAGTAGGTGCGCAAATGCATCCGCCGCCAAGACCTAGACAAACCTCACCCCATGAACCCGAGCACCCCTGCTAAGTCACCAAACGTAGCGGACCTCTTGGGGTGACCTATGGCAGGGGTGTTATTATCAAATCAATGGTTCCGGGGAGGCAGTAATATAAGCAATATTTGCATTCGCAAAAAAATAAATGCTATAAAATCACACGTGGGAGTCAACTAAATCTTAATACATTATGCCAATAAGTAGATGGCTACGAATGGACTACCCTGATCGCATTTTAGTTCACTTTATTGTTTTCCACCCCCACCCCCTCCTTCCAATGCTATATTTATCTTTCTCTCGTTATTGCCTGCAGCTTGTGAGTGTTGAGTTTTCATCCACTGACACGAACATGTATATTTATATATTTAGACGTACAAAATAGCAACGAATCAGTAGGCTGAAAGAGAAGATAATTAAAACAATATTAGTTTAGTTGTGATATGATTTGAATATGTAACATTCTAAAATTCTTAATTTTAGCATGAGTTTATGCCGTCGTTCTTAATTTATTCGGTAGTAGGTATAATGGTCAGCATAGTTGTCTTTCAAGCAGTTGATAGGGATTCGATTATCGGCCGTGGCAATTCAATTTAAATAAGTATATACTTTTTGAACTTTTATTTAAAAAATAGTGTGAATTTTTACGGGTCGTCGCTAGTTTTTTAATAATATTCAAAATATTTACTTGGTAAATCAATATATATGCTCTCGTGTGCTGAAAATTTGTCAATAACAGATGGTTTACCAATGTTATTAGAAGTGAATAACAGACAAGAGTCCCAACTGTTCGGAACCAGTGGGACTATGGCATTCCCATTTGGGCATGTTGCGGGAATAAAGAGAGTAGAGGGAGGAGGAGACGCGAGAGAGGGAGGTTGTGAAGTATCTGCTTTGATTCAGATCCGATCATCAAACACGGTAATTTCACGCAACGTGCAAAAGTAAAGTTCTGTATGGAGAACTTAAAAATATAGAAAAGTACCTAATTTTTACTTTGAATTTGAACAATAATTGGATTCAGTACTATTTATAATTTGTACCTAAAGCACCATTAACGGGCGTTGAATCAATAGTTTTTACAATAATATTATTCAATCGTAACACATCCAAACTCTCTTCCAATACATGAAATCCATCATCCCTGCTATCCAGTGGAACGCAGTCTATAACGTTTAAAAAGTTGTGCTCAGCGCCTAAAGCTGCCAGTACACGCTGAGCTAACGTGTTGGATCAATGTTTGACCAATGCGCTGGGAAAATTCTGCATTGGCCATTTGATCAAGATACACGTGGAAAGTATCGAAGCTGCGGAAATTTATTTGAATAGTACGTTTAATTACTACTTCAGCCAAGATCCTTTGATGTGTGCGTGTGCATGTGTGTACGTTGCCACGTCCTATATACGCCAAGTGGTACTGGACTGGGTCAGCGAATCGATCCAACGTGTTGGGTCAACATATACTGGCAGGTTAATAAGATAGCATAGAAAAAAATTAAAAGGTGAATAATTTCTGATCAATTTGAATAAATATATTTTGTTTATGAATTTTGGAATAAACTTGTTCTTTACTTTACTCAGTTGGCCATAATAATCAGCAGAATATGACGATTATATGGTCAGTTTCAAATATTTAATGTATAATAAATTCATACCCGAACTTGGAAACTACAAACAACCTACCATTGGTAAGTTTTTAGATTCTCACGGCCAAAAGCATTTTTGTTGTTTGTTTTTGGGGTGTTATGCCGTGTTGCGCTAACTCCTTCTTTAGCCGACGTTTCGGACAGCGTTGCAGTGTCCATCATCAGGGCAGATCCGGTAGATCCGAAGATGTGTAACGCTGTCCGAAACGTCGGCTAAAGAAGGAGTTAGCGCAACACGGCATAACACCCCAAAAACAAACAACAAAAAAAACCTACCATTGGTTATAACGCAATGCCCGCCACTGCTACTGTTAATATTTCTGGCTTGAAATACACAAAAAATACCTCAATGGTCCGTGCAGTAAAAGTCAAGCTTATTTGACTCAAAAAATGCATTTGCATTGTGCAAACTGAGTACAAAATATTTTCCATCGAAATATGAATGGAGTATTAGTAAAATTGTGTATACCACACACTGAATTTGAATGAAAGAATATGTGAAAATACGCAGAATCACCAGATTACTCCTTCTGTGTGATCTATACCTGTTTGAAAGAAAACTATTGTTTGACGTTTATTTACATAAGACCTTTTGACTCCGATATCTGGAGACAGCCAATCTGCTCAGAAAAGAATTCCGATTTTTTGAAAATTTTTTAAAAATTTCACCCGACGCGTCGGGTGAAATTTCACCCGACACGTCGCGACGTAAGGGAAATTTGACCATACTTCGGGGGCAACAAACATCCATCGGTTTATCGATTCAGTGCATAGAATGTTGTGGGTTCTAGATGGTAATACAACCAAATAATTTCACCCTATACTACGTCCTGGTGTCACCACTCTAGTGTGCTGACTACGACACACGAGAACAATAATGCAATTCAACAAAATTGAATGCAATTGAAAAGTATAACCCTGCATCGCGTGTGATAAAGGCACATTAATTTATAGATGGTGAGAATTATTTTGTTTTGTGAGAATTATCTATTAGTCACATCACAAGATGCACAGAAAAAACTTACTGGCATAAGCTACTGTTATTTTTTATTTTATTTTGTCAAATCATTCGTTTTTTAAAAAAAAACGAGACTACATCCCTTTAATGAATGAATTTACAGAGTTCCTAACAAAGTATCAGTTAAAGACTAATGTTTAAAACTGATATTTGTCAAATTACATCATGATATTTTTAGGAAAAGAATACGTGTTCTGGATATATTCCGAATGACTAATATTTTATCAGGAAATTCGTATTCTATCAGTTTTTTAACAGAATTATTTTTCTCCGTGTGTGAAAGTAGGTACTTAAATGTACCTACTTAAACATTTTTTTTAAAATTTCAAATAAGTAATTATTCAATTTATTCAGGAAAGTCTCTATTTCAAAGACAATAATCATTTTTCAAACTTTCCAGACAGACAAAATGCTAGACGGTCGAGTTAAAACAGGACATCGCTACGCTCAGTCAATTACGGTTCTGAAATCTCTGTTCAGTGGTAGAATATGTATGCATGAAGTGGTCGATTAATAGTGATACCTATACAGACTGGTACGCGTCACGGGCATATATTTGAAATTTGATCAAATCGTTCGGTTTTCAGCGAAAACAAAGCGCTACCGCTCGCCTCTGTGGCAGTTAATGAGATGCCCGCAAGCCAACTAACAGTTTGCGTTAACGACAGATTACACACACAAACCAGAGGGCGGCAGATTAAAATTTGAGGTTTGAAGTTTAGACAGAGGCGTTTGTTATACACGGGCGTGCAAATAACCAACGCAAATCCTAGCAGCCGGAGGCGCTTCACGCCCTCATCATAGCTGCGCGCGCCTAGGGGAGGTTTTTAAAACAACGCTTAAACATTTCTCGGAGTGAAAATTCTGTTTTAGAGATTTCAGTTAAAATGTAGAAAACAACGAAAAGATTTCCAGCAAAATTTGATGAGTATTTAACCAAAATTTATACATTTCGTTTTAGTCGTGTCTCACGATTTCAGAATACAGAATATTAGTAAAATGTATTAATTTACTTTATTTAGTCAGTTAAATGTATCTGTCATTTAACTGTACATTTTTATAAATTAATAGTTTCAAAAGGTTATGTGTTTTTATCATTTCCCACCTCTCCATTTAATTAAACTAAACCTGAATTTGTAATTAATAATAGGTGAGTGAGATTAAATTTGTAGTGTTTTGAATAGCTAACATTATATGTTTTTGGAAAATATACATTTATTACGTAATTTTGAATCAAAAATGTAAAAATCAAACTAAATCATTCTGATGTAAGATCCGTTACTTCCACTCTTGTTTGTTGTTAATTTTATTATTTCATTTCATGCATAACTGAACTACTCGTCATAATTAATATCGTTGATTAGTTTTCAGGGCAATGAGAAGTACGTGACAGTGTGGTAGTTAGTCCAAGAATTTTTGCAGTGAAAAAATACGACTTCTAGTAATCTGGTAATGGTCGAAACATATAAATGAAATGGAAACGGAACGCAAAAATTTTTTGGAATTTTGCAAAAATGCCCTATAATGTCCGATTAAGAAAAGTTTTTTGACTGATACACAACATTCACAAGTGGCGTTTCCGATTAAAACACACCTCAAAACTCTGCTAATGAATCCTAATTTTTCCAGAATTCCGAAACATCTCAATTCAAAGCATCGTTTTTAAGTGTACTTATGCAAATATAACATCTTACAAATAAGGTTCAATTCAGACGTTTATGCACATCTTACACGTAGGTATATACTTAATCTTTCACTGTCATGTCTGCATTATTTAAATTCGTGTAAAATGTTGTAAACGAAAATTTAATTTTTGTTGGAATAACTTCTGATGGTGTACAAGAAAATATAAAAAGATATGGTCGCAACTGGGAATCGAAACCAGGATTTCTGTCTTGGTACAACGCCGCTAACTACTTGGCGATTTTGTCCTGATTTACGTCATTTGTATCGATCACGTATTTCAAATCAAAAATTAACAGTATTATCTTCAGCTAATTTGATAGAATTTTTGTTATTTCCATTTAGTAGTTAATTTATATACTTTTCAGGTTTTTAAGTAAGCACTCTACGGTGCTTTTAAAATTAAATACGCCTGTAGGTATTATATGTTGACAAGATACTAAACAAAAGCATTAGTCTTGGTTGACCCATAAACATATCGCCTAAGACTGTATCTCAAACAGACATCTGTGAAGTTTGGTGGTACCAACCACAGCGGTTGATGAAGCCCTGGCAATATCGGGCTACTGAGGCTGTATGGAAAACCCCTTTCAATATGTTTAAATGAACTAACGCAGTAGTCCATTCTGTAGACTATAACGAAATCATTTTCTTAGTGTCTGCCGACACTTAAAAGGTTTCTGGTTCATGCAATCTGGCTACGCCACTTTGTCTAACAACATGACCACATAAAAAGCCACAAAGCTTTTAAAACGTAAAAGATCTACGTACTCGGCTGCATTTAATTCCACTGAGCCCTCAGAGAGCAAACAGCAAACACCGCCGCATAAACAAGTCCACGAGGCATCTCTCCGAGTGAATAAACTTGATTCCTGCTCGACTGAACAAGGTGTCGCCTGTCTCTGTCCCTGTCCCTGTCCTTGTCCCTGGCGCAAACCGCAATATGCCGCTGTCCCGAGGCGATGCTTCCTTTGTCAGCGCTGGTTTGTTTGGCGTTTGACGCTGGCTAATATCGCGTTATCGCTGCCACTTCAAAGCCGGCTCTAACTTTATTCCGCCGCTCCCCCCACCTAACTCCCCCTTTTTTCGCTCGCCCCTCCTCATTCGCTCTCACACCCCCTCGTTCCGCAAAACTTAACTTTAAATTATAATTTCAACTTTCACGACGCATAATATCATTTAAAATTTCTTTTTTTTGTGACTTTCAGTAAGTTATAATTTCTTATTATCATGTCGACATCACACGTAGAAAAATGAGTAATGCTTTTTTTAATCCAGATACTATAAAAAATGTAACTACATGACCATTTCCCAATAAAATATTCGTCATTCAGAATATATCTGAACACGTGCCCAGACAGGTGGCCTTGTTGGAATAAACATAATGTACGATATACAAAAAACATATTTTTTTAAGAACACGTGTTTCGACATTCGCAATGCCTAAAAAATATTTTCTTTTAATAGCTAAATCTAATGCGCCGATGTTGGTAAAGTAACTTATATCGTGGACATTAATAAAAATTGGCTGTCTTCAATCTTATTTGCTCAGTGCAACTAAGGCAGAGGTGTTGGTCCTGAAATAAATGGTTTGCCTCCCAATTTAATAACTTTTCATCAGAATATACTTAAATCAATTTAGCGCCAAGGTGTAATATCTTAAAGTTTTTAAAATTACGAATGACATTGCTCGATAAAAACGCATTCCATTTGTAATACTTAGCTCGTGCTTTGTAAAAGTAATAATGGTTTCAATGTTTTATTTTCATTTTGTTGACATTGTGTGGAAGCTACTAGAGCATTTCGATCTACTAGTATGTAAGCAAACTTCGAGAAGCTATTATTACATTATCAAAGCTTAGTAACTTACAAAGCAATGTCGAGTGGTATAGTTTTGAATAGACGAGACAGAAAGCAGCTATTGGCATTAATACACAACGATATCTAAAATCTGATTACAACTCGTTTCTACATCAGCTCAGGGTATCGATTCTCCAATCCAGGCCGCTCGCAATCACCGTCGAAAGTACATAATACATTGGTTCTACGTTCTTATTTTTCTGTCTCGTCGAAGGTACATATTTACATACATCAAATTTAAAAGACATCGAGCCCGAGGCCCTGGTCGAGATCTATTATTAGAGTATCGATATTATAGGAATCGTGTGTTATTTTTCACTATCTATTCTTCATGAATTCCAGTTAATTAAAATGTTTTCAAGAAAGAGCGTTGCATTGATTTACCCCCGGCACATTTGTAATCGGGCCGCTCACGATATCACTTCTTGTGTAGATGGTGATAAAGATTAATTTCCTCGCGTAACACCAGCCGCCCGTTTTGAGTTATGTACGAATAAAATATCGCCAAGAGTGTTTTATTTTATTTTGCGAAGTTCAGGCTCAAATATTTAAATGTTTTAAGATACGCAATAAATCCATAACGAAAAATGGGTTCTCAAGTAAGAGATTTTGATCTTTAAAGTGGTTTTTTTGTAATTTTCAAACCAAAAACTCATGATTTTGCATTACTTCGCAGTGCTTCGCCGATGGGGCGTTTTACACGATGCTTTTTTTCGTATTAACAGCGTCTTTTTTTACATGGGCTCCACATGGAAAGCTCTGAAAAAAATAATTTCCCACAAGGTCTCTGTCATCTTTGTGGATGCTATGTGGAGGGTCTTTTTTAAGGAAAGGACTGAGAAGAAGATGTGGGTAGAAATCTGAGGTTCAGTGTGCCCAGGTCACACAGATGTATTTAAAAAAATAAGTTATTGGTTTATTTTAGAAACATTAAGATTTAGGTAACAGTGAAAACGATGTAACAGAAATTTTGATGCATCCTGTTATCTTATAAATATGTAAATAACCGTTACAAGAAAATATCTTCTCTCACTGCTAGTGATTTTACGTTTTCTTTTCAAAATATTAAACATTTATTTGTTTCAAAAATTGGGACGAGTCAAAAGGATGGCTTCACACAACCCAACAAAGGCGTGAAATAGAATACACAATGTATACTTCCACTATGTCCTCTCGTTACGCTGTTTCTTTTATTTGAAACAACACGTGAAATGCGATTTAGGAGACATCAAAGGACAAATCATCGCTTCGGGTTCCGTCGGGCGGGGGTATGTTGCCAGTAGGGGTGGGGTAAGGGGTGAGCCAATTACAGCCAACATGCACGGAGCATTCACCCGACCGGCACATCCAGGCTACTCTACACACTATTTATAGACATTCCGGTAAATGGAAAAAAATCATTTTCTCACATTTATTGAGTTACCGTTCAAAATGAAATGGAATCAATCTTAATTCAATTCTTGCATTATTGATACTTCTGAAATAATTTTCTAGTGAACCTTCAATTACAATGATAGAAAAAAAATCTTTTCTTTTAATCTTTATTTCTTAAATAAAATAAACAATGTTGACTGGTAACGATTTTTTCTAGTTTGAGAGTTTCCGTGTTGTCTATATACTCGTATATTCGACCTACAAAATTCGTACTCGTTTTACCACAAAACCGACTCCAAAAGCATAATAATAAATTCTGTATGGGTAGGTACCTACCTAGGATCATTTTAAAAATACATTTTAGCAAATAAAATTATTTGTTTTTTTCTTCAATATTATTAGATTAGTAAGATCACTCTTATTTTGGCCGAATGAAAATTAACTTTTAACGATTTGAATACATTTTATAGCCGTAACTAACTTGTCATATGTCGTAATTTATTTTTATTTTAAATATAAATAAAAAAAAATTTCTTCAAAGGGTCCATTACGGGTGATTAGTTTAGCGCACAGTAGCGCTCGCAGCTAACAATCGTTCCGCGGCGCTCTCCACTCGAGGGGCGGTCTCACGAGGATAATTGGCAGGTAATCGGTACACCATCCATCCGCCCAGCAGTACAAAGAACGTGCAAAGAGCTGCCTTTGATCGGCCGAGAGAACCAAAGAACCAAGCTACCCAAGTCCATGAGTACCAAGATCCAGGCTACCGAAGAACCCGAGTACCAAGGATCCAAGGTACCGTGTAACCAAGAACAGTGGGAGAAACATACCAGGAGAACAGAAACAGAAAAGAGAGAAGAACTGTTATTCAAGTTAATGTTACGTGAATTCCGGAACGTCTTTCATCCCCCGGCAAGCAGAAGTGCGGAGGGACGCTACAAGGATTAAATTAGGCACAAGTAATAGGGATGTTTTTCGCTGCACACAAAGCCATCCTTTGTGGGCGATAATCGATATTGTACGAGCATAGTATAGAGTTCTAGAAATTTTATCACAACGCAATGAATTTCTTCTGTAATTCTTACTCATAAGGATAGATTTTGTCATGTGTTTGGTACACAAGATTTGAGTGTCTCTTCGAATGATAAAAATAAGGGGCGCCTGTCACAATGTGTTATGAACTTATGAACTACTTGTGAACATTGCACATGAATTACTTGTGAACATTGCACAAGAGTCCCAATCAGTGGCTGCTCATGACTTTTGAGTGTGATAGAGTGCCAAGTTTAAAAAATTCAACATTATCGAATTTGTTTAGTACAAAACGATTTTTTTAGAATATTCCGATTTCCGTACGAAGATTTTTTAGGTAAATTCAGTTTTGCAGTGCGCTGCACGGATTTCATAAAATGTTCATACAAAAAACCGATCTTAAAAAAACTTCAATAATGCTTTTTTTTTAATTTAAGCACTTATAGCACACTTAAAAGTCATGAGCCCCACTGGTCCCAACTGTTCCCAGTCAATGAGACTTTGGCATACCCAATTGGAAAACGTTGTTAGGTTGAAGGTAGTGGGGAAGTGCCTGGCTTTTCAGATCTGGTTATTAAACACGGCTAAAGCCATTTAAAGCATAGTTTTAATTCTGAATGGTGGTGTTTGACCATGATAATAATTAGAGTATCTTCTACTCTGGATGAATTAATTGTGAAACAACAAATATTAATAATTACATCAAATTTACTTGCGCACCCCGGGATTCGAACCCGCGACTTCCGGACTGCGAGTGGAGAGTAATACCCTTCAACCACAAACGCCGTTGGATCGGTGGATCAAATATGATTGGGAAATTCTCATTGTCTCAGTTTTACATTACTGCGCAACACACTATTAATATGTGGAGTCAAATCAGTCTATGAAATTAGAAAATGGAATATTCCCGGAATATTTGTGATGTGTAGTGTTTTGAATCTCCTTTTAATGTAATATTTGTGATGTATAGTGTTTTGAATCTCCTGTTAATGTAATATTTGTGATGTATAGTGTTTTGAATCTCCTGTTAATGTAATATTTGTGATGTATGGTGTTTTGAATAGTCTGTTAATGTAATATTTTTGTTGTTATTTTCAGGCTATGGCTCCAATTCGTTATCGGCGATGTCCAAATCCTCATTGGAAGCACACTCACATCTCCGGCAACCAGGTACATATAACGACTTAATATTAAGTAAGGAAAAGAACTTTAAAACTTGGAGTTTTATTCTCGAAAATATTTTTACGTACACCAGCTTAAAATACTTAAAAATGTTATCCGTATGCAATTTATCAAAAAGAAAACATTTAGTTATACACCGAGTACCACGATCACACCGCAAAACTTTGGGTTGAGTATTCGTAAAAAAGCAATTCTTATTACCAAAAAAGATTGTAATAATTTTTTCTAGTGAAATCGTAACTTTAATTACGGTTTTCGGATAACATCCGAGAGGCTTGAGGCACACGGAAAATTGGTAATTCGGTTAGAAACGGGATTGCAGGTAATTTCCTGATAAAATTTTTGTTAAATCCTAATATGTCGGAACACCTGCTTATACCGTGATACTGTACGTTGACAAAATACGAAAATATTACAATTTGAATGAACACGTTGATTGACATATTGATATAATACATTACCATTTTACTAAAAAAATATTAGGAAACCTATCAATTCATTAATTAAGGGCCTGCATTCTCGTTTTTAACCAGATTTCGAATAATTTTAAGAGATTTTTTTTAAGTTAGCAATATTCAATATTCGTAATTTTTCTTCGTGTACATGACTAGTAACATGTTCCAATTATCGTTTAAAATATTTATTTATTGTATATTGACAAGAAAAATGAGTGAACACGAGTTCCGGTAAATTATAAGATTTAATAATTATGCAGAAGCAGCTTCGTAGTTTTAAATTGATTCGCTAAGTATACAGAGGCATCATAAGGATGCATAAATTCCTGTATAAAGTAGTTAACAATAATATTTTTTTTTTTTTTTTATTAACGACAATTTTAATTACAAAGTTAAGTATATTATTCGCAGTCCTCCTCACTAGGTATTCCTGTTCCGAGGCGGACTGTAGGTTTTGGTATAGGTGTAGATCGTGATTTCCTTGTTAATTTCTACAAAAAAAAAATTAAAAAATTGTCTTCACATTTGTTCAGTTCATAATTTTATTGATTTCCTCATCTTCGTGCCCAGATTTGCTAAATAAGATTCAATTCAATGTACCTGCGCCTTCAACACGCTCTTGTGTCCTGTTTAGGGTGGATAAATGCAAAACGAACTCTACGCAGAATTCTTGCCTGAACAGATTATGTAATAATTACAATAGCGTATTCAAGGTGGATATTTTCAGTTGCGAACTTACCAAATACAAGAAGTCCATAAAAGAATATTTCTCTGATGGTTTGTGAATAATGTTATGTCTCTATTGTTTATATTTCTATTATGATTTGATTTATATCTACGACCTCTCTCCATGGGTATAAATGTTTTGTTTTGTAAATTTTTCATTTAAAATTATCTTTTATTTGCATAATTTTTTTGTATTCATATATCCTTTCTTACAAATTTAATCTACTTATTCCTTATTATTTTGTCTCAGTAGAGGTAAAGTTACAAGGAGGAAATCTATAATTGGTTTTATTTTGGCTATATAATACGTATGTACAAACTGGAAAAAATGTAAACTATCGATTTCCCAAAAATTAATAAATTTACTAAAAGTGTATCAGGAAATGGCCTGCAATCTCGTTTTAATCCAAATTACCAATAATTTGAAAAATTAAAAAAAAATAAAAATCATTATCTATACATAATCATTGAATTTATACGAGTATAAATTCAAAAGTTAATTTATTATGAACAGAATAAATTTAAACAGCCGACCGAACGCTAATAAATGATAATATTAAATGTGTTTTTATCCCCATACCACCAATGGAGGGTTACCCAAGCAATATTCACATTATTTTCAGATTATTTTGCAATATGTGGGCACTGGCGCCCATGACTAGCTCGTGGTGCATTTGATGTAACTTGAATTGGCACAGTTAAATATTTGCCGACAAACATTATAGGCGAACACACACATTCAGTATAAATCGAAACTTGCTCTGTGCGGCATATTTATTTAATATGTGACGACAAAATAATATCTACTGGGAAATAAACAATCAAAAAAATATCGCTGTGATGGTAGAATATTCACAAAAGTTTTGTTATTATTTCTGCAAGTATTTTATTATTAAGTAGGTTATAATTAAGTTTTAAAGTTTATCCGTTTAATAAAAACAAATTAAAAAGCTCAGATAAATGTAATAATATTATTAGTTATGTAAGTATCTGTCAGCTTTTGACGCCGAAACAGCGGTCACAATAAGAAAAACTAAATTACTTTGTAAAACTTAACAATAACATATTTAATAGAATTAATACAAATATTTTTGAAATAAATTGAGTTTTTCGAATTTAACACAAAAACAGTAAATAAAATTTTAAAATTACTTGTTTCGGCTTTGTTTAAAATTTTCTTTTCCTGTTTGAAATAACCGAACTGATTTCGGTTTAACTGCAGTAAAAGAAAAACGATAACATTTTGTAATTCATCCATGTTTGTCGCATCGCAGAAAGTTATTTTTAAATTCATCCATTTGAATTTCGATTTTGTTGTCGTGAATGGATCAATGCAAATCTTGGAATCGGAAATTAACCCACTTCTGAAATTACAGTATTTTATATACTAAATAAATGTCGGTCGTACCCAATTGAGATTTGGCTCAGTTGTTAGCGCGGTTGTCCTCAGTTCCTGAATAGGAAAATTCGATCCTGAGTCAAACAATTTTTAAGGTTTTTAAGAAATATAAAAAGTTCACATCAATTAAGAGCGTCTCTTAATTGCTGTGAACTTGTTTTTGGACATGTGCTTTTCAAGGACATGAATAATACTATCACGTAAAGATTTTCACTGACTTTTCTTGTATTTGTATCTTAAAAATGATCTTAGACTTCTACCACCATGGAATCACTAGAATTGGGTTTGATTTTGATTTTGTGTGACAGCCCGTGAGCACTGAATATGTAGAAAAGCGTGAAAAGTCCGAGTCGGATCGTGTTTGCGAATCAGCCACGGTCGAACGCTCCGCTTCTTTCTTCCTGCAAGACCCGAGGAAAGAAATTTCCCTTCGCTCCTTACATCAGCCGGTGCAAATATTAGCCTTGCCGGCCGTGGGCGCGGGCCATGTTTGTTAAGCACGGTCAGTTACGCTTGGCACATAAAAGCTTATTCCTGTCGCCGTATATTGTCGCCAAACACTGGTGGACGGTGGCGGGGCGGCTGTTTGCTAAACAAAGACAAGCGCCGCAGCGGGGGCGACAAGAGAAATGCCAATTTTGGGAGATTTGAACCCTTGCACGTGCTGTCTCGGTAACTTGTACGTTGCACGGTGACTTATTATATGTGATGATCTATTGAACATTAAAAATATCATAGAAACTAGTAGTTCTGTGAACAGTAAACTTCGCGCCTAAACATCTTATTTCATTTAAAACAAAAAAAAATATCTCAAATTTGTAAAAAGGTGTTTAAATACCTTCCTACTTTACCATAAACCATAAAGATAAATTATCATAAACCATATATATTTTCAAAATTAGTTAAAAGAAACGTTTCAATGAGCAACCATAATATTGAACAAATGAAAATGAACATAAAATTTATGAAAATAATTACTCAACCATTGAAAAGGCCACCAAGTTTAAACGGAAACGGAAAGAACAAATTTACAAAAAGACGAAATGCAAAACGATCGAGTTTAAACAGACTTATTTTGCTCTCAGTCAATTACATGATAAAGTTCGAGAGGAAAATACATACATTCAACATAAGTGATTACGAATATTGGAAATCAATCAATTGCATGAAGAATTGACAATTGAATTGCTATTGACACTTCACTATAACCTAATGTGTTATTAACTTACGAACTCTCAAAAAAATAATGCCTTAAATTGCTAATATTTCATCACTGATGGTTATTTGGTCCATCATAAAACTATGATGAAGATTAAAATGTAACAAATCGAATTGTGCACGTAAGTTAGAGAATAAAGCATTAATGAATACAGTGTTCGAGTGGTACCAAAGCTCACCAATCAAATACAACCCCTTCTACGAGTGAGTAAGCGAATAAAGGACTGATTACCGCCACTAGAACAGTCCACTCGAAAGAAAGCCCCCAAGCCGGCGATAGAACTTGCCAGTTGCTCCCTCACAAAACTGGTTAGGCAAGTACTGGTACAGAAGCGAAGAAAACTGCTGCCCTCTCTCGGTATATTGTGAAAGCTGTTATTTCTTTCTTCTTGAAATTTAGCGAGTTCCCCATTCACGTGTAGGCGTCCTTCTCTACGTGATCCGGTCTCGCCTCCCGACGTGATTAGCAATTAGTTTCACTAAGCTCTCGAGTTTGGGCGATGGAGGCGATAGATTGGAACGGCGGAGTGGCGGGAGAATGAGCGTCCTTCAAGGCGATGGAGAGTTGATCGGTGCTGAATAACACTTGTGCTAATCTCATTTCCGCGGCTCGGAGAGCAACAAGATTTGGTATATTTTCACAACAAGTGAGGCAACACTATTTTCTTACTTTTATATGGAAAAAGAATAGTTATTTTTTTCATTTAAAATGTGGCTCCGTAGTAAGCATTAAAAAAGAAGAAGAAGATGGTTTTAGGGGGAATAGGAACGTAAAAGGGAGCGCGATAATATTAAAAAAATACTATATTAATAAAATAGTAAAAAAAATAATAAAACATGACTCTTTGAGCAATAATCTACTATTTAATCTACTTTTTTAAGAACTTGAAAACATAAAGAGTTTAACTCTGAAAATAAAAAGAGATTATTAAAAAAAATAACACATACATTTTTAAGAACTTGTAAACTCAGAGTTTGACCCTGCAAATAAAGAGAGATGATTTAAAAAATAACACGTACATTTTTAAGAACTCGTAAACTTAAAAATTTTATCTTCGCAAATAAAGAGAGATTATTTTAAAAGTTAATACAAATTTTTAAGAATTATATATAAACGTAAAGAGTTTAACTCGACAAATAAAAAGAGATTATTTAAAAAAATAACACATTTATTTTTAAGAACTCAAAACTTAAAGTGTTCCAAGTTCCTGTGTTACAAATTCGCGATGTGAGGTTTTAAATTATCAACATAATGTTAAGGTTTTGTTCAGCTGTGAAATATTTTCTGCGCTAAATGTAGTTAGTTTGATTAGCCACTTTTAAATACAACCTAACCTAACCTAATAACGTATTGAGCCGGACATTTTTCACTGCCGACAAAAACGTAGTATGGTGTCCAAATGATTTAATTAAAAAACTCGCTTATCAAATAATTAAATGGTGAACTATTTAATTAAGTACATCTAAACTTATTGATGACTTCTATAGAACAGTAGCCACCATTTGACACTGAGTCGTCAATCAATCTACTTACTTCCTATCATCTTCTAACACATGACATTTTTGGTATAGGAAATTATTCTCCGAATACAGAACTTCCATAATTTATGTATTTTCAACACAAATATAATTTTTTATTTATTTTTTAACGCATCATTTATAATATACTTTTTAAGAGTTCATAATATTTTATGAACTCTTAAAAAGTACCCTTAACATGCCATATACTTCTATACATGTAACCAGCTCAAACCTTCGAAAAATCAATAAAATCTGACTTTAATCTCTTGTAAGATTAAACCTAATAAATTTAAACGAAAAAAATACACATTTCAAATAAAGAATACAAATAATTTTCTGCCAAAACCGCGGTTTCAATTTAACAATGACAATTAAAATAGTTTTATGGTAAAATATTTTATTATAGGTATGTACTTTATCGCTTGTCTGAAATCTGGATGCTTAAATTCAAAACAAATCCGAGTTTATTGAACCAGAGTTACATCACAGACAAACCGAAATTCGTAAGTTTGATGATATGATAGCCTCCTGTAGTAGTGGCCTAAGCTTTTGAAGATTTTGAGTTCTCTGAAGTTAAATATTTTTGACTATAAATAACATCTCAAACCACAAAAAGATAAATCAGTAGTCCTCTGTGAACTTAAATATTATTATCGATTTGAATTTGGCCATGTTGATAAGATTCTTTTCAAATATTTTAATTTATTTTAATTATAAAAACTATTTCCCAACAACATTGTGTGAGACTAATTCACGGATCCTTCAGTCACTAAAGTTCAGTGGATCCTATATTAGGGTGTAATTCACGAAAGCGCCGCAGATCTTGCGGGCGGCAGCTTCAGTGTTATGGCCGCCCATTAATTACTTGCGCCTTCCATAAAGCGCGTCAAATGGCTTTTTAATGATGTCGGAGTTGAATAATGACTGTTAAAGTTCACTCTGTGATTCAATATGCTAATTCCAGTGATAAAAATAACACATCCATTGTGTTCGGCCAGAGAGATTGCGAGAATTTTATTTATTTTTTACTAATAAAATAGTACATTACAATAAAATCATAGTTGGAGCTTCACAATTATTATAAATAAAAATATAATTCATGTAAACTTAATATAATATTTAAAATATAAACCTCTGGAATTATCACAAAAAAAGGAACACCACAGTTATTCAAACTAAAATTACAGCTGTGCAGTACTTTTTAAGTTGGCAACAATAAAATTCTACCGATTCAATAAGTATTACAAAGTACCTGTGTTGTGGCTTATCAGCCATAATCATAGGGACACCATACAACATTGATAAGAAGGAAAGTATGAATAATTATTGACAAAAAACAAAGTTAGATGAGTATTAACTGATTAGCAATAATAATAAGTAAATAATAGGAAGTAAATTAATAAATTGATAACATAAATAATTAAAATACTTACATAGTAGTAAGTAAATATGGATACTTAAGAATATAGGGTTTTCACACTGATTTATGACACAAGCGGCAACGTGATAATCCAAACTCACCACTCTCTGCTTCGCTTACTTCTATTTTTAACTTGTCAAGTTTTTAAAAACTAAGAAAAATATACAAAAAAATTTTAAACATTGAAAAATAGTCCAAACTTACTATTTCAGGAAGGAGATCTTTTTTCAGATTTTTCACTAAAAATATTGGTTGTTAATTTTATCATTTGATCACGGAGAAAACTTACTGATTAAACTTATAGCTAATTTATTAAGAATATCTTCAAATTATTCGTTATCCGGTTAAAAAAGGGATGGCAGACTGAGATGGTTTCCTGATTCTACTATTAGAAAAGTACCAATTAATTATCACGATTACGAAATACGTGTTCGTGAAATTTCTTACATTTTCGCATTTCGTAATTATATATTATTAAGATAAACGCAAGTGCATGCACGTTTTTTTTTAATATTATTAGGTATTTACTGAAAATTTATCAGAAAGCGTTCTCCAGTCCCAGTTTTTAAGCGGATTAACAATAATTTGAAGAGATTTTTAATAAATCAGCGGTGTGAAATTAAATTTAATAATAATCATTAGGTAAGCATTATATCGACAAATTATTGCCCCCAATTTGCAGACCATTAAAGGCTACCTCTGTGTCTGCGTCTGATCATCAATCTAAGAAATCACAGTAATTTCTGTAACGAAATGATGCCTCGGGGCGGAGTGTAGTGTAATAGCCGGGTCGGGATTATTCAATTCATTCCACGGCGACAAAATACAAATGAATGTCTCCCTCGAGGCGAATCGGCAATCACGGAGTGCCCTAATGCGCCCGCAGCCCGGCGCTCCCCTCGCAAGGGGCCCGGGTGCACGCTGCAGACAGAAATATTGGCTTAGCGTTCCTTGTCTCCGCGTTTAGCCGCCTTTTGAAGGGATCCTGTTTGATGCGATTCAAATCCGCAAAGTGTGATAATAAGTGAATGTCATTGGGATGCAAAATTCATGCAATTTAAAAAAAAATCACAATTATTTTACAATATGGAAAGAAAAAAAAGGAAAAATTATAAGATTAGATAAGTAAAAAAGAAAAATTAAACAAAACTCCTGTTTTGCAGTGACCTCTTTGTTTAATTAGTACAACTTTATACTTTAATATAGGCGTATTAAAAACATCGGCCAAAATAGCACATCAGTTACCTATGGTGTGTAATCTTTTTTTTATTTTTTATAACAAAATTTATAACAGAACTGTAGCCTGAAACCGTAGTATAATTATTATAATACTCATACCAGTGGACCTTGAACTAATGGTAGGAACAGTGAATCAAAATTAATATATCAGGGCTATCCAACTGATAATTTACAATTTATATAAAAATATGAGGAAAATAGTAGGAATAAATAGGAAAATATTGCAATAAGAAAAGAGACAACAATACACATTATAAGTTTTTAGCATAATTAATTATCTACGGGGTTAGGCGGTATCAATTGGGGTACTTTGTGAGGTTGAAGATAGTGGAGAGGGAAAGAAGATGGAGAATATGCAGACGGAGAATTAGGTACCTGGCTATTCGGATCTGGTCACCATCGGAAACCATTGGTGTAAGTATTTTCACTTTGAGCCTCAATAAGATTTTGTAATCTTGTTGTAGAACAATTCTGAAGACAAGTTATTTTGATTATCCATGAATCTTTCAACGCTTTCAAAAAATATATAGCTATGTAAGATCATTAACCGATTGACAGTAACTTAGTTGAAAAATGCGTCGGGTTCCCACCAAGAAGTCATGTACTCAAGTCTTCTCCTAATTAGTCCCAATCAATGCACAATCAACATCAAGAACAATCAATAATTTTAGTTTTTATTTTTAAAATTAAATAAAAATAAATCACACATTGGTATGATATGAACGAACAAACTTACCCAAAGTGTTTCAAATCAATGTGATAACATTTTATCAAGTGTTTTAGACATGTACAAAAATGTGAAAAATCTCCCACTTTTGCGTGCTTTGAACCAACAATTCTCAACAAGGTGGAAAGAACACAATATTCAAATCAGTGTACCGCGTGCCTAAAGTTTTTGTTTCCGTCTTTACGCTGGGTTGAAATATTTCTGCTTAACTTGTTCCAAGTTTGTTACTTTTTTCCGGCAACAAAAAGTAACAGGAAAAGTCCCGCTAATTTCCGCGGCAGCAGTACTTACTTTACATGTCACTTGCATTCAGTATCGGAGGAGTTCGGGAGTGTGTGGAGGATTTTGGCTGTCGATGTCGATGAAGGCACTTAACCAGGACCCCTTTGATTTGCGTGACAAACATACACAAGTCACCGCCTCGTGAGTACCTCCCTACTACGAAAGCTAGATTGGTTTGTAGAACATTATTGCACAAAAATAAAATATTTATTTAATACTATTTCAGATGTTTGGAGCATCGAAAAATCTTGAACGGAGAGCTCTGGTTTATTGACTTATCTTCACTTTTTATGTAAATACCTAACAAGAGTCCCGATGGCTCTCAACCGTCTGGAGCCTGTGAGACTATGGCATCCCCAATTGGGGTAGTGGCCCACTACCCCAATTGGGGATGCCATAGTGGGAAAGGGAGGGAGTACTTAGTTATTCATATTTGGTCACCAAACACAGCTAAAGCCATTTTAAGCAACATTTCAATTCTGAATGGTGGCATTTCTCCAGGGCGACCCTGAAAGTATCTACCACTCTGGAATGTGTCGAAAATAGCTATAATATTTGTGTTGATATAACACAAATGAAACAAATAAAATTTGCCGGGTTTTGAACCTCCGGATTCGTAAAAAAGGATCTTAACCACTCAACAACGGAGTCCGTTGATTGTAATGTGTTTTCTATATTGAGCTGTGGAGGTTTTAAATAATCAAATAACTTATTAACAAATAATAATAACAAATTTAATTTATGCACTAAGAATTTTTTCTGTGTAATTTCAGAGTAATAGAAAGAGTATTTATAAAGTAACTCTGTGGTACAATCATGAAAAATATCGACAATATTTAACTAACTGTGAAACTCTTCGCAAATAATTAATAAAATAAATTTTGTCCAAGCGAAACTACATCCATTTCCCGTTGGTACAACATCCCGATAAATACTTTATTTTTATATAACTACGACTACCTAACCATCACGCCATTTTACCGCAGGGGTAGACGAGAGTTCAGAAGAAATTCTTGAGATTTCTCTACATGAGGGAGTATGGCTACTACCCGTGGCTCTATCCCACTGACTTTCTTTTGGGTATGCTCGGAATGAACTATCTACGGGTCAGGAGAGATGTGCGCATTGCTACACATTTCTTTAGACTGATTCGTGGATGGTTTGAAAACTCGGTCATCACGGAGAGCATTTATTTCTATGTTCCCGATGGTTATCTACGTCACCGACAACATAGACTATTTTATCTCCCGGCCTGCAGAACTAACTTGCCAATGGTCATGTCTGTGGGGAGAGCAATCTTGCTGTTGAACAGAATCAATTCGGATATCGACATGTTCTGCATCAATGAAGCTTCTTTTAAAAGGCAAGCTCTATTATCACTGGTATAGTTTGATATACACACTGTTAATATTAATCTTAGAATTATTATTACAAAAATATTTTAAAAACGCATTTAAATTAACAATTTTGTAATGTTTTTGAAATGAATAAATAAAATTGAATTGAATTGAATATCCACATACTTCTAGCCTCATTCACATTCATACCTCGTCTCATATATAGTCTTTCTTTATTCTGACTCTTGACATACCCCGACTTTCACTTGTTCGTTCCATGTTTTGCTCGAACGTCCCCGACTTCTTCTACCATTTACGTTTGCATCATATATTTTCTTTATTATCCTTTACTATTGTAATAGTAGTGCTCACTAAAAGCACGCGCCCCTAGGTGATTTCTTCTCATATACCTAATCGGCTATAACTAATACTGACATCGATCAAAAGGTCGTTAGCAAATAATGTATTATGTTCCGCTTCAGATAATGTCTCACCGGGGTGGTCTTATTCGGGTACATGTATAAATATCATACATCAATAACACAAAAAATAAATACACATTAGATTTGTAATCTTTCGCGAAGCACTTCGAATAGTGACGTAGCTTAGTCTAAAATCTAATCAGCACAAAATTCGTGTAATAATATTTCTAGCCCTGCCGGCACTTGAATGGTACCTTTTTTAACAGAACATAAGTACGTAAAGGTTATAATAATCATGTAAACTTAATAATAACGTAATAACGATAACACAATAACTTTAATATTATTAAAATAACAATAACATAATTACAATAACAATAACGCACCAGTAAAAACAATATAAATAATAACACAATAAAATAACATTAACATAATAACAATAACATAATAACAATAATAATAATAATAATAATTACACAAACATAATTAAAATAATATAATAACAATAACATAATAACAATAACATCCTAATAATAATATAACAATAACATAATAACAATAACACAATAACAATAACATAATAAAAATAACAATAACGTAATACGTTTTTTAAAAGGAGCAATGGTCTCGTAGTTAAATACTCGTATGTCAACAGAGTGATTTTCATTACCCACGAATCTCTGAGAAATAGAACTGTACAAACAATTGGTGCGAGAAGCAACTACATTAAGTAGTTTAGTAGGTTTGACTTTAATATATATATATAATATTATTTATTTATAACAATACAAAATAATAAGAATGGATCCGGATCTGCTTAAAACATTCCCAAAGGATGTAATCTCTGGGATTGTTTTAATTCCATTCCATATACCACTGGTGTTGAGTACACATTTATTCATCCATATATAGGTATGGGTATAATTGAGGGTTACTGTCAAAACACTCACAACTTACCACTTAGGTACAACAGTAACAATATGGGTTTTAAATGACGTTGGTTTTAATATCCATTACCATACCTTAGAAGCACGCCGAAAAATACTTTTAGGAAAAGATTTTTTAAACTAATCTCTGGAACTACACTTGATCCACTTATATTGAAAGAGGTTAACTTATAAATCCCTAACAAATATACTAATGGCAGATCCCATTAACTAAACTAGGACTTCTGCCTATCAGAACTCGTCAATAAACAGAGTGACTCAACTGCTGAACGATTCTGCATTGACCATAGACATTTTTAACGTCACTTACAGACAGTTCAGCAATTATCTTTTAACGTGTGTCACAAAATAGTAAAATTGTCTCCATGACCTATTATTCTTACATTTCCTCAAAATTGTAATATTCTCCATATTATATTGGAGTATAAACGTTTTGTGGAGAACATGAAAAAATAAAAATAAATAAATATAAAAAATCAACCCATAAACAACTAAGTTTTATACTGTAATATTTTTTTTTTTCAATTTTAAACCTAATTTTTTTACTTTGACTGAAAATAGAACCTTCCTCTCCAGGGACTGGCTTAAACTCTGGGTTGAACTTTTAAAATATCCTTTAAAACTTAAAAAAAAATTATGTTTTGACTGAGGATTGTGAACCTTTCTCCCAAGACACTGGAGTCAACAACACCAACACCAAATTCCATCTAATAGTACCGACATTTATTTCGTTTATACATTTATTAATCTTTGAATTTTCTAACTGGTTTTCAGTTATTATTAAAAATATTAAGGACGGGTTGTTTCGGAGGATTTGAACAATTCATCAAATTTCAATGTTGATTTTCGGGTTCTGTGAAAGTCCTATTTAAGTTCTGTTATTATATCAGCATAGGGTAGTTGCTTGACAGAACTGAAATAAAAACAGAACTTGAAAAAATCTTTCACAGAACCTGAAAATTAACTTTGAAATTTGAAGAATTGTTCAAATTCTCCGAAACAACCCGTCCTAAGTGATTCATCTGTCTATCTATAACTCCGTTTCAATGAATAAACTGTGGAACTTTTTTCTTTAAATTTAAGTGTCGTTTTAAATTTAAGAGTTCGTTAGGAGAATTCAGGGAAGCGAAAAAGTACCTAACTAAAAGTTTTTTTAATAGAAAATTATTTCAACTGTCATTTTCAAATTTGAAACTGATTCGTCGAGAAGTTCATAATAATGAAAACCAGAGGAAATTCGTTTATTAATAAGGACGAATTGTTTAACAGAATTAGAACATTTCATCAATTTTCAAAGTTAATGTTAAGTTTTGTGAAAGTTCTATGAATTTCTGTAATAAACTGTAAACTTAATTAACTTTGAAATTTGATGAATTGTTCAAATTCTGATTAACAACCAGTCATAAGTGTTATACACAGAGAACTCTTCCTGATATAAAATATTTCTTACTTACTAAGAATCTCTTTAAATTATTCATATTCCTGTTAAAAACGGGATTACAGGCCTTTAAAAAATGAATTGACAGGTTTCCAAATAAACTATCAGTATAAGTCGAATGTTTTATAGCGATGTCCGAACACGTGTTCATAAAAAATACATATTTCAAATACAATGTGACAAACCAAAGAAATTAGCATTGCATTACACCAAACGCAGGTGGTATAATGCAATGTAATGGTAATTATGAATGTAATAAACATGTGATACGACTGAACATGTGATATATTTTATCGTGCGTTGTAATGGATAAAAGTTGTCATTTTATTTGAAATCTTACGATACAAAACATAACTCAAAAGATATTCGAAAGATTCTCCCCAAATGACGGAGCAATCATCCGGAAAAAATATCGGATCGAAAGACAAACGTATGTTTCCCCGGCTAACTCAATCTCCCATTTCCAATTGCACAACCAAAAGTATACGCGCCGACTATAAATAAATAAAAAATCAATAATTGGTACAATCTCTGCCTCCAAATGGTATGATTGCGATTTATATGAACAGTAAAAGTGATTACTTTTCGATTTAGTGACAGCGTTTGGTGGGGCGACCACCCCCTCCCTACAGCCCACCAGGCTTCGCCCCTGGCCGATTCACGCGAGGGGATGAAGCCAAGAAATGGGCAAACAAAGTTCCTTTGGCAAATAAATCTTATTAAATTATTATATATTTTTAAATACCCTTCTCAAGGGGCAGTGAATGGTCATAAAAATATAGTTTAGGACGGACGAGAATCGTACAAGTCGACAATGCGAACGGCTACTTAAATAAATAATAAATTTCATTAACGGTAAAAGTAGGTACCTTTATATGCACAGAATAAATCTTTATTTTCTAAAATTATAAAACAACTATTATTAAAAACAGTATAAAAATAATAATTTGATTCAAATTAGCTGAAATTAACAATGGGGCTATAGAAAATGTAAACCAATAATTACTTTTGAGTTAACAAAATGTAAACTAATAATTACTTTTAAGTTAACAAAATGTGAACTAATAATTACTTTTAAGTTAACAAAATGTAAACTAATAATTACTTTTAAGTTAACAAACTGATAATTCAATGTTGGGCTTTCAATAAGGGAATTAAAGATTTTAAAAAGAAAAAATACATCAGATACTAATGTTCTATCGGACAGCTTTAATAGATTTTTTATTAAATAGATAGTGTTTATTTTTCAATAATAATTTAACTATAATTGTTTATTTTTCAATAATAATTTGCGTCTTAAAAATCCATTCATTTCTTTATTCCGGAATATGGGGAGGTTGGCGTAATTAATCCCACAAATACCACGAGAGTGTAAATACATATAAAATATTTTATATATGCAAGTAATAACATAAATTTAAGAATTAAAAAATAATTAGCAAATTTATAAAAATGATAAATTCAGAATAAAAATATGATTTTTTTTAATTATGTGAAACCGCACAACTGCTCCCGATCGTCTGGAGCCAGTGAGACTATGGCATCCCCAATTGGGGTAAAATGTGAGGCTGAAGGTAGTAGGGAGGAGAAGGAAATGTCAGGAAGTACCTAGCTATTCAGATCTGGTCACCAAATACAGCAAAAACCATTTCAAGCAACGTTTCAATTCTGAATGGTGATCTTACACCAGGGCGATACTGAGAGTATCTTCCTCTCTGCAACGTGGTGCAAATATACTATATATTATTTTAATTGAGTAATTTGTGAAACAACACATTTTAATCCAATAAAATGTAATTGCGCAAGTCGGTATTTGAACCGCGGACCTTCAGCTTTCTGGTCGAGAACCCCATCCCTCGACCACGGGACTCTGATGGGATTCATTCACAAGCGAATAATCCTAGCTTGGAGGACATTATTCTCTCGTACATAAGAATAATATATGTATATAATGAAATTAAATAATATATATAAAATGAAAAAAAAAATAACAATTTTTCTGACAATTTTTCGAAAAGACAGGTTCGGAGTCAGCCAGTTCGTGAGGGTGAAGGGTCCACTGTTTAACCTCCGCCGGTACTGCAGCGCGCTCCCCACAGCACTGAATACTGATGGGGGGTAACAGAAAGCTCTGCTAATTTTTCCTCGGTGGGGAATTAAAGGACAATAGAATAGGGCATAAGTCATAAAATTTTATTACATCTAAACATACAAATCACCCTCGTTACGAGATATTAATTGCCTTCCTATGCTAATGCGTGTCTGAGAAGCTAAGTTATTATTATTGCAGAATAACGGCGACATAATAGAGTGTCTATCTTGATTACAGTTTATTTAATTCTTCGATTAGTGTTGTTTTCAAGGGTAAACCCGTCCTAAGACGTTGTCAGAACCGAAACTAAACATTACAAACTAAATATTCAAATATGGTCAAAAAAAATAATTTTTGTTACGGTTCAAGTACATTTAAATAATGCAGAAAACATTTTTTTTTACAAAAAAGAATTGTAAAACAATTAAATAGTGTAATAATATGATAATTACATTTTACCACTAAAATTTACAATCAGGCTATAGAAAAAAAATCGGTACTAATAACTAATTTTTTTTAATATGAGAAATGCTACTTGAAAGTTTATTCGGTGTTTTCAAGAATATCATTAAAATTATATAAGATGTGAGGGAGTTTATAAACAAAATGGTATTGACATTATCGTTGCAGTTGATGATGTTTTTAGTTCGTGTGATTCTATTAGGAACATGAAATTAAATCAATTCGAATAATGCAGGGCTATCAATCAGGGAATTCATAAAAAAATATCGTTTTTCTCCAAAGCAGTGCCTAGGTTTCCATTTCTTATTTGCCCACAAACGCATTACACTTAAATTTGATTAGAAGATCAATGGTTCCGTCCACACGACGCCCGTACAACGTGCAGAGCTGCGAGAACTAGCAAGTAAGTTTATAAATACTTGAGCATTGTTGGGAAGCGCCTCACGCTTAATTTATCTTTTTGCCGGAGTGACTTGTCGAAAAAGGAGAATGTCGGGAAGAAGAAGGTTAGGAAATACTTGACTACTCAAATCTTGTCCAAAAGCCATATGAAACAATATTTCGACTATGAATAGGGATCTACCGTCGTTAAATTTCAAGTTTAGTCGTATTTGAAAAGGATTTTAGACATCAGACAAATGCATACGATGTCAATTTCAATTCAAACTCAGCTATATGAAAGGTATTAGCCATTAAGCTGATTAGAAAATATCTTAACTCTTCTAAGCGATCCACATTTTTATCGATGTATTATTGAGAAAGTTTTTCGCGGAACTGTGTACGTGTGTAAGTATTTTTTAAAAATTATCTATAATTAATAGTTACCTTAATAATAATGTTTTCATTTGTAGATCCCTACCAGATGTTTGGCCCCACCAGCAGTCGGCTGGCAAGTTCAGGTATGTCAATAAACAATTCTACAAATAAAAATTACAACCAAATACATACATTTTGATGAGCAAATCTCATTTAAAATTATGTTGTATATTTTTTGGTGAAAACGCTTGTACCTATCGCAATCCACAAACCACCACATACCGAAATGTAAAACAACAAACAATAATAATATTAATCCAGTTTTCTTGGATTAATTCCATTTTTACGTCACAATATTTCCCAAATATATTATTTTAATTTTCAAAATGCGAATCAAACATGCCATTTTTGATATGCCTCCAAAACGACATGTTTGTTTTTATTAGTGAATATGGCGTTTTTTGAAGTCACAAGATCCAACGTCATAATGACGTTATAGTCAGTTAAACCATTTCAGAATGAACGGTTTCAGTTCGTTTTTAAAATCAATAATTACGTTATTAAAATACACATTTTTAGTGCGATGATCAAAACAAGAAAAATTATCTTTTAATCTTCAAATTCTTGTAAAGCGGTTTAAAACGGGATTGCCGGCCTTTAACGAATGAATTAACTGGTTACCTGATAAACTTTTTGTCAATTTCGAACACCAATCATTTGAAGAGTTTCTTAATAAATTAGAAATACTCATTTTTCTCCGTTCATTTTTAACGGTTTTCATAGTTTGTAAAAATACCACATTATATATGTGAAGTGATAAAAAAAATGAAATCTGTAATGCGTTGAAGTTTTTTTATATACATTTACCTGTAGTCATAAGGTCACGTCAATGTACCATTACTGGTCACTAGAGGTTAAAAAGCATTCAGAGTCATAATTTTATTAGTCATGCGTCCTTCGTGAAAGCTATAAGCTATTAGGCGGGTGGCCGACGCATGCGCGCGCTGGAACGGAATATCGGTAGGTAAACATTTCATGTAATTACATACATCCACCCGCCCTGATTTCCCAGCGCGAGGCCCCGACACACTGCGAATAATAACTTCAATTTAATAGACTATGAATGATTCCGTGTACGACTCAATTTGACCTTTTAACGGTGGGAGTTTAGGGTGACAATCTGATTGTCAGCGTCAATGGAAAATGATTACAAGTCATGACGATTTGAATTAATATGTGTTTTAACATTTCAACTCGAAATTACCGGTTATTATTAGATTATGTTCGAGCGAGGGGGTGTTATATCAATTGAACTTCATCAAGCATCAATTATTGCACTATTTTAGCAATTAACTCCAAACTAATAAACGTGTTTTAAATTTTGCACAACTGATGGTGTATCAGTGGAGTAAAATTTTAAACACGCATATTTGTAAGGTCCTAAAAGTTTTAATTTAGCAACGTTTGTAAACCAATACTAACGAAATAGTAGATTTACTACTAAAGTAATTAGATCGAATTATATTGCATGACTATTTTAGTTAAATGGATAGAGGAAAATAAACTTTTTTTTGTTTTTGCAACGAGCAGTGCCAGTTTTCAAATTTCACAAGACCCATGTAGAATTTACTCTTGTAAGCGTATTTTAATTTTAACAAAATGAGATTTTCTTGTGTAACATTGACCACCGTAAATCATCCAATTTTGACGGAATAGGGCATAACAAGTGTCGAATAACTGGCGTTAGCCATTTCAGAAGTAAGCCACAGATATTATTTTGGTAGAATGACTCCCGTTTCGAAAGTACCAAGTTTAAAATATATCATTATTATGAATTGCATATATAATATTTCACCTACTCTCGCCTAAACCCTAGATTTCGGACATTACAATTATAATGTATTATTTTTGTAAAATGCCACCTAAAATATACCATTGTTGAACTTTTAATATCGAGTACCTACTTATTACAGAGACGATGGTTTTGTTTAGCACCATTTAGACTTTTTAATTTGAAATCACAAGAGTCATAACTGCTCCCCACAATTTGGAGCACACTGAGATTATGGCATCTCCAAGTGGGGTATATTGTGAGGCTGAAGGTAGTGAGGAGGGGAAAGAGATAGGGTAGGGGAAGATGCGTAAGTACCTGGTTATTCGGATCTAGTAACCAAACATGACCAAAGCCATTTCAAGCAATATTTCATACTGAGAGTATCTTCCACTCTGGAAAGTGTTGCAAATATACTATACATTTTATTAAATCAGTAAATGTTGAAATAACGCAAATGAATCAAATAAAATTTACTTGCGCATGTCGGGATTTGAACCTGCGACCTTCGGCTTGCTAGTCGAGAGTCAAACCTCTTGAGGCAGTGATCATCCCGCTTCTTTACTGACCGCCTCAAAATCTTCTCGTTTCATTACATAATGATAAAATAAACTGCCTAGATACGACGCTTTTGAATTGAAGTTAACTCGGTACGCATCTATAACAATATTCACTATGGTATCGTTAGCTCTATGAAGAGTTGAATACTAGCAGCAGCTGACCGAGAGGTACGCTAGCAGATCAGTTCCTATTAGTTCCGTTGCGCTCGAGGTGAAAGCTTCGCGTCCAGCCGGTAGGAGGCGTTTTCTTGATGGAATATTGCACAATTCCAAGCGTGAAACTCAGTGTGTACATATAAAATATATATTTCTCAAAGGTGGGTGGGTGTTGGGTGCGTCGGTGGACGAATGGGCGGTTAATGCTTCGGAAGGCCACGTGACCGGCCGCCGTGCCAGATTACCAGTGGTGACTAATCGCGCGCCCGATTCGCTCAAACAAAGGGTACGTGATTAACTACCGAGAAGCTTGTTCTTTTCTACGTCTAAGACATAATATTACAAAAATATCTTACATTTTCACTTTCATGTACTATCCGTATCTATTTTATTTAATCGTTTCTGTCGCCATTTTTATTATTACTGTCAACGATAAAATTTACAATTATCATATAAATAAACCTCGACGAAAATATCAAATATTCCTCTTGTGAAGAATTAGTATACAAATTTAAAAAAAAACAACAACAAGACCAAACGTTACCTACGTAATTTCATGAATATTAAACCTTATAAATAGTTTTAAATATCTGCCAGCGTTGGAGGAAGTGTCAATTTTGAAAAACCTTTTGATGTTTAAATCAATTCAAACCAATCTCTAAAAAATAATTATAAAGACTGATAATGGGTAGAAATCTACTAGTAGTTCTGTGAACAGTAGACCTAAACTGAATAATGTGTTTCTAATAAATTTTCTCTTCTCTAAATAGTATCAAATAAAGTCACTTTCCGGGTCTGTCTGTTTGTGCGCTTATTTCTTCTAAACTATGCAACGGATTTTGATAGGATTTTCATATCATTTAGAAAATTTCTTCCGAAAGGTTTTATATATATGATACATGCACATTATATTTATAGAACGTAGATAAAAGTTGATGTTTGTAATCAAGTCATAAAAAAATATTTTCTGGCGCTTACATTGCTAACGCTGGCTAAATCTTATGAGATACATCAAAATAATGTACTACGGAATTGTATATCTTAAAAAGGCCTACAAAAAAGTCTGCAGATGTATATGTCTATCTCCTAAGGATAACTCCCAGCAACGCGGGGTACACATCAGCTAGTAAATTTAATAAATCAAAACCAAAATTTCCTCTGAAATCGTAAGTTTTGTAAGTAGGTACTTAAATACCTACCTGCTTAATTAAAACCATTAATATTTTTTCAATTCAAATAAGGAATTATACAATTTGTCCAAAGAAACGTCAATATCTTAATGACAATTCTTTTTTCAAACTTTTTTCAGGCAGGCAGGTATTGAATAAAATTCCAAATATATACTATAATTTTACATTTGAAATAGGGATCTTTAAATAAGCTACCATCTTGAAACTCAAACAAAATGCAAAACCAATGACGTCCTACTAAAGCAAATTACATCATGAAATATTCACTTTTTATGTCTGGAATTTGTAGGTACACTTCATCACTGCCAACATAATTTCCCTCGTGAGTTTTTTTAGTTTTTCAACTATTTGGTTATAAATTGGATGGTAACTAAATGTATAGGTTAGGTTAGGTTAGATAAAACACAAGAATTATAGTTTTATCCTAACGTTTACGATAGCCAAGATAATCCGTGATATTTTGTGAAACAATTTACTCGAAGCTATACACAACGCCACTTCAAGTTATCTTTGCTCTTTTGAAGTTAATATCAAATCACGGTGTGGAAATCTACCGCGGAGCGGGGCTAATGTCTGACCCTTCGCCGGGGGGGCGCGCGGATAATGATCATGAATAAAAAGTTAAATAAAACACGTTACAAGCGGGGAGGCCGCGTGGCGTCACGCCGGGTGCTTTATGCTAATCAACCCGGGCGTGCTATATATATGATGTATAATAGATACTTGACTCACGGATCGGAGTCAATCGCTCCTGGGAACCTCGCGGTGCGTGCCGGGGGGATAAGATAATGTATGTCCTGCATGGGTTTGTTAAAGGCACCTGCGCACTTGGCGGCGCTACCTTTGGTTGTACGCTTATACTAGTTATACTTATGTGTGCAGATTTTGCTTTAAAATGGTAACGATTCATCAGAATTTTTAAAGTCCCATCTGCTCCAAACAATCTGGATCCAGTGAGACTAAAGCTTCCCCAATTGTGGTATGTTGTGATGGGGAAGAGGATACTGGCTACAATAGCTAGCAACGTTCCAATTCTGAATAGTGGTCTAACACCAGGGCGATACTGAGAATATTTTCCACTCTGTAACGTGCCGCAGATATACCTCAATGCCTCAGAAAATCATACCAAAAGCATACCTCCAATAATAATAACTCGTCAACCTCCTTGTACGGTTTCACGAATACAAAAAAAATACGCACTGAGGCAACCTCAGGGCCTATGCCATCTTTATGGAAGCTGTGTGGTGTGTATTTTGAGGAAATTAAGGATAGGAAAATTTGAAAAGAAAAAGGTGTGAGGGTTGGATCTGGGGGTTCGTGACAAACGTATACAACGGTAGTGTACAAGGTATTGTCTTTAAATGTAAAATTATTTAATCTTAATTAGACAAGTAGCTCGTAAAATGATTTTTTTTAACAATCAAAAATTCCAAAGTTCTTCAATAGTGGCAAACGGTTTCAAATCAATTAATTAGATTTTTTATTAGTATTATAGTGTACATTACCTTCTTACCGACTTGTTTAAATTCTGTTTTGTAATTACCACGTTATTAAAACCTTTTTTATAAGCCTTTTTGCTTCCATCATTATTTATAGGCCTCCCTCAAATGCCTCCAATTTTACTGAATGTGCCGACAGTACATTTTACCTTTGATAAACAATTTAACACCTCTTAGCACCATGACGCCATTTTCATTATTGTAATACAAACGTTAATACTATAATCTAGATATTATAACCTTGCATGATCCCACTTATCGCGAAAAAACGTATATTAGTTACGCGCATCATAACAAAACAAAAATTTAAGTTGGTATTTATTTGTTTGTTACTTGCCTAATTCAATTTTATTTTGAGATTTTTTTAAACCTTTAATATTTTATGTACATTTGAGCAAACGCAGGTTGACCCAGAGACCAGTTGGCCAACAAAAATACATATATTAACAATATTTCCGGAAATGTAATACAACCGTAAAAAGGTTAGCATATTAACGGTTATAGGGACACCTGGAACTCGCGGATTTGCATTTAGGAAGGGTAGGATTTGTAAATTCACCAAATGACCGCCATCTCATATTCATAAAAACACACGACATGAATACGATTACACGTAATATTATGCATTTCTTGTTCTTGCACTATTTACATATTCCTGTGTTATGGCAAACTTATTGTGGCATACACCATGGAATTTATAGTATCCCAATTAAATTATTCAGTCTCGTGTTAGTAAGTAGGTTACTTTGTTAGTTACTGTGCCGTTTTGTTGCGTTCTGCTCGATAGTAAGACCTTAACCTTTCCTCATCTGTGGTGTGTATTTACTACACATTGCTTCTAATAACTTTAACAACTCTACAAATTTAATAAATACTGGGTTCATATTTTAGGTATTCATCCGTTATACATTTATGCACTGAATTAAAAAAAATAATATTTAACATAGTTTTCAAATTCAATTAAATTCAGAGATTTGTTTTAAAAATCGGTAACAAATACATCAAAATAATCAACCGTGTGACAATGCTACGCGAAGAGTGTGCGAGGAAAGGACACGCTATTTATGTCCCGCTTTAGTTCGCTATGCGGGAACATGAGAAATCCACATGTCCGCAGTTGTATTTTGATTTAGATCATCGATACCTACGACCACATAGCTGTGTGTGGACGTCCAGCGCCTGTTGTGCCAGTCGGTCGCGGGCCGTCGTTAGATGTAGACTCCTCGCACGTTTTTTTAGCATCTGCCGATTGTTTTTACATGTTTTCAGCAATTAAATAACAAGTATTATCACTTTTGAAATAAAATATAATAAAAATAAGCGATTAGCTATGAATATTCATATTTTTCCAATATTAAATCGCTTATCTTGAGATGGGTATTGACTACACAGCACCGGAAGGCGTGGATTTTTTTAGCACAGTAAGGGAAAGGTTAGTTAACCCCGCATTCCGAATTTCTACCGATTTATAACATATTTCACTCTAAGTTTTCAAGTTAAGATTATGTTTCACATTTGTAAGGCCGAAACGGTATTTATATGAAATTCCGTGGATAGAAAAAAATCGCAAAGTAAGCTCTGATAATTATTAAAAACACTTTTTTTCTGTTGTTTAATATGTTATGCAACTTATGCATTTTTCGAGAGATTTTTGCTCTTTTTCAAATGAGTCATATTTTATTAAATATTTTCGCTATTTTTGCATAATTATTATCGTTTTTTTAATATTAACGCTCTCCCTCTAACATTCGTATTTACATATCTCCCTTTCAAACCATCTTTGAACGTTTACTACAGAAATTTAAGAAAAAATTTCGGATTTAGTGTTACAGTTAAAAAATGTTGTATCTAGGTAACCAACAGAATGTTACATTTGCCTTATGTATCTAATTAAATTAGTAATTATTTTTTAATTAATTAATTTATTCGATTCCTAACTTATGAACAAATTAAATGATAAATAAAAAAAATAAAGTGTCTTACAAATTCGGTCGAATAATTTTGCCCACCCATGATTCTCGAGAGACAAAGTTGGTCATTTTATACCAACAAAAGCAACGCTATTTTGACTATAAAATAAGGCCATTTCTTTTTAATACATGTTTTGGTGGCCCTAATTTAACCTAATCTAACATAATTTTTAGAACCAATACTTTTGGTTTCGGTGTCATTTTTAAGATGCACACGCCCTGTCTAGACTTGTTTGATCTAAGACTATATATGGTATATTGCTGATACTCGCTTAATAATAGTATAGATTTTGAACTGAAAATTTCAACAATTTGAAGTTTTACTCATTAAGTTATTCCAAAAAAAAAAATATTCACCATAGACTTTGCAGAAAAGTTACTAGATGTCGCACGTAAAAAATGATGTATTTATCCAAGACAGTGACTAGATTGCATTTAGTTCGAGATGAATCTTGCGATCATTTATAAAAATAGCAGCTAATAAAAATGTGCGGTGAGGAAATGAAGATAATGTTAAAATCTTAATGTGGTGGTTTATGTGAATGCAAGAATAATTATGTACAGTGAGGAAATATTCTCGGTAAGGAATCGACAATATGTAAATAAATAATATAACATATGTATTTCAAAAGGCTTTTAAATTTAGTAAATATTTATAAATTTCTATTTAAACCTAACTATTGTATTTGCATAATTTAAAAAATACTATGTTTTAATACAAAAATGTATGTGCATGTCAATGAGATTAGTACCAAATGTACCAAATATGTACCAAAAATGTCGGTTGATTTCACTCACAAATTAGAAGATTGTACTCTAAATTCTGAAAAACTTAATTTAGTTCACATTCTTTACATTACTGTATGTTTATATTAAGTGTATATTACGCGTCTTGTTAAGCTCCTAGGCGCTTATTATAAATATAAATGAGTTAAATCAACCGATCCCAAATATTGCCTTTATATTTTTGTTGATGCTTCATGGAATAGATTTCCCCTACATTTATAAAGGTACATATGCATTTTTTCTTATTTCGGTTGCATCCATAACTAAAAAATTACTAAACTAATTAAGTTAAATTTTCAAAATTTCATACTAACTTATTTTATTTAAATTCTTGGGTTTTGTTTTACGTTAGTTAAAAAAACATTGAAGTCTTCTTGATAGAAGGGTGGGTACATGCAAGTTAGGGTTCTACCGCCGAGAACTCCATTCTGTTAACTGTTTGTGATAAAGAGAAAGAGGTTACAGATGGGCGGTACGCCTATACTTGTTATTTAGCATGAAGAAAAAAAACTAGAAAGCACTGTACCTAACAAGAAAGGTTCCTATTTAAAGATGTTTTCAAGTCTTACTGTAATTAAAGAGAGCTTTGAACATAAGCAGTATCCATAATAAAAGTTGCAATATATAGTAAATCAGAAGTTATCCCAGTTCACTTGAGATTTTAGTGTTTTTTGTTTTGTTTTTGTATGTTTCGGGGTGTTTTAAAGGGTTCGCTTGCAATGTCCTCCAGGCTCTGGCCAGATCCAGCTGTGGCAGTTTCTGCTGGAGTTGTTGAGCGACTCGAGCAACGCCGGGTGCATCACGTGGGAGGGCACCAACGGGGAGTTCAAGCTGACCGATCCCGACGAGGTGGCACGCCGCTGGGGCGAGAGGAAATCCAAGCCCAACATGAACTACGACAAGCTGAGCCGGGCACTCAGGTCAGTGTTTCAGATGTGTCAAAGAAGGCCAATGGTGGTCAATTGGTTAAGATTACGACGCGTAATCTATCTATCTATAATGTCCGTTTGTTCAAAATCGTAAATCTCAGAAAGTTCTTCAATGATTGCTTTGAAATTTTGACTCAACGTTGCATTCGAATACGTGTATGTTTTTATATAGATGTCATCTGTGACAAGTAAGAATAAGCTTTTTAAACAGCGCCATCTGTTGGACTTAAAAGAAACACGCGCTATTGTTTACCTGTCTGTACAGACAGACTGAGCCACAGCGACGCGTGGCGGGGTACAGTTAGTCCCAAATAAAAAAATTATACTATTGAAAAATACTTTAAAACGTTACGCATTTTAGAACAATTTTCAATATTTCTTCTTAATTTCGTCCTGGACACCATTTTAGATGTGTTGAGGAGGTTAATCAATTTTACGTCTTTCTAAGATTTTTTCCAATGTTTTGGTATCGGGTAAATCTTTCAGATATTCGTGAATGGCTGATCAATTTTACATTTTTCTTTAGTTAGTTTCCTAAATTTCTCAGAACAATTTTCAATTCTGCTCAACTTACTCAAAGGAAATCTTTCAGATATGTCTAGAAGGTCGTTCATGAAAAATTGATCAATTCAATATTTTTACCGAGACAACTTCCAATATGTTTTAGGACAATAATTATAAATTCTTATATTGTTACTGAGAGAGCACTTAATTATCCCAAAAAGAACAATCTTTAAATTTAGGGCGTAATAGAACTGAAGTTCGGCGCAATACATCAATAAACCTTGATCAAATTACTATTCCTAAGAAAGGCCAAAGTAATAATTAGACCTACTATTTATACACGGGGTGTAGAAAAATGTGCAGGTTTGTATTTCCGTAAAGTTAACAAAATAATGTACGTAAGTTTGTTACAAAAACTACTTGGTATCATGATGTACATGTTCCTTTATTTCCTAGAACCCTTTTCAGTTCGATCTATAATTGGTATCGGAAAATTCACAGTGGCGGAAATTGCTTGCGAAATGGGTAAAGAAAGCAAAAGCATTCGGGAGAAAAAGAATAATTAAGGTTTGCTTGGCTAATAAGCCGACCACATCTAATGAAGAAATAATTTTTAATGTTGTATTTGCGCCATTTTATCGCGTGCGATTTTTTTGCATTTCTTCGTCTTTTTTCCAGATTGTTTATTTGTGAAAAGCAAAGACATTGAATTCAATGCCTTTGTTTATCATGGTTTGAATTGGCGAAGCGATTTCTGTTTTGTATGTTTATTGATATTTTTTGTTGGTTTTGGTTGAAATCACTAAGTGCACTGTTCTTTCGGGAATCATTATATTGATGCACAACTAAAAAATTGCACTTAGTGACATTTACCTTTATTCCAATGAATAGCGAATTCTGTATGTATAGATACTGCGAGATTCTAAATTGCTGTTTTATAACTGATAATGTTTTACAAGCGACTAATTTGTTCCAAATTAGGTTCTTAGAAAAGAAGACAAGGAATACTGTACGTATTAGGGATTTAAAACACATAACATATTTACGGACACAACGTTGACGTTGTTTGAGATGTGATATACATGTATGTTTTTTATCAGGGACGCGATACAACACAACGGACTGAGAGGTCAAGTTTAAAATTGCAGTTGTCTGCAATGTTGACTAATGTAGCCTCACAACCAAAGACTACCTTTATTTACTACTTCATCTACTTTACAGAACATAAGTCCTGTGTCAAAATACATGTGTTAGCATGTATCGTATCACAAACATCTGTTTTCCGACATGTTTCCATCAATGTATTGTTACACCCATGGAACACATCATATGTATAATACATATTAACCATTTATGATAAAAACGTAACCGGTGCGAGGGTTAAAAGCTTGATTTGATCGAATATATCATTATTCGTTGCCGAAATGTAACGTATTGTTCTTATGTTCCATCCTGTGATTCTGTTAACATAAGATCAATGTTATTTGTTTCATGTTTGGCGGCCCAGGTACTACTATGACAAAAACATAATGACCAAGGTCCACGGCAAGCGATACGCCTACAAGTTTGACTTCCAAGGGCTGGCAGCGGCCACGCAGCCTGCGGCCAGCGATCCGGCCTACAAGTACCAGAGCGATCTGTTCATGAGCTCCTACCATCACAGCGCCAAGCTGAGCTCCTTCATGGCCCCGCATGCCGCTATGCCCACTTCCACTGGTAAGGATACCTATTATAATTATACTAAAGCAATCATTATTAAACTTAAGACAAATAGTACATACCTACCGCACGGTATAATATGCCGAAACATTACTCTTTTGTGTCGTTCAATTGACGCCCGCAAAACGCACTGAGCTAGCAAATAAATAAATACGCAGTCAATAGGGCAAAATTTATTGTACAAAATTAATAGTCTCTATATTACTGATTGCAGGCCTTCCAATCAATGTTAAATATTTATCAACTCATTTGATAATTGGGAGTGGCTCAGTGCGTTGTGCGGGAGTAGCGTGGACGGATCCATTGACTTGCACGGGAATTAAAAAGCATCCAAGATATTAATTACGCGACTTGAGAGAAATTGTGACTTTTATGAACCAAAATAATAAATCAAATTTAATCGTGAAAATGACTATGGAAATTAAAAGATAAGCTATGATCCTTGCCGAACAAACCCCTTTCTACGCTGTATAATCAATGTGCTTCATAGGCCATTTTCGGCTTCTCGGGAAGAGGGTTTTTTTGATTTAACCATTGTCAGACTGTTAGTTTATGGCCTGAGAATAGTTATGAAATTCATGTGCTAGCAAGCACGCTAATACACACTATCGTGGGCCTGTGGAATCCAGGGTCATTTCATTCAACCACAGCTTCGTCGGGTTGGAAACGTGATCAAAACAAATTTCCAAAGCCAATCATATAAATAATTCCAACTACCTTCGGGAAAACGCTCACACGGTAGTCAAAAGATAAGCCCGGTTCCAGGGAGATAAAATCTCCCAGCGCTTTTTTATATTAAATATAAACTGAACCAGCTATAAAATTGCGCCGGTGGCGGTGACGCGCGTACACAAATGCTCCCTATCCTTGAGCGCAAGTAGGTATAACGACATAAATATGTGAATAAGCTACAGCGCTCATTTGAAAGGCATACGTAAGGTGATAATAAGATCAACCATCAACCGTAAACCATAGCCACCCCGTACCTACTGTCTTCCAATGCCCAAGATGCTTCGTGATTTGACTTGTTAGCCGCGCATTCATATTCACGTTCAAGCACGAAGAAAAATGAGATTGCTAATTTATTACGAGTCTCTTCAAATTATTTGTAATCCGGTTAAAAATTGCAAACCTTGAAGAATAAATGTACTAAATTACGAAAATATTATCACGATCACAAAAAATTTTCGAAAAGTTTATCCGGAAACCTGTTAATTCATTTGTAATTCCTGTAATCCCGTTTATAACCGGGTTACCAACAATTTGAAGAGATTCTTAATAAATTAGCAGTAGGTACTATTTTTTCTCTGTGTGGAAGAAGGGATTTTTTTTTCTTTTGGCAATGTTTTTAATATGTAATAATCTTTTGTATAGCAGTACCTGCACAGTTGCGAGATAGTAATTAACAAAAATATATAATATTACAGACGTTCATTTAAAATAATGATTACAATATAATATTTGCTATGTTGAACGATTGACAGTTATATATTAGCTTTTTGAAGATATGTAAAAATTAGAGAAATTCATAAAATTTTGTGAAAGAGAAGATACGTGGAAAAGTTGCTCTAAAAACAAATAAAGCTCATTAATTTTCCCTGAAAACATAAGTTTGTTTATGATTTCGGGTGGGATTTACAATACAGGTAATTTGAATTGTCGGCGTTTGATATAAATCTTAAAATGCTTCGCAAATACGAATGGGTTGTTTGTTCGCGGGATGGCTTAAATATTCCTTTACCAGTGAGGCTAATGTGTGAGCAAACATTGACACAGTACTCAGCTCGGGACGCCGAAATGTCACCGGCACGCGTCAAGCGTCCACCGGGGAGTCATGCAAAATAGTCGCTCACTCTCCGCTCTTCGCTCTACAATGCTCTCAGCAGGCTCTCAGGAAATCGGTGAAATAAAGGCAGTACATTTTTAGGCAATAATACTGGAGTAGGTAGGTATGCGTCTCTGGTCATTTGAATAATTCATTTTTCTTGCAACTAATTATCATCATGTGCTTTTATATCTGTTCCACTAAAAATCACGAAACAGCGACATTCCAGCGATTATAATACATATCTTAATGTGATAATCTTTTCAGGACGTTAATCAGCGAAGTTCTAGGTAAATGCCATTATTTTTTGTGTCGTTTCCATACCATCCTACGATACTGTGTATATTCCACTAAAAACCCTTAAACTTCCCTAAAATTTGAGTATGTTTAATAAAATTTATGCTGAAATCTTTCTTCTGTTCTGAACGAAAAACCATTACGTAGGTACTTCATAAGTGTCTATTTTTTTGCTTAACCTTACCGTAAAATTGTTTAAACTTTATTAATTTATTTTGATTTATTTATTATTATTTGGCCAAAACAGTATATCTTATTAAGATCCAATACCTTGTAAAGGCGATAAAGTTAATTACAATAAAAATGGTAGTTATAATAAATATGTATGATTAAATTGAGGAAAAAAAGGTTGCCGTCGGTAGACATGGCTAAAGGTTGAATAATTCGTGCTTAAATTTGCTGTAGGACATGTGGAAGGCAAGACATGGAGGCAGTTAGTTAATGCATCAGCATTGGTAAATTACTTCTGATCCTGGGGAGAATCTGTGAAAGCCTGTGTTGAAGAAAGAATTTCTGGTATTGATAAGAAACAGCACAGAAGTTTATAAGCCATCAGCAGTAATGCGACAACCCACTTAGAATCAAGGCTGCAGATACACAGCATTCCCGAGATAAATACTTTTAGAACAGTCATGGGTAAAAACCGACTTTTTATGTGTTGCTACCGGTACTTGCACTAATAATTGCGATATCGCTGATACTAACCATATTTTGCACACATTATGTTAGCGGCCGTGTGTCGTCAATATGTCTGTTAAAAAATAATTCGTCTGCAATAAAATTAATACAAAAATACGGCAGAACTCAATCAATATAATGTTTGTCCCCTACCACCATACTTCATTACTTTCTTTATTAGATGCACATACACATGCGACTTCATAACAATCAATACGCATAATTGTGACAAAGGGCCTCTTCATCTGTCGAAGAACAACGGCTATAAGCTCGCAATTTCCAAAATCTAACAAAAGACTTAGATTACAAAGGCAGTGTAATGGTAACACTTGCAGCTTCTGTGGCAGCCCTCGCTACTACACTTTCACTGTGCGGGTCCATTATTTGAGGCACGGGGTAAGACGGCTCAAAGATTGGAACAAATTTATTGAATCAAAGATATTTTGAAATCAACAGTTGAGTGTCGTTCTGCACGTAAAAAAACACCTAAAAAATCAGAACTGATATGTTTTCTTTCATTAATCTGACACATTTCGATTGGATATGGTCGGGCCATATCTTCCTGCAGTGTCATTCATTTCCATTAAAGCGTCCCTTTCTTAATTTTCTTATTTATGCATTCATTTAGTACTTGACTTCACGTTATTAATTTCTACCGACGTTTAACTTACTTCCCATGAACACTAATTTTAAGATAATTTCCATTCAAATACCGCCTGATTTACTGCCGATACAATGTTGTATCTGTCTTAAAAGTAATTATATGAAATCGACAGTTAAAAAACACATCTGGTTCTGTTATTTAGCATGTTACATTTATGAACAGAACTCACAGTACTTCTTTAAATGCTGCTTAACTCAGATGTCAAGAGACTTTTGTTCTATTTTAAATAAATCATGTTTTATCAAATATTTTCACTTACGTCTATTAACTAGTGCATTCTTATAACTGAGCCTGAAATTATTTTCACCCTACCTCTTTCAGTGCGATATATCAGATTTGGTACCATCAACAGCGCTCCATTATGGACTGCTAGTCTTTTGACAACTTGTACTAAGCTAAGCCAACGACCGAATTTCTGAATCACCTCTTGTGGCGAGGTCTCTTCGTATGTTTTGAGGCATTGCGTACTTCCATTGGGTACTTCCCGCTCCTCGCTGGAGGGTCGCGGGGGCCGCCAGTCTCGACGCATAATGACACTCGAGCGCGAAATGAATACAATCACGGTATTGTCGGCGACCGGCTAGAGTGCAATAATTATCTCAATACGCGAGGGTTAAGCGTGCCACACCACCCACCGCCTGATTTACTGCCGATACGTTGCTGTATCTGTCTTAAATTCGCGAGGAGGCTGTCGGGTGCCGCCCCTTTCCTTTTGACCGGGAAAATTCATTGCAGACAGCCTTATTTCTAATAGTTTTCTTTTTGGTAATAAGAAATATATTAATTTTATTGTTAGATAACCTCCGAGGTCGAGGGGTAAGGCTTTTCAACTAGCTATCGCAATCCGGAGGTCAGGGGTTAAAATACCGGAGTGCGCAATTAAATATGCTCCCAACGGTCTGGAGCCAGTAAGACTACGGCATACCCAACCCTTCCTTAAAAAAATTGACGTGCCCCAGTGATGTATTATTAGAAAAGATACGAGTTCTTGATGTAAGGCAACTATACATAAGAAAATTTATATTACATATACAAAACATCGTCACCACTACCCTTCCATCGACTATCTTCACGATACCCGTTAGTGAGGATCTGGCTTGTAGTCACACCGACCATCAGGGAATAATTAATTCCCTATGAAAAAATGGGTTGATTATTAAATTCACTCTGCAGGAAAAGTAACAAATTATAATCCAGCCACCAAATACATAAAAGCAGAAGACTCACCAAAAATATCACTTGCATTGAGTTTAGCTCCTTAATCTTCAAATTCGGCAGCGGACGGCAATCGGCACAATAATACTTGCATTCGCACTATGAAATTATAATCTGCCACGACCAGCTCTCAAGAGAGTAGAATTTAGAATAATAAAGAATTAACACATTGTAATTCTAAAGTACTGTCACTTTATTGTGACAAAAATATTTTAATCCTTTATTCTTAAATCCACTAAACAAGAATAGTGCCCTCTTTTGTCAAATAATATAATTCGGATGAATCCATCTGATTAATGCAAAGATGACTGTAATTCATTATCACTCACCTGCAGAGCAAATCTATACAAAACTGACAAGAGATGTCTATTCTGTCCACTATTTTTAATTTTCAAATTTTATTTCAAACTAATTTTAAGTCTACTGCTTCTCCACCCGTCATGCATGAAGGAATCCAGTAGTTCCACCTACTACTAAGACATCCCTTGCTCAAATACTCTTACTTAGATAAAAGTGTTTAACCTCACACCCGATACATGGAAATCGAAAAGTGCACGCATTCTGCGTAAATCGGTTAAAAATTGGCTTATGGACTTATGGGAGAGTTGAGAGCGAACATATGCTAACTTATAGATGAACAACAAATGTTAAGTGCGTTCATAATTATTTAGTATTTTTAGCCTCTAGACCTAAAATTCCCACCACACTTGATAAACTCAAATCATATACTTATAGATGAACACGTCTTAAATCATTTAAAATAATAATTCTTACACTTCATCTAAACAATGAAAAAAAATAAGATGCTTACCTAACTTATCTCTTATTTTGTAAACATGAAACTAATTTCCACATTGTTATGTAAAAGTTTTAGTTATGTATTTGTCCTTCAATACCTACCTACTTCATATGAACTAAACCTTTCAATTTGTTTCCCTGAAATATTAATTATTCTGTAATTATTTTTTTTTAGTATCTAATAAATAAATAAAATAACTTGAACTTATAAAAGGAACGTGGTGAAGTGCGTGAATATTAAGATTAGGTCATAAAACACGGCTAAAGCCATTTAAAGCAGTGTTTCAATTCTGATTAGTGATGTTACATCAGGGCGATAATTAGAGTATCTTCCACTCTGAAGCAAGCCGAATATATTATATATGCGAATAGTATTTTAAATTAATAAATTGTGAAATAACCTAGACTAATCAAATGAAATTTACTCTCCACCTCCGGATTACATATCTGTATCCCACCTATCTATTTACTTCACTATATTAAGACAATCGTGTTGAATTTTTGCATTTGTTTGCTGCGACAATAAATTGGCGAAATTTAGCGCGTCCTGCGGTAAAATAGTATAATGGTTAAAAAATAACAAAAAGGTTTTTTTGCAAAATAAGAGCATTCGAAATAATATTATCATTTATATTTTTTCTGTATCTGGTTCCTAAAGTGAGCTCACATTAAAAATAAAATTAATCCCTTCTTTCATCCCACCAAAATTAAGACCATTTTAGCGGCGGTTAGAATACAAAAAATATTGTAAAAAAAATTTCCTTGCCAATCTCTCATCCAGTAATAAAATAATAATAAAGATGTCTCGGCATTTATTTTTTGTGACATCGGCAACTTTAGGGATGTGTGTGTGAGGATATGAAAAAAAAAATGTTATGCATATGTTTGAAAAACTAATTTATGCGAATATTCTTTTAAAAAGGGGTAAGTTTGACGGCCGGCATAGTCCAGTGGTAACGCATTGGACTGCCATTCCGAAGGTCGCGGGTTCGAACCCGGCGTGCGCAAATAAATTTTATTTGATTAATTTGTGTTATTTCACAATTAATTAATTAAAATAATATATAGTATATTTGCGGCAGGTTCCAGAGTGGAAGATACTACCAGTATCGCCCTGGTGTAAGACCACCATTCAGAATTGAAACGTTGCTCCAAATGGCTTTAGCCGTGTTTAGTGACTAGATCTGAATAGCCAGGTACTTCCCCACCTTCCTCTTTCCCTTCCCCACTTACCTTCAGCCTCACAACATCCCCCAATTGGGGATGCCATAGTCTCACTGGCTCCAGACGGGAGCAGTTGGGACTCTTGTGACTCTCACTATAAAAAATAAAAAAAGTACTGGGTACCTACCTACTACCTACCTATCCCTTGAGAAAATAATTTAAGGTTTAATAAAGTTTTTTTTAGTCTTAACTGCTTACAAACCGTATGGAGCCATTAAGACAATTGCATCTCCAATAGGGTTATGTTGTGAGGCTGAAGAGAGTGGGGAGGGGAAGGATACGGGGAATAGGAATGTGGGGAAGTACATGGCAATTCAGATCTGGTCACCAAACACCACCATTTCAATTCTGAATGGTGGTCTTAAACCAGTGCGATACTGAGACACCCTGGCACGTAATTAAAATATTCACTTCCAATATGGTTGATTTATTTATATTTATTTGTATTTCACAAACAGCTTATATAATATGTTCAAAGATATGTACGTATGAGGTTAATATTAAGGTCAAACCAAAAAATGCTAAAGTTGCTTAGAGATTTAGGAGTTTTATTTTGTCTTAAAATCTAATTAGTAGTTAAAGCGGAGGGGAAGAAGAATTTAGGATAAGGATAGGATGTTAATCCTTCACGATATATGCCAACCGATATTCATTAAGGTAAGAAGAGTAGTAGTAATGTGATGTGTTCGCCTGTTTCAGCGTCCATCTTCCCGGGAGCGGCCTCATGGAGCAACTGGGGCGGTGGCGGAGGTAACCTGTACTCGCCGCACTCCATGCCGCCTCCGCACGTCACCTCGCACCTGGGCTCCTACCCGCACTACGCATGACCAGCCATCTAGACACACCAACCAACCAACCAACTCTATCCAGACTACTGAGCCATCTAATCTGCAGACTACTGAGCCACCATCTCCGGATTACTCGGCCACATACCTTCAGACTGCTGGGCAATCTTATCTCCAGACTACTGAACCATACATTTCCAGAATTCAGGGCTATCCTTGGCCAAATCACTTAGCCATCTAATCTGCAGACTTCTGAGCCATCATCTCCAGATTACTCGGCCACCTACCTTCAGACTGCTGGAAAATCTTATCTCCAGACTACTGAACCATATATATCCAGAACTGAGGGCTGTCAACATCCAAACCACTTAGTCATCTAATCTGCAGACTTCTGTGCCATCTTCTCCAGATTACTCGGCCACCTACCTTCAAACTGCTGGGCAATCTTATCTCCAGACTACTGAACCATATATCTCCAGAACCGAAGGCTGTCAACATCCAAACCACTTAGCTATCTAATCTGCAGACTACTGAGCCATCTATATCCTGAGCCATTCATATCTCCGAACTACTAAGCCATCTAATCTCCGGACTACTGGCATCTATATACAAGACTAATTCACAGACTACTGAGTCTTTCATCTCAAGAGTACTCAACCATTTAATCTGCATACCACTGAGTCACTGAGGCTATCGGTCATTTAATTCATTGCCTACTAAGACATCGAATCTACAAAATACTCAACCATCTAATCCTGGGTCATTTAATCTTCGAAATTAAGAGACATCTAATATATCGACATCTACATAATCTGCAGATTATTGAGCCATCAAATCTGCAAAATACTCAACCATCTAATCTACAGACTACTGAGCCATCTTAACTGTAAAATTCTTAGCTAACTATATTCAGACTAGTGGGTCATCATCTAATCTGCAGACTTTTGATACATCCGCTGATTCGACACTTGTCCAAATCTCTAGATTCATCCTATTTTTCTGTCCAAGTACTCGATGTATCTTCATTAGTAACTCTCATGGTCCTTACATCCATCTTTCCCATATGGGCTTACACGAACAAGTTTATCGCCTGTAATCGAAAATATTATTATGTTATGTTTCATGATCCTTGATTTGAAATATTTTTATGCACAGTATTATCAATATACCGTGACCTTTTTATCATAAAACTGTCTATACCAGATTTTGAGCAATAAACTCGCTCATTGAAATTAGGATTTATGGAATATGTGTACAAGTTTATAGTGTTTTTGTTTGTATTGTTGAGTGATAAAGTCAGTGAGGAGACGTGAGCCAAGTAGTACAGATTCCATGATACTTATCTCAAGCCGAACTGCCCTATTTGTGGTGTTGTGATTTTTCGCGAAAGGTTTATTTATCTAATTAGCAGTTTAGAAAACTGTAAAATAAAATAGTTGCTTAAAAGAGCTATTTTCAGTGTTTTAAAATAAATTATAATCGTATAACCCTTAATGTTGTGTAAATTAAAATAAATTTTGTGCGTTGAATGAATTTACGTTTTGAGATTATTATTTTTTTACAAAGTAAGAAATCATCGTACATTTCGTTTAATGAAAACCACGTTGCTGTGATGAAGATTTTTTTTATGTTGTTTAAAAAAATTCAAGTTTTTCTCTATATCCCAAGAATATTGCCATTACATTATAATGTGACTAATTGTTGGAACTGTGGCAAAAATACAAAGTAGGTTACTACTACCAACCTCTTTCTCTGCACATTTCATATAATAAATTGACAAATTTTGGGAAAGTATGGACAGTAAGACAGAAAGTGTAGCAGTCAATATCAGCATCTACAAGCAGTAACTGCATATCGAACTGCAGTTCTCATAGAGAAAAATCTTTTCGATGACTGCCGCATATTTTGTAGTAACTGCTTGAAGCTGTCGGTATCGTCTGTTTGAAGCAGTCCATATATTCTCAGCGTAAGGAAGCAAAACGAAATGATATAATATGAAGATTGTATGTGATATAATTCTTTTTCAATATCTTGGACAACTATGACTTCTGATATAAATGTAAACATTTGATTTTTAGTTAGTACTGTAGTTTTATTTGATATTTATTTCATTCTTATTGGATTTTCATAAAAATTGAATAATCCTCTCTTCTAGTCGGTAATTTTATTTTTGTATGGAATTTATCAGAAAAAAATCAAAATGGCTTCATAAAAAAAGTTTTTTTTTTGCTTTTATTATTGGGAGCATGATAATATTGTATAATTGTGAGACTGCAATGCTGTCCAAAATTTTGGCTAAAGAAGGAGGAAGCTAAACACGGCATGATGCTCCAAAAATCAATCTAATGACAACATGGTAAGATTATTCAAGAAATGACAATTTTTTATTGAAATGTGTTTTTCAACAAAAAAATATGTTATTTTTTCCATGCATCTTTGTTGTATGTATGTATTTGCAACAATACTTTTGTTGTATCTATTTATTTTCAACAATTCTTTTGTTGCATCTATGTATTTTCAACAATTCTTTTGTTGCATCTATGTATTTTCAACAATTCTTTTGTTGCATTTTTTGTTGTTGTATTTCAACAATTCTTTGGTTTCATCTATGTATTTTCATCAATTCTTTTGTTGCATCTGTGTATTTTCAACAATACTTTTGTTGCATCTGTGTATTTTCAACAATACTTTTGTTGTATCTATGTATTTTCAATAATACTTTTGTTGTATCTGTGTATTTTCAACAAAACTTTTCTTGTATCTATGTATTTTCAACAATACTTTTGATAATATTACACTGGTAACAAATATTTGCTGAAAATCAACTCGTTGTTGAAAATAAGGTATTTTTATCACTTCTCCATTATGAACTAAAACGGTGTCATCAACAGTTGAAAGATATAAAAATTGATTGATTTTTATATAATTTGTTGATTTAAGTTTGTAAAAATGTGTTTATTTATTACTACTACACTCGTGTAAATAATAATATAATGTAATGTGTGCAATCTGTAGGAATATGTGTAAATGGTAAAGATATCTTTATATGTAATTTAATATATTTACCAAATGAATCAGTTCTGATCTCATGTAATAGGTAACTAAATCCAATATAAAATTGTGATTATAATATTATATTTATGAGATCATCGTAATATAAAGTTTCCAGACACAATTTTTTCTGTTTTATATCATCTGAAGAAACCAATAGAAAATATATATATATTGATAAGGTGTTTCATTAATTGCATAACAAAGGTACCCAACATGTTCTTGTTTATTAATGCGAAAATATACAATAAAATGCCTATAATATATTTTGCTCAGTAAATATCAAAAACACATGAAAAGTTCATGGTTTTATAGTGCGCTGGATTCGTGATGCGTTAGTGTTTCAGAACCGCTTTGTGAAAATAAATACCTGATAATATGACCGATGATGTCAACAAGTTGTCAGTCCATTGAGTACTAAAAGGTAAGAACCTCAAAAATGAGAAAATTCCACGAGGCAACAAAAGTTCGTTGTATTATAATTGTCTGAGAAAAAATGAGGTTAGAAAAGGAAATATAAAATAAAAGTCATAAAATTAAACTTTGGGAAGGATTGGTAACCCCATGTCTTTTAATTTAATGATTATTTGAACCAAGAATATATGCGGAACCATTATTGGCGTGCTGTCAAAGCCGGAGACCCTGTATATTTATGCTTAAATACTATTTTGTAAAAATCATAATTTAACTGATTCGAGCCATGTTCAATTCACGCCAGCATTTTCTTGAACATTAACAACATTATACTATTGTATTTAAAATGAATTTATATTAAGTCTTAAATCTAGAAAACCTAATTTAATATTATTATTATGTGTGAGTAAATAAGGGAAGTATAAAATCTATAAAATATTAGTTATTTCTTATCTTTATGTAGTAGAAACTATGTATAGATGTTATAAAATAAATAAAACAATACAATTAAAGCCAAGTAATGGTTTATAACAACTAACGGGTTTTATTTCAACGCAAATCACCATCCCAACAACCTTGCATTGATCCAATCGAAGAGAAGACTCCTTACACCTTGTGGTAAACATCTAATGACAGTCAACTTGATATTTTACATATAGAGGGAATATGATGTGAGGTGCCAAAAATGATCCCCTACTAAACAAGTCTTGAAGTAGGCGCCAAACTACATACAATGAGAAAATATAGTATTATGATCATTATTTATATAACCACTAAGGCACACAATTACAAATCAGTGTTTCAACATTCTCTCAATGAAGCTAAATTGAGCGGTTGCCTGGCAAGGTTGAGTGAACCTTAACCCTCTTACCTTCCGATCGCTAATTTTTGAACCATCACGACTTTGTAAATACCCTAGTGCCGATATATCAGGTTCAAATTCAAGCATGCGCAAGTAAATTTTGTTTAACCCCTTGGGCAATTTTGGAAGATATTCTTCATAGACAACAATCAACCAGTCTTTTTGGGAGATATATCTCCCAGCCTGACATGCAGGGCTGGCCCTATTCGCGCTCAATGGGAGCAGTCGCCATTAAGATTATTTATCATAAAAAAGTCACAATACACTAAAATACAAATCTGAATATTATTGATTACAGTGATGACCTAACTAGGCGTCCACTGGTTTTGACAAAGGGCATCAAAATGTTACTCGTGCCAGGCGCCGTTTGGCTCAGGACCCGACCTGCTGACATGGGTGTCATAAAAGTTATGCTATCTTATTAGTATTACGGTGAGAAATACGATTTGAACAGTGTTAGAAAGAGAGAATACTGCGCTAACAGTTTGCATTAAAAAATTTACTGTAAACGCCTGAAAAATTGAAAATAATTCTGTGTAGCAACATTAAGCAGGAAAAAAACAAATTAGTTGAAAACTTGTCTACCCTTTTGTGAAATAGTACTTGAGCTCCTTTGGTGCTCAGCTCACACATTAAAAATAATATATATTATATTTGCATCATGCTTCAGAGCGGAAGGTACTCAGTATAACCATGGTGAAATACCATCATTCAGAATTGAGAAGTTATTTGAAATGGCTAGAGCCATATTTGGTGACCAGATCTTAAAAGCCAGGTACTTCTCCACCTTACTCTTCTCTATCTCTTTCGTATAGTAATAATAATAATAATTAGATTATTTATATAGCGCCGTTTTCGTGAGAAAATCACCTCAAGGGCACTTAAAAATATCCTAACTACCTCCAGCCTAACAACATACCCCAATTGGAAATGCCATTGTCTCACTGGTTCCAGAAAGTTGAAAGCAGTTGGGACTCAAATAAAAAAATCTTTATTTTAAGGAATCCAATCAAAGAAAAGGAACTTTAAAGATAACAAGTTTTATTTGAAAAATAATGTACTAGACTGTTATATACATGTGAATTTGTTAGTTGTTAAGTTAAGGCTGCATCCGAATGGCTCCATCGAGGCGGATGGTCTCGGCGTTGAGCAGTGGGTTTTCGATGATGCTGACCACGAGCATGGCGTACTCCGTGGGGTTGCCCAGCCGCTGGGGGAAGGGCACAGTGCTTGCCAGCAGGGCCCTGGCCTTCTCGGGAAGCTGGGCGAGCATTGGGGTGTCAAAAAGTCCTGAAAATATGAACGTACATGGTTAAATATACATTCGCATATACATTCTTTTTACATAATGAGGAGGAAAAGAAAGAAGGATCAAATCTTACCGGGTGTGTTAAATCTACACAATTTTTATATTTATTAAAGCAACAAATATATTGTTATAAGAAAGCGATTCTGTTTAAAACGTCACTACCATACTACTTTTCTATGTCATTCTATCTGGGTCCAGTGGTTCTTCGAAGATTGCATTACTGCTAGTGTGAAATTGATAATAAATTCAATTTCTAAAAATGTGTGAATAAGTTTTTTACCTCCGATGTAAAACTAAACTACATTTGGCACTCACAACAGTATAGTTTTCATATGGAAATATTCGCATTCAACTTTTGAACTTTAAAAAAAAATTCTGTAAAAAATATGTAATTGACTCAAACCGTTTCCGTTTCTCAAATTGGTTACTCGAAATTGTTTAAATATAGCGCAATAAATTTGGACAGCATTACAGTGTCCATTACCAGGGCATGTGTAAATTACTACATTACACCTTATTTAGTCTTTGTTTTTGATTGTTTGAATGTGTAGGTCAATAATAGAAGCTACGCACACTGTCTCCACTGCAACAAACAGTGTGACAAAGAACATTTATTGCTGTATTAATTATTAATTAATTAAAGTGACTACCTGGGGCAATTGTAACCACTCTGATTCCTTGAGTGGAAAAGTCTCTGGCAATGGGTAAGGTCATTCCAACGACTCCGGCCTTAGAAGCCGAGTAGGCGGCCTGCCCAATCTGTCCATCGTAAGCCGCCACACTGGCCGTGTTGATGATTACTCCGCGCTGCCCGTCTACATTAGGCTGATTCTCTCCAATAAGACCACCTGTCAGGCGAATCACGTTGAAGGATCCAATAAGGTTTACCTGGAACGAATATAACATGCTGTAGAAGGTAGGCAAATAATTAACTGTAGGGTAGGGTTAAATGTATAATGGATTTCAAAGTATTCGCTGTTAGGGTAGGTGATAACGGCATGGTATTTGTGAGTTATTCATTGTTATGTATCTGGGAGTATTCACTATTTATTTATTAATTTTAACGCTCTGATGGGCTTTTACATGATACATATTTTCCATCATTTACTACATAATACAGTGCCAACAGAAGGTTTTTATTTTTAAAACATCAACACAAAAAAAAAACAAATTTTTTTAGGTTCACAACATATCTACAAGAAAACAACAAATATATGCAATCGCTCTTTAAATGTGCTACATAAAAATGTCATTCAGGTATCTCTTGAACACAGGCAAACTTAAACATGTCGATATTTGAGGTGAATTTGTTTCCAAGTGTGTGACAGCGAGAAATAGGTGCATGTATATGGTAGTTGGTACTGAAGTTATTGTTGCAGAATAAAATATTTTGCCTAGTTTCTTGGGTAGGTATTCTGAAATTTATGAGTTGCAGGAGTTCACAACAGTCTAGTTTGGAGTCAATAATCTTAAATAAAAAAGTTTTTCTGGGGAATGTATTTTAAGTATATTTAGTCAGAATGTATAGTTTATGTGTTGAATAAGTATGTGTAATTTGAAGTTAAAAAATCGTAAAAATTTGTGCTGCACACATTCAATATTTTTTATATGAATCTGGTAGCATGGGGACCATACTATTGAATTGTATTCTAACAAGCTGGGGACAGATACACGATTTTTATAATCTCCAACGAGTCGAAGTCTTTGATGGTTCTGATTATAAATCCCAGTGTCTTCATACCTTTGTTAGTTATTTGTTGTATGTGATTTACAAAATTTAATTGAGTGTCAAACATAACTCCAAGGTCCCGAATTTTGTTGACTTTTTCTAAGATTTCGCTTGCTATTGTGTATGTGAATAATAGTGGGGTCTTATGGGTTAATTTCTTACATTTATCAATATTGAGGAATAAGTTGTTAGCTATACACCAATTATGTAATTTGTCTATGTTTGACTGTAAGATTAGGAAGTCGCTTTTATTAGATATTTTTTGTATAATTTGATGTCATCGGCAAAAAGCAGAATTTTTACATCTTCAAAAAAATTTATGATATCATTTATAAATATAAGAAAGAAATACACACATAACGCATTCCGATCTGGAACCAATCATACATTGAATTACATTTTGCTTACATCTTTCTGCAATCTAAGCCAATAATGATTCACTAAACTATAAATCATTAAATAATTACGCCGGTACATACGCGTGTCTTGTATCATATAATATAATATTTAAATTAAATAAATAACTTTGTATACACCACTATTAAAAAAGTAGTGTATACAAAGTTATTTATTTAATTTGAATTAAAATGACGCCTGTAATGTATGGAGTATTGTAGCGGGTGAAGGTCGTACAATAATAATACTCTTAGGTGATCTATGTACTGGTATTTATTTGTGGAGCTGCTTGTAACAAAAGAGGGACAATCCTAGTGTGCATCGCCTTTTATAGCATCTCGCAAGCATGCTATTTCGCTTGCACTTACACAGACATCACAACGCCACAAAGCAATTTTGCAATTATTGAAGATGTTAATATTTATGATTTTTTATGGATTAAAACAGCTTTATAAATTTCTTCCACTTTTATATTTATGACCAGGCAAGTGTCACCTCATAACGGGCAACTTCAGATGGGCAACGCCAGTCTGAAGATGCCTGTTATAAGGTGAAACCGGATATAAAAAGTGGAATAAAGTTATATAGTTGTTTTAATCTATAAAAATCATATTTTAACGGAATTTCATCATGAATTACAGGTTTCCAAATTAGAACCAGTTTAAAGTGAATTTGTCATATGGAATGCAGTTCCTTTCTGGCAATCGACTATCCCTTAATTTATTTATTTCCTAGCTGTACCCCACCAGCATTGCTGTTGCTCAGCCTGTCTGTACAGATAGAGAAACAATAGTGCGTGTGGCTTTTACATCCAACAGATGGCGCTGTTAAAAAAAAAAATGTTTTTACCTAGTTGACATATATATAATATAGGTTACATAAAAAACATACACGAATTCGAATGCAACAGTGTGACAATATTTCAAAGCAATCAGTAAAAAATTTTTTAGAGATTTAAGATTTTGAACAAGCAAACATTTACATTTATATAATAGATAATAAATAGATGATAGATAGATAACTCTTTTATACGCCTATGGTGCATTTACATTGAATACTTATGGTCATAATTTTTTACACAAAGGTTAGTAATAAAAAATGGTTTACAATGAGAGAAAAAAAAAAAAAATAATAATCTGTAACAATTATTTTACAAGCAATAATTATTAGCCTGAAACACTCATCCACATTGAAAAATCTCCTGATAAAAGATACATGACGCCAACGGGACTTGAACCCGTGTCCTTTCGATTTCCGGTCGACAGCTCTGACCACTGAGCTATGGCGGCTTATCTCTTATCCGCGAAATAATTCAATATATACTAGTGTTTCATTCAACAATTACTGCTTGTTACATTTTTTTTTTTTTTTTTTTGTATCTTTTATCAGGAGTTTTTTCAATGTGGATGAGTTTTTCAGGCTAATAATTATTGCTTGTAAAAATAATTGTTACCCTTTGTGCTATGCATAAAAAAATCTTGTCTTAAACATTAGTTTACCAAAAAAAATAATAATTAATAATCTGTACATTGTCAGAAATAATATTTTGACATGAAGGATTTTTTTTTTACATCGAATTTGTTATGTTAATATTATTTGTATATTCATATGTAGGCGAGTTTGATACATAATTTGTTTGAAAACAGTGACAATGAAAAAGGTCCTTATGCCTAGAATGTCGAGTAAGAGTTCCGAATTTACAATTTTTAAAAGAAACATAAGTCGCCTATATTTCGTCAATCCTCAAGTATATGTATATTTAAGATATTTAATAAAAAGTGCAGTTTATTTGTTCTAAAGGAATATTCTTATGTAGCGATGACCACGCTGACCCATTGCCTCCAGGGGTTATCAACATGAACACAAAGGTTCTCGCAGTACTGCATAATAATATTGTTTTGACTTTCATACACTGCATTGACATACAAGTAAATTTTTTGTGTGTCACTTATTTGCCGATATTTTAGTTCCACAAGAATTAAAATCTAATTTTCTTATATTATTCAGATCTCCACCATTGATGCACCAACGGTCTTTGCCATTCACTAGCTAAGTATGTACCTATATAGAAAAGTGGCAAAAAAAAATAATACAATATGTATCAACTTGAACAAAAACATGATTTGTATGGACATTTTGTGCCATCCAAATAACTTGCATTACATTACATTACAAGCATCTGGCCCGTCATTAGATTCCAGATTGGAATGCAAAGAAGTAAATAACATGTTAATATCAATCAGTCACAAAATTCAATGCAGGAGAAAATGTTGAAAACATTTCGTAATATTATATGCAATAAACATTTTTTTACGTCAATGTTTATTTCACAAAAGTGGACATGATATGGGATAATTTTCAAACAGGTGGAAAAAAGACAAACAAGAGACCTGTCCGTGCTTAGTACACCTTTGAGTAAGTATTTTGTATTGCCTAGTTCTTTTTGAAACAACATTTCTCTGAGCAACGGCTGAATAAGTAACTAGCTGCACAATTATTTAAGTAATTGTGAATACAAACTTTGTAAAAGGGAACGTAAGTACTCACCACAAAATATAAATTCTCGTATTATAATGATACAAAAAGGTTTATTACAGTGTTCAAATCAACAATCAATACATACACTGTTACTGGAAAGTGATACTAAGTGACTGGGGAAGCATGTAAGTATTTAGAAGCATGCCAGTGTAGCCTTATGGTTGTACAGGCATCATTGGCACATTCCTTTACATTAAGGCAGGTTTTAACCATTTGAGTCACTGCAGAAATGAAAAATCTGAATTTCTTAAAAATAATAAGTTTAGTAAGAGAGAAGGAAGAGATGACAAACTAAATACAGCAGATTAAAGAAGTGTACACGCATTTCTGCCAATATACTGCACTATACTCGACGCCACGGAGGCAAAAAAAAAACTATGCATATCCCAAGACAAGAAGGAAAATAAATTTATGGGATTTAACTTTCTTTTTTCTTTTGTCGGGATATGTACAGCTTTTCAGTCTCTGTGTAATGTAAACCCCTTGTATACAGGTGTATGGCAGTATTCGTACTTACTTTAATAATTGCAAATACTGCCGTACACCTGTATACAATGCAAGCCCCTTGTATACAGGTGTATGGCAGTATTCGTACTTACTTTAATAATTGCAAATACTAACGTACACCTGTATTCAATGCAAGCCCCTTGTATACGGGTGTATGGCAGTATTCATGCTTACTTTAATAATTACAAATACTGCCGTACACCTGTATACAAAGCAAACTCCTTATATACAGGTGTAAGGCAGTATTCGTACTTACTTTAATAATTTTGCTGAATTCTTCCAGAGGGTATGGCTGCTTCTTCTTGAAATTAAAGGTTCTGGCTGCGCCGCCAATGCCAGCGCAGTTCACCGCTACGTCCAACTTGCCAAACTTCTCCTTGGCGAGGGCCACGGCATTCTGCACATCAACCTCCGAGCACACCTAAAAATCATTAAACTTATTACAATATGATACAAAATTGAAACATTTTGAAAGTTTTTTTAATTAAATATCATGTTCTTCCACCATCGTGTTTTTATTTTATATTTTATCTTCTCCTTCTATTCAGGTCAGGAATCCATCGCTTCAACAAATCTCCCTTCAAGAGTCGAGACAAGAGTCTCTTTCTGGGCTATTTCTGATTCAGTCCCAGCCTCTCCTCATTTTACCTTTTTAAAGGTAGTGCTACTTGTAAAAACTTTTATTTTATTTATTTACGACAGCTGAACTCCCCGGCGTTGCCCGGGCTTTACAGAGTTTTTCAAAATCAGATGTAGACAGTGACCTTCCTCTTGTTTTGAAGGTCAAGTGTGAAAAATTTCATCACTACCCGCTATAGACACTTATTTATATAAATAAATGTACAAAATAGAAAAAGATTAAGTTTAAAAAAAGTCAGCTATCCTGTAATGGTATACAACAGCATTACGTAAAAATAAATCAATAACCATCTTATTAATTAGAATGCCAGTTCAACGTTGTTATGGTAAAGTCAGTTTTAAGCCCGGTTTAAGGCTGTTTTAGCCATACCTACGCCGTGGTAATTAAACCCAATTTTACATGCTGCTTTATATTTACACAGCGTTTATGAGTAAATTTGTAAAATAAGAGGCAATATACTCTGGGCCAAGAGTAGTCAAGGTAAAACAAGAGATTAGAGAATTTTTGTTAAGTTCGGGGGCTATTGCTAAATGTCTGTGCAAACAAAGAACACTTTGGACTACCATCCAACTAAATACAATTGCTGCAAAATTGGACTGTTTTGCAGTTTTTTTTTTTCTTTAAAATATGATTATATAAAATTATGACGTGTGTATGAGTGTAGATAAATGTTACATTTTATAACATTGTTATCTTTTTTGACTCGAAGTGTATCACATTAGTTATCTTGCTTATCAACTTACATAATATTATAATGCACTGTAAACAAGTGTATGAAATTAGAGGACACATAAAAAATGAGTGTCCAAGTTTGAATGATACCATTATACAATTGAGTATTATTAAGAATTATATGGATTAATATTAATCTTGTACATATTATTAAATTTGTATTTTGGATAAGTTGACAATACTAATAACAGCCATAAAATAAAGATTAAGGAAAATGCTAGAAGTGTTCTGAACAGATTAAATTATTAGTTTTAAATATATTATATCTGCTTGGTCAAGGGGTGAGGCTCTCGATTAGCAAGCCGAGGTTGCGAGTTCAAGTAAATTTTATTTGATTAATTTGTGTTATTTGACAATATAGGTACTCAATTAAAATAAGATATATTTGTGGCACATTACAGAACGGAAGATACTCTCATTATCGCCCTGGTGTAAGACCACCATTCAAAATTGAAAAGTTGCTTGAAATGAATCTGGCCAGGTACTTCAAAATTCAAAATTCAAAAAAATATTTATTGCACAAAAAGAGTACAAAGGGTATAACTTATAGGTTACATCCTATTTCTTCCAGCTAACCCAACAAATATTATAAAATATTTCTTCCCCACTACTTTCAGCCTCCCACTATACCCCAATTGAGGATGCCGTAGTCTCACTGGCTCCAGACGGTTGGGAGCAGTTAGGACTTTTGGGCAGTTTCACATTATAAAAAAATATGTTTTTACTTCATATTAAGCATGAAATAAAACTCAATCATAATGAGAGAAAAATTGTTGTGAGAGTAGTTAGGTGAAACGTTGACAGAAGACAAGATTGTCAAACAGGTGATGAATTGGCCCAGGGAAAATACTCTTTCTCTCTTTGTGCAGCAGAAGGCTGAAAGGTATTATGAAAGTAAAGTACCGGAATTTAAACTGGTTTAGCCTTTCCATGGAAGATAGTACCATAATGAGTCAATTCACAACGATGTAGGTGATATAATTTATATGTACTTACATCGACTGGAGAAAAGATGGCATTGCTTCCGATTTCCTTGCTAAGTTCATGCCCCTTGGAGCTGGGCAGGTCGCAGATGACGACCTTGCCCCCCTCCTTGATCAGCCGTTCCACTGTGGCCTTGCCGAGCCCTGAAGCACCCCCCGTCACCAATCCAACCATTCCCTGCAATCAATAACTGCTCATTAGGAACACTCAAAAATTCTGAAGTACAAAATTACAATTATGTAGAGGTAAATCATTGAAAAGAGATTCTTGCTTGTGTAGGGTGTACTGAATGAATGATAAAAATATGGCAATTTACATTTTTAAGACTTAACATTGGACAGAAATTCAAATAAAATAATCTTTAGTGTACAAATAAAATATAATGTAAGAACAATATAAACTACAGTTTCCAGTTATGTACATCATATTTCTTACAGTTCCCAGTGAACATTAAGAAGTGTAAATATACCTTTAAAGCGGGTCTAAATCTAAACAGTTTACTTCAAAAAGTACTTAACACGGTGAACGCCATGTAGGTCACCGGTGACCTAATAACGAAAATCGTCATTTTTCTCCCATAGCGCCATGACGGTCACCGCAGTTAATTTTCTTGATTTTCATGGAAAGTTTTGGTCAAAAAAAAAAAAGGAATACACGTTGATGGTCGCCGATGCCATCTGAGTATTTTTTTTTTCAAATTTAAAATGGTAATGTTTCTTCATTTCCACAATGCCGTTCAACGTGTTAAGTACTTAAGTCAGATGAAAATAATTATAATTTTGATTAGAAAAAATACTTAGAATTAGTTAGAAAACCATGTTATTAAATATAAAACACCAAACGGTTTCAGTTCAGCCCGAACCTTGTTCAGGGCTGAATAAGTATTTTTTTATGAAAATTATAATTATGTCCAACAACAATGTGATCTATATACTCATGGAAGAAAGTATTTACTTAAAATTGAATAAATATGATAAGTGATAAACATTTTTACGCACCCATTATGTTTAGGCTAGTGCGGGGTACCGAGGAGTGTAGATTTACCAGTACTTAATAATATGTCGTATTTGATGTCAAGTCTTCATTTAAAAATAGAATACAATATAAGTGCAAATTGAATTCAAATGAAATCAAATTGAATGCAAAATCAACTGTTTACCATTTCAACATAACGACAATTGGTTAAATAACATTTTTGCAAAATTGAATTATTGATAATGAAGTGTTCTTTAAAATGTATAAATTCTAAATTTCACCAGGTTATTCCCAGAGTCTCGTTATTCAACGACTCAACACATTCAAGTACAACAATCAGAGCTTCAAAAACTCTTCCTGCCATCTGTAAAATTTGTCAATATCCCTCAAATATTCAAATTATCCAATTGATTGAATGATCTTCTTCCCTTATACAATTTAAAATATAATCAAGTCACCCTATCCCCCATCAATTTTAGAAGAGATTGGCATCCTTAAAAATCATTCCAATCTCTCGGCCCGTACTGTAAATAATAATATATTCAATGACAATATTTCATCTAGCTTGACTCCCCAGATTGTACTTTCTATGGTCTAGCATATTTTTTGGTTATCCCTCTTTAAACAAATTTACACAATTTTACAAGAATATTTAATGTTCAAGAGTATATCATGCCTTTAATAGGTACCTATTTCAAATAAGTATGGTAAGCCAAGAAAGAGTTCATATTTACGACAGAGACTCAAGTATAAGAATTTAAAATTCATATGTGGATGTTTTTTTTAATTACGAGGGTTCTCTAGCTATGTATGACTTCACATTTCAGACTTCAGCAGTGCAAGTTAAATGCTAGATTACACTTGGGGTGTACTATAAGTAAACATGACAGACACCGCAATGCATTTATTCAAAAATGAAGAAACTGACGGTTCAAAACTATTGTTTTTTTTTTTAATGATAAACTAATGTTTATAAGACAAGGTTTATTATGCATACACAAAGGATAACAAATTATTATAAGCAATAATAATTAGGTCGCTTGAAATATCCATACAAATTGAAAATATCTCCCGAGTAAAAATAAATGCCGCTGACGGGAATTGAACCTGCACCTTCTGATGTCCGGTCAGGTGCTCTGCCAAATAATTCAATATGTACTAGTACTTCAATCAACAATTACTAATCAATAATTTGATATCGTTTGTGCTATGCATAAAAAAACCTTGTCTTATAAACATTAGTTTTTAAATGGGTGTGTAAGAATCTAATTAGTAACAGCCAGAGTGTTTTGTTGTGAAGGCATTATTTATTTCAAGAAGAAGTTTCGAGAAGCCACACCTTAACAATCGGGTGCAGTTGATTATTTTAGACGATTCCAGAATGCCCGCCACAGTTTGTGTAGATAGCGAGTCGAGAACGAGGAAAATGGTGGGGTCATTTTATGCATAGACGTGAAATCTGAGAAGAAGCCTGTGTCTGTTCAAGAGTAAGGTCAAGTGGATCAAGGATAACAGGACCATCGAGAAGCCCAAGGAGTTCAAGAGGACATTCCATCCGGACGGGAGCCACCAGAATCTTGGAGCAGTCAAGAGGATATCCAGGGACCAGGGATTACCAAAAGGGCATCGCAGGCTAAGGAGCTGTAGAATATTCAACCAGAATTGACTGAGCTTAGAATTCTTTCTAATTGCATCCAAGATGAACTTGAAAGTTGTAGACTTCTACTCACGTGATGGAGTGCAAGAAAACCGGCACATAATTTATGATTGCTTCGGAGCCGTGACAAATCTGACCAAACAAAATCCGCCTATGTTTGCACGGTGAGAATACCCCATTTCCACTCAACTTACACTACCCACAGCGGCAGCGAATATCGTCTATATTTTAATAGGCCAACGAAAAGTTTACTTTACTAACCTTAAACATTGTGGAGTGTTCGAACTTTAAAACCTGAATGAAAGGTGGAGAAAAATCTAGTAGAAAGCTCCCACTATAGTTAGTCTTATCAATTGGCCGACGTTAAGACCTGCCTCACAAATAATGATGGACTTTGACTTGGGTTTTCTGTTATCACTTATTATTATTTATTATGCTAAGTTGGATCGTCGAGATTCATAGATATTGTAAATTCTGTGTTTATCCATAGATAAATTTCAGGTAAGTTCAGAAATAGAAATGCCCATAGACACACCACTCATAGTCTTTGAAAACATGAACCATAAATAAACCAATCACACATGAACCTAATACCATGGAAATAAAAACCCTAGGTCCATGCCGGGAGTCGCTATATGCACAGCGACTAGTCGACAGGGGGCGTGGCCAACATATCCGAGCATACCCGAAGTGAAGTGTTTCGGCGCTTTATTTGAAATTGGTTCTCCGCTCAGATTTTTTTAGTGACGTCACGGCCGAGCATTTCCGAATATTGCCGAGCAGCCGAGAGCTAATTGTTTCATACGATTCTTGCACCTTGATTTCATTTGATTAGATTTCATTACTATAGGGCCAATATCATAAAGTCGATTCCAAAGACTTAATAAAGACTGTTTGGTATGGCAACCACATTCTAATTCCTACAAATATAATTAACTTTTGGACAATAGAAGACTTGTGGTAGGCCCTATGTTCAACTTTTGTACAGATTCGTACTAGGCCTATATATACTCAAAGTATCTAATCTTTTTACATTACAAAACAGTGCACCTATGGGAAAGTAAAACTAGCATAATTTGGAGACTATGTGAAAATTTGGATGCCATATAGAATTTTGCAGGATAAGTGAGCAATGAAGGAAGTTAGGTAATTCATTGATACATATTTGATATTATTTTATTAATGGAAAATAATACATTACACCACACAAAGGAAATATAAACATTGAGGGAACAAACCCCTTTAAAAACATGACAGATAAACCCTGAATTGAGCCAATCAGGTTCTTCCCCATCCTGAAATTGATGTTTAATAAATTGCTCCAACAATAGCGACACATCTCGTACTGAGAAAACTCCAGCTTCAACAAGCCTGTTGATCTCCTGTACCAGGTCAGGATGAATTTGTTGGGTCATCTTGGCCGCGTCTCTGCTGTGGTTGTGGCTCGCTTCTCCGGTTGCCGAGACGTGATAACGTAGCACACATTTAGGTGGGCTGGTGGATTGAAGGGCTGCCTTCACTTGTTTCAGAATCTGAAAACAAGCCACAATGTTTTACTATAAATAAAAATAACAGAACCCTACAAAAACAGTAATTATTGGTTTGGTAGGCAGTAAAAAATATAAAATAATATTTTCAACAAAAAAATTTCAGATTTCCTGAAGGGCACAGGGAATCATATTTCCGGCCATGGCATCTACCATTGGCAGCACAGTCAAATTCAATAGATAAGAATGTTGCAAATGTGTTTAAGTAAGCGATGGGAAGTTGCGTATTCCCACCACATTTCCTTCTAAAAAAATGTGTGTTGTCCAAAACGGTATTTGTATAACCTTGCATCTAACCAGTGTTGTGTAGTAACTAGATACATTTTTGTGTACTGTATCTGTATCTAGCTATATTTCTATAACTGTATCTGTATCTAGATACATTTTTACTAGTATCTGACACCTCAGATACTTTCAGATACTTTATTTTCGAAGTGAACTTCTTTACCGATTTTCTCTAGTTAATTTTAAAGTTTTCTCGGAGATTCATGACACAGATTCAGCTAGTGGGTACCTTTGTCCATCTAGTGTATAATATTTTATAGCAGTTTATATACATGCATTTTAGGGGTCCTAACCCGAGTAACCGAGTACCCGGGTACCCCCCTATATAAAAAAAAAAGAATTTAAAAAATAAAATAAAATTAATGAATAATTTCATTTTTTTTCTAATTTTCCATCAGAACCCTAATCAAGTTGCACATAGTTCACGTATTTTTTTATTTATCCAAGGGGCGTCGGGTACCCGGGTAGTAATATGCTACCCGGGTACTCGCGAGGACCCCTAATGCATTTATGTTATCACCGCTTGCAGGCCAATTTACCAATATCTTTTTGGGCAACGAATAAAACAAGCAAGTGTAAATAAGTAAAATAATCACAAGCGTTTACGTCTACCATCTTTAAGAAATTAAAGTAATCGCTGTTTTCGATAATATATATATACATATTTTTAAGTTTTCCCCCAAAAAAGAAGAAATGTATCTGAGTATCTGTGAGATACTTTTAAAAAGTATATGTATCTAGATACAGATACAATTTTACAATGTATCTTGTATCTGTATCTAGCTACAAATTTTGCCAAGTATCTGTATCTGTATCTAGCTGCAGTCCTTGTTCTATAGGTATTACAATGGAAGATGCTCTGAGGAACTAGCGTCATTGATCCCTTCGGCACCGGTGCGTAGTCGGGATACACGCCAAACGCGCACCCAACATTTGTACACGGTTGACATTTGTCACATGAGAACGGGTCGCTTCTACGATTCGTTCTTAAGTTCAACAGCTCGGCTGTGGAACGAGCTGCCGACCTCTGTGTTTCCTCCCTCCTACAACATGAGACTCTTCAAGACCCATGTTCACTCCTTCCTCTCCACAAAAAGACCCTCCACACAGCATCCCCAAAGATGACATAGGCCCTGAGGGAAATTATTTTCTTCAGGGCCTCCTGTGTGGAGTTAATATAAAAAAAAAGAAACTTTTAAAAAGTATCTGACACAACACTGCATCTAACTATAGTGAAAACATTAAAATAATGTTATAAAGTGATTGCCCATGTAGGGAAAAGCAGAGAATAGAAACTATCATACCTTCGTTTTTGCTCTTTCTGCAATTTGAGGTGGAACAGGAAATTCTGGAAAATATTTTATTTGTTTCCCACTCATCGTTGCGGGACAACCAAGCTTCTTGGAGTCCAAAACCCGGAACCTCTTCTTCTTATGGTTTGGGTGATCAGCCTGAAAGAACAATTCAAGGTATAGGGTCTAATAGGCTTATACGTATAAGACACCTTTTATTTGTGCGGCAAATAAATTGCCCATGGTTAACTTATTTGACGCAGATGATTAACTTTTACAAAAGTTGTTAGGGCCTATGCAATGTTGACATTAGTATAAAATTACAAGTGTGGTTATAATCCAGTGTGATATGAATTAAAATTGTGAAATGAGATATAACTGCAGGGGCTTTAATTAATTTGGCACTTTGAGCACGGTCTTCTTTAGACTAACACGACATGAGGATGTGTTTGTTACGAGCCACGGCACACTTTTTAACACACAAAGATGAATTGTGATTGGTGTGATTGTCGTGTTAATCTTAATGAGACGGAGCTCCAACTGCCATATTAGGAAGGCCCCTGGCGTAATCTAGTCCTAGCTTAACTAGGCCCAGGCCCATCACTTTTATTTTTATTTTAAACACATCACCGACGATACGGTGATCATTTTGGGGTTATAGACCTTAATCTTGGACCACCGAGTCCTCGGTGCTCTGTCAATGCTACTATTGAAAGACGAGGGGGAGTAGGCCTAGCTGATGTGGTTCTAGAGTGTATTAACATACCAACTCAACTCTCTCCTTGCTGTTATTTGGGCGGTGTAGTCGGGGGCCTTGGGCGCACTCTCTGTACGCATTCATACCGAATGTAAATGGCATCCCAAAGAACTCCACTGTAGGCGGGCAGAACGTGTATACTGCATCTGAAAGATTGGAAATGTTAATTTCGAATAACTCGTAAATATCAGCAGCTGCTTATGAACTGAAGAAATGGGAAGGCCTACCCTGGACCTAGGCCCTAAGGTTTAGAACTTACCTCCCAACTTCTTTTTCATACTGTCTCTCGTTGAAAGAGTGCCCCAACGCGTTCACAGAACACAGAAATGCTTCATAATTTGCTTCATTGTCAATGTATCCAATGATAACACCCGTCTCTGAATTCTTTTTGAAATTACTTAACGAAACTTCTAAAAGACGGTCTAAACCGGCACTCAAAGATAGATAGTTCATTTATGCTCAAAGACGCCATTTCTGATGATTTCTGACGTTTCGTTTTACCACCCACAATTTACTCGGAACAGCTCGGGTTCGGGTATGCTCGGATATGTTGGCCACGCCCCTTGTCGACTAGTCGCTGTGCATATAGCGACTCCCGTCCATGCCTAATACGGGAGTCGCTATATGCACAGCGACTAGTCGACAGGGGCGTGGCCAACATATCCGAGCATACCCGAAGTGAAGTGTTTCGGCGCTTTATTTGAAATTGGTTCTCCGCTCAGATTTTTTTAGTGACGTCACGGCCGAGCATTTCCGAATATTGCCGAGCAGCCGAGAGCTAATTGTTTCATACGATTCTTGCACCTTGATTTCATTTGATTAGATTACATTACTATAGGGCCAATATCATATAGTCGATTCCAAAGACTTAATAAAGACTGTTTGGTATTTTTTTTTAATTTATTTATTTATTCATTTAAATTTACACACAGTACAATATGATACAAGATATAATTAAAATATTTTGTGATTATTGATTATTGTACCTTATCAGGTCGAAATTATTGGTTCCTAACTAGGCAAATTGCCCGTTCCAAGAAACCAAAAAATATGTGAAAGTAAAAAGTGTGTGATTTGTCTATGTCTATAATATATCTCATTAATGTTTTGATTAGTGATGTTTAATCATTACAATCTTATGATAGAGTCGAACTTGAGCTGTTGTGTATGTTTCAATTGTGTATGAACAATAATTAGAATAATGGAAGATATATATAGTATGTGATTAGTCTATGTCTATTTATTACGTGACGTTTTTTAACATTTTTTCAGATTCTCCTCTGCCCAGTCCAATCAACCATTTAGTTATTATTGGTCCTATGTATGAAATATTACAAGTTTTAATGTTTAATTCAGGGGGGATTTTGTTGTACAATTTAGGTCCCAAGTATGTGTGTGTCTTTTGGTACTTTGCCGTATTGCTCGTTGGGATCATAAGGTCATTTCTGGTGTGGCTTCTTGTGATGTGTTTATGGTCAATTTTATTAATATTGTCTAGATTTTTATGTACATGGATAATAACCTTTTTTATATAGTTTTGACGAACATCATTGACGAAGTACATTAAATTGTTTAAAGAGCTCATCGCTAGAGAACCTATATGGTTTGCGCATTATGACTTTAATTATTGATTTCTGGGCAACCACATTCTAATTCCTGCAAATATAATTAACTTTTGGACAATAGAAGACTTGTGGTAGGCCCTATGTTCAACTTTTGTACAGATTCGTACTAGGCCTATATATACTCAAAGTACCTAATCTTTTTACATTACAAAACAGTACACCTATGGGAAAGTAAAACTAGCATAATTTGGAGACTATGTGAAAATTTGGATGCCATATAGAATGTTGAAGGATAAGTGAGCAATGAAGGAAGTTAGGTAATTCATTGATACATATTTTATATTTGATATTATTTTATTAATGGAAAATAATACATTACACCACACAAAGGAAATATAAACATTGAGGGAACAAACCCCTTTAAAAACATGACAGATAAACCCTGAATTGAGCCGACCAGGTTCTGCCCCATCCTGAAATTTATTTATTTAATATCAACGGTATAAATATAAACAATGATAACATGTCACAGTTAAAATGGTAGAAATATAAAAAAAAAGAATTACAAATATTTGTGGCATTTGATTGTGAAATGACATTAGAGAGTAAGTAAGTAAATAAACAAGAGATACAAGTACATAAATTTCTATAGTGCAAATAAGGTAGAATTAGATTAAATTAATATTGATTGAAAAGATTTGATAGCATAGCCCTCTTGTACCTACCTTGCGTGCAGTTAAATAGATCTGCCACATCTGCGTATCTATTACTAACTTCATGCAACCTAGGTACAAGCGAGTGTTTGGAATACTCAGTCCTGATATTGTTGCATTTAAACAAAATTTTAGAACGAGTAGCTCTCGTGGGTATATGAAATTCAATGAGGTTAATTAAATCAGGACTGTCTATACTACCATTTACAATTTTGAACATAAATATTAAGTCGGATATAATTCTTCGATCTGAGAGTTTTAATAAATTTAGATTTTTCATCAAGTAATTATAATTTATATTTTAAATGGGAACACCGAGTTTAAAATTAATGTGTCTTAGGAATTTATGCTGAATTTTTTCGATTGAATCTGAATGTAATTTGTAGTGGGGGGACCAGATTGTTTAATAAATTGCTCCAACAATAGAGACACATCTCTTACTGAGGCAACTCCAGCTTCAACAAGCCTGTTGATCTCCTGTATCAGGTCAGGATGAATTTCTTGTGTCATCTTGGCCGCGTCTCTGTTGTGGTTGTGGCTCGCTTCTCCGCTTGCCGAGACGTAACAACGTAGCACACATTTAGGTGGGCTGGTGGATTGAAGGGCTGCCTTCACTTGTTTCAGAATCTGAAAACAAGCCACAATGTTTTACTATAAATAAAAATAACAGAACCCTACAAAAACAGTAATTATTGGTTTGGTAGGTAGTAAAAAATATAAAATAATATTTTCAACAAAAAAATATCTGATTTCCTGAAGGGCACAAGGAAGTATGCTTCACACCTTCTATTTTGCAGTGTTGAGGCCCTGGGAATCATATTTCCGGCCATGGCATCTACCATCGGCAGCACAGTCAAATTCAATAGATAAGAATGTTGAAAATGTGTTTAAGTAAGCGATGGGAAGTTGCGTATTCCCACATGTTCCCACCACATTTCCTTCTAAAAAAATGTGTGTTGTCCAAAACGGTATTTGTATAACCTTGCATCTAACCAGTGTTGTGTAGTAACTAGATACATTTTTGTGTACTGTATCTGTATCTAGCTATATTTCTGTAACTGTATCTGTATCTAGATACATTTTTACTAGTATCTGACACCTCAGATACTCAGATACTTTCAGATACTTTATTTTCGAAGTGAACTTCTTTACCGATTTTCTCTAGTTAATTTTCAAGTTTTCTCACAGATTCATGACACAGATTCAGCTAGTGGGTACCTTTGTCCATCTAGTGTATAATATTTTATAACAGTTTATATACATGCATTTTAGGCGTCCTAACCCGAGTAACCGAGTACCCGGGTACCCCCCTATTTAAAAAAATGAATTTAAAAAATAAAAAAATATAATAAAATTAATGAATAATTTCATTTTATTTAAAATTTTCCATCAGAACCCTAATCAAGTTGCACATAGTTCATGTATTTTTTTATTTATCCAAGGGGCGTCGGGTACCCGGGTACTCGCGAGGACCCCTAATGCATTTATGCTATCACCGCTTGCAGGCCAATTTGCCAATATCTTTTTGGGCAACGAATAAAACAAGCAAGTGTAAATATGTAAAATAATCACAAGCGTTTACGTCTACCGTCTTTAAGAAATTAAAGTAATCGCTGTTTTCGATAATATATATATTTTTTAAAAGTTTTCCCCCAAAAAAGAAGAAATGTATCTGAGTATCTGTGAGATACTTTTAAAAAGTATATGTATCTAGATACAGATATAATTTTACAATGTATCTTGTATCCGTATCTAGCTACAAATTTTGCCAAGTATCTGTATCTGTATCTAGCTGCTGTCCTTGTTCTATCGGTATTACAATGGAAGATGCTCTGAGGAACTAGCGTCATTGATCCCTTCGGCACCGGTGCGTAGTCGGGATACACGCCAAACGCGCGCCCAACATTTGTACACGGTTGACATTTGTCACATGAGAACGGGTCGCTTCTACGATTCGTTCTTAAGTTCAACAGCTCGGCTGTGGAACGAGCTGCCGGCCTCTGTGTTTCCTCCCTCCTACAACATGGGACTCTTCAAGACCCATGTTCACTCCTTCCTCTCCACAAAAAGACCCTCCACATAGCATCCCCAAAGATGATATAGGCCCTGAGGGAAATTATTTTCTTCAGGGCCTCCTGTGTGGAGTTAATATAAAAAAAAGATACTTTTAAAAAGTATCTGACACAACACCATCTAACTATAGTGAAAACATTAAAATAATGTTATAAAGTGATTGCCCATGTAGGGATAAGCAGAGAAAAGAAACTATCATACCTTCGTTTTTGCTCTTTCTGCAATTTGAGGTGGAACAGGAAATTCTGGAAAATATTTTATTTGTTTCCCACTCATCGTTGCGGGACAACCAAGCTTCTTGGAGTCCAAAACCCGGAACCTCTTCTTCTTATGGTTTGGGTGATCAGCCTGAAAGAACAATTCAAGGTATATGGTCTAATAGGCTTATACGCATAAGACGCCTATTATTTATGCGGCAAATAAATTGCCCATGGTTAACTTATTTGACGCAGATGATTAACTTTTACAAAAGTTGTTAGGGCCTATGCAATGTTGACATTAGTATAAAATTACAAGTGTGGTTATAATCCAGTGTGATATGAATTAAAATTGTGAAATGAGATATAGCTGCAGGGGCTTTAATTAATTTGGCACTTTGAGCATGGTCTTCTTTACACTAACACGACATAAGGATGTGTTACGAGCCACGGCATACTTTTTAACACACAAAGATGAATTGTGATTGATGTGATTGTCGTGTTAATCTAGCTTACCTAGGCCCAGGCCCATCGCTTTTTATATATTTTAAACACATCACCGACGATACGGTGATCATTTTGGGGTTATAGACATTAATCTTGGACCAGAGAGTCCTCGGTGCTCTGTCAATGCTACTATTGAAAGACGAGGGGGGGTAGGCCTAGCTGATGTGGTTCAAGGGTGTATTAACATACCAATTCAACTCTCTTTTCTTCTTGTTATTTGGGCGGTGTAGTCGGGGGCCTTGGGCGCACTCTCTGTACGCATTCATACCGAATGTAAATGGCATCCCCAAAAAAATGGAATCCCAAAGAACTCCACTGTAGGCGGGCAGAACGTGTATACTGCATCTGAAAGATTGGAAATGTTAATTTCGAATAACTCGTAAATATCAGCAGCTGCTTATGAACTGAAGAAATGGGAAGGCCTACCCTGGACCTAGGCCCCAAAGTTTAGAACTTACCTCCCAACTTCTTTTTCATACTGTCTCTCGTTGAAAAAGAGTGCCCCAACGCGTTCACAGAACACAGACATGCTTCATAATTTACTTCATTGTCAATGTTTCCACTGATAACACCCGTCTCTGAATTCTTTTTGAAATTACTTAACTAAACTTCTAAAAGACGGTCTAAGCCGGCACCAAAGACGCCATTTCTGATGATTTCTGACGTTTCGTGACGTGACGTGAGAAACAATTTACTCGGGACACACTCGGGTATGCTCGGATATATTGGCCACGCCCCCTGTCGATTAGTCGCTGTGCATATAGCGACTCCCGCCTAATACAGATACTAGATAGTTGATTTATGACAGTCAGACAGATACGTCCTGGGCCGGGCGCCGAATTACCAAGGAGCAAGACTCAGATAATTCCTAACATTAAAAATTCAAAAGCTCAATAAAAACACTATATCAATAGCATATTAAAATCGTTTATACTTAAAAATACAATATAATCTCTTTCCTTCTTTTACATCCTTTTCTCTTTTCTATTTGATATAATTTTGTTAGGTATATATAAAAATTTTATTTTGTTATATTAAAAATAAAAATTCTTTTCATTATCTTTACACTCTCTGAAAAAATATGTTAAATTATTATTTACTCGCGTTTCTCCGCCTTTTTAACACGAGCATTTGCTCTAAAAAAAGGTGTATCACGATGTACTGTAATAAAAAGAAAACAAACCTAATGTAATGTAATAACATATAATTGTACATTTAATATTAAATAAAGAAATAAATTTAAAAATAAACACCTAACGGTCATAACACATCGTTTTGGAGATTATTTTTCATGAAAACGACGCTACGCGAAAATACAAATATCCGAATATTTTTATTACAGTGATCTGCTACTTAGGCGTCTACTGGTTATGACAATGAGCGCATGAAATACATGGGCTTAAAAAGACATGCACCTAAAAAGCCCTGGACGGAGCAATTCGAGATCAATTTAAAGCCGCGGGGTGTGGAGAAAGTACTTATCATATTCATTGTCCCATCACACTCCCAAAAAACCCGTTGTAACTGCGTTAACAACACAAAAATAAAATAATAATAATTCATTATGCACCACCTTGTATACAAATCAGTTCAAAAATTAGTAATACAAGATGGCTGCCAGACAATTTCTTTTCACCCTAGATTTAGCTTCAATGCCATTCATACAAAATCGCACGAATGCTCTGTTCGGGGCTTTTTAGGTCCATTTTTGAAAAACAAAGCAGTAAAATGGGGTTGACACTTTACTTTTATGGCTTGGCCTATTTCAACATATCGCTTGCCACTTTTCTACAATGGAAATGACACAGGTATTTGTACCCGCAAGGAAATTAATTCTAGGCCTCTCTTTATTAGAGAAGCAGGACTAAACCACTCAGATACCGAAGCAAACAGTTGAATAATATGTATGTTTTTATTATTATTAAAAAAAAACATTTTTCTTCAAAGATTTCTCATTCTGACTAGTTTTATCGATGAACGTATTGTATTTGTGATAAAAAGTATACGCTAAAATCATTAAATATATATTTTAAATTTTACTGTATGGTAAGGTTTTGTTTGGTGTTAGCTAACAGTAAAAAATACAACAATATTAAAGACCAAACTTTTGTCGATACCACAATTTAAGCAGCAAATCCGTAATTGATAATTAGGAAAGTTTAACAATTTCACTGTGAATAATAATAATATGACCACAGACATAGGAATTAATAGACGAGAAGATATGGGCGAGGGGTAAAATCAACTGTTGAAGAACGAGGGAACGAGGGAACGAGTGAAGCTGACTGTGATTCGTCAATAAATCAATCTGACAGTAAATAGGCATCTCGCATTATAATATCACCATTTACTTCTTAAAAGTAAAATCTGCTTTGAATGAATAGACATTTTTACATGGGAGCGCAAATTACTCGCCACGTTATGAACAAATTTGCGAAGTCCAAATTCGGCAAAGTAAGGCAGCTTTTATTTTCAGAGTCGTAGTTAGTTTCAGAGTATTTAGTTAAGACACTTTTATAAATGTTCATAATTTACTTCCCAGCAACCAACCAGCTTTGTGTTTCGCGTCCAGACGTTTCTCTATGTGATAGTAACAACTGATTCATATTATACGATGTGAATATGCTTAAAATAAAGTAAAATAATGCTTATATATGGAATGTAATACGACAATTGGGTTTATTCTCTTTTTTCACATCTATTTTTACCAGTTTTCATAGTACAAGTCAAAATTTTGCCGTGTTATTTAGTAAAATGAACCGATGATGCCTCGACCATAGTTCGCACAAGAATGATGACGTCACGTTTTCAAATTTCATTTGAGGCCAAACGCGAGCCCAGCCGGCTCAATGGAACCGGTATGGGGAGTGGGGATAATACGCTTTTAATCACTTAGGGCAGGTCTACTAATATTCATATGTCTATGAATATGACAAAAGAAAGACAAAATTTTCCGGGTTACAAACAATCTGGCAATAATTTGAAAATCTACTACTAACACCATAATAAGATGGAGTACCTACTTAGCATCCGAGGAATTGAAAACAACCACAGACATAGGAATTAATAGACGAGAAGATAATGGCGAGGGGTAAAATCAACTGTTGAAGAACGAAGGGGGTGAAGCTGACTGTGATTCGTCAATAAATCAATCTGACAGTAAATAGGCATCTCGCATTATAATATCACCATTTACTTCTTAAAAGTAAAATCTGCTTTTGAATGAATAGACATTTTTACATGGGAGCGCAAATTACTCGCCACGTTATGAACAAATTTTCGAAGTCCAAATTCGGCAAAAAAATTCGGTTCTATTTTCAGAGTCGAATATTTCGTTTAAGTATTTTTTTTATTTTATTTGGTACATTATTTTGTTACAATTTATGTTTTCCAGTAATGTAGGCCTCACTGGGTGGCTTGCCCGTGCTGAGGCCTTCATTTTATAATATGAAAATCTAAGATAGTAAATTTGAAAAGAAAATAATAAATTTAAAATTAAAAATTAAAAATAAAAATACATAATAATACATTTAAAATTAAAAAAATAATACAATGAAAATAATCTTGTGTGTTTGTGAGTGATGTGTGTTTATGTTGGTTTTGTGTGTTACGTGTAGGTTTTATTTTTATTTTATGCTATGACATTTTGGTAATATTGTCTTTTTTGTTGTTTAATCCATTTTGTAATTTTGTGTGTGAATTTATTTTTATTTTCCTCAATTTTAATTTCAATTTTTAGACTGTTGAAAGCTTTTATTGCATGGTATTGGTAGTGTCTTTGTCCAAAGGTTGAATTTACTGTTGGAGTTTTAATGTTTTCTTTGTACGCTTGTCTAACTGGTCTGTTAGTGTTATTTTGTGTGTGTTGAAAATTATTTTTTTTGTTAAAAATGTAGTTTAGTAGTGTTTTAATGTATAATTGGCGTAGGTATATCTAGTACGTCACAGCTGTTGAATATTTGGTCTGTATCGGTCAGTCTATGTTTTTTTAGTATTACCTTTAAGATCGTTTTCTGTGCGGTTTCTATGTAATTGATAGCCGAGTTTGTTGCTCCTCCCCAAGCAATAATTCCATATTCTATTATTGATTGGCAGAGTGCAAAATATATTGTTTTCAATTGTTTTATTTTATATATGTTTCTTATGTTAAGGAAAATGTGTATTGTTTTGAGAAGTTTATTTGTGATTTGTTTGATGTGAGGTATCCATCTAAGGTTATGGTCAATTAATTAATTTAGTTAAGACACTTTTATAAATGTTCATAATTTACATCCCAGCAACCAACCAGCTTTGTGTTTCGCGTCCAGACATGTTTCTACAACTGATCCATATTATACGATGTGAATATGCTTAAAATAAAATAAAATAATGCTTATACATATATGGAATGTAATACGACAATTGGGTTTATTCTCTTTTTCACATCTCTTTTTACAAGTTTTCATAGCACAAGTCAACATTTTGCCGTGTTATTTCGTAAAATGAACCGATGATGCCTCGACCATAGTTCGCACAAGAATGATGACGTCACGTTTTCAAATTTCACTTGAGGCCATACGCGAGCACAGCCGGCTCCAATGGAACCGGTATGGGGAGTGGGGATAATACGCTTTTAATCACTTAGGGCAGGTCTACTAATATTCATATGTCTATGAAAACAACATATTTTAGGTGTAAAAAACATATGTTTCACGTTTTACCATATTTTGAAGGATAAAAACGCATTGTAAAAATCCATGTTTTTCATAAGCTTTTTATCGAGCACTTAAATAAGAAACCAACGGTGTGTACCTAATTAAATTATCTATAATTCTTATTAAAAAATATATATGCATGTTTTTTTTCCCGTTAACGATAGGAAAAAATATATTTAAAAAAAACCAACATGTAAATAAAATCATTATATAATAAAAACACATAAATTTGTTTTTGACAACGATAGTTTTATTTTCACTCTACCGGTTTCGGAAGATCCCTTCCTTCGTCAGGAGAATATTTAAAACAGTTTTAAATATTCTCCTGACGAAGGAAGGGATCTTCCGAAACCGGTAGAGTGAAAATAAAACTATCGTGGTCAAAAACAAATTTATGTGTTTTTATTATAAATTATGATGAGCCACAAAGTGAATGCTTTTTACAATTACGTAAAATCATTATAGTTTTTATTTTATTTTTTCACTGTTATCAAGTTTTATTTAAAGACCTGCATTTAAAATTATGCTATAATATCACAATATAAATAAAAATTATATTTATAATTTTTTAAATGAATTTTCAGTAGAAGAAATTTTCCCACAACTCGTAAATAATAATTTTCTTTTTCTACTATTATTTTTTTAATGTTTAACTAATGTTTATAAGACAAGGTTTTTATGCATCGCACAATGGATAACAAATTGTTACAAGCATTTATTACTCGCCTGAAATATCCATACAAATTGAAAATATCTTAGGCCAGTGCAATTAGCGATTCGCGATCGAAGTAATTCCGGTAGTTCCAATTTTTTATATGTTATATAAACTGATCCCCTGATGTAAAACCTGAGTTTCCGACCTTGGCGCACCTGTGCTCGCGCCGCCATTTTGAAAAAAACTGGCTGAAATCGGGCCAAAATCTAGTTTTTCCCAAATTCCTCATTTCCAATTCAAATTTCGGTTAAAGTATCTTTAAAAGTATAATAGAACGTAAAATAACCTACAACTTTTGAAAAAACAAATTTCTTCTATCTCTAACAGGTACCGAGGTAGAAAGTCGTAAAGGTGCGTATATTTGTGAAAAAACAAGTTTTTTGCGCGACTAGGTTTTGTTATAAATACCTCGTTTCCAGTGGAATTTCATGAAACTTTTATTGATACTAATTATGTAGAACATAAAATTTCAAAAAAGGCTGTGGAATTTTCTATGTTAATATAGTTTTTTTTACCGATATAAAGAATAAACAAATCTAGGTAGGTACGCACAGAAAATCTATCACGGTTTATTATCACGTTATTAGATTTTTGTTTGCATTTTTAAATACATAAATCTATAAATTTACTAGAGGGCAGTTCGGTATGGGAGGGGCTACCCCCCACCCTTCTACTCTTCCCCTCCGGTTCCCTTCAGTTGAATGGAACAATGGAATTCAGGGATTGAATCAGGAACGTCAGAGCAACATGTAGAGATGAGGCCTACAAGAATTAAGAGGGATGATCGAAACGTTCAAACTCTCATTGATTGGTTTGCTTGCCATGAACCATTTCCTATAACAAACGTGATTATGTCAATTAGCAGTGGCACAATCGGGGATAGCAAAGTCAATCGGGGGATAGCATAGTCACATGGCTGAAAAGATGGGGAAATTAGCTATACTTTGGAAACCTACACTTAAAACGTAATGATGCCATAGTTTCTTTTGCGGCGGTGACCAGCAGTGTCAAAAATCAGGGTGTGACTAAGGCAATAGATCCATTAATGCTATTCCTTCGAATGTGTATTGCCAAAAAGTCTGAAAGTGAACTTAAAGAATATTTTCAATATGAACTCTCTCCTGTACCATTGTCTCTTTTCTCAGAGGAAGGCATGCGCAAAGGAACGAAGTCTATATTTTATTCATCATTCAACCCTCTACCAAATAATACAGAACTGTGAAGCAGTAAAATACACGTAATTGATGGAGGATATTTACTGCACAAAGTTGTATGGGGTCGTGCTCAACCTTTTTCAGTAATTTTCCAGCAATATGTCAGGTATGTACAAAATCATTATGGATCCAATGCAGTAGTGGTATTCGATGGATACCCAGATTCTATGGAAAAGAAAAGCACTAAAGGGGTGGAAAGAGAACGGCGTGCCAGAGTTACAACTTCTGCTGAAGTTTTGTTTTTTGAAAGCATGCACCAACAAGTGCCACAAGAAAAGTTTCTGGGAAATTTCCCCAATGCAAACACAAATTTTGTAATATTCTTCTCAAGAACCACTCAGTAAATGAACTTGTTAGTGTATTTCAAGACCCAAAAGCAAAGACAGAAACAATCACTTTGGCTGCCGAACAACTATTTGCACTTTTGTATGGCGGCAACGAGAAATCAAATTTGGAAAATTTAAGGTACATCATTTTTGTCAAAGGAGTAAAAAGGGACAAATTCAATTTACCCAGGATACCACCCACCAAAGATGCAGTCCAGCAACACGCTTCAAGAACATACTAATAAGGTGAAATAAGGTGAAATCACCAGTATGCGCCACCTGCACCTTCTTCAGGAAACCGGCTTCTCACAATACTGGAGCTCAGGACTGCCCCGCCCGCCAGGCTGCTGAAAGACGTGAACTCTCTCGGATTATTTTTTTAGGTTGAACCTGATCAATCGTTCTGTGAATAATTCCTTCTCAATGTACTATCAAAATGTTCGTGGCCTAAACACAAAACTGAATACCATTCGCTGTAACGTCAGTGTGTGTCAATATGACTTTATATTTTTTACTGAAACATGGCTCTCCGATAATATCTCATCTGCTGAGCTGGGATTTTTTGACTATAACATTTTTCGTAGTGACCGTTCTACTTCTTCTGCGAAATGTAAAGGTGGTGGAGTGATGATTTGTGTAAACAAGAAATACCATTGCTATATTCTAGAGTCATCTAACAATGTGTCTGATCAATTGTTTCTATGTGTTCTATTAGGTAACAAAAAACTTGTACTCGGTTGTGTTTACATTCCTCCATCCTCGTCGATAGAAGTCTATAAGTCACATACTGTTTTAACTGAACATGTTTCTAGAAACGCTGATTCCTTATTTATTTGTGGCGATTATAATTTACCTAAAATATTGTGGCTGAACGACAATCAAGGTGTCAAAACTCCTACTAGAAATCTTTCCCCACAAGCTACTGAAATTTTAAATTTTTTTGCCTACTTGAATCTGTTTCAATTAAATCCAGTCACTAACTATCTAGGTTCTTGCCTAGATTTAATTTTTTCTAGCATACCAAATATCATAGTAAGTGAAGCTGATGTCTCTTTGTTACCTATAGATAAATATCATCCACCTCTCTCTATTAACATCACTAATTTCTTCCAATTAGATTCTCTGAAACCAAGTGCCTCTTATCACTACAAATATCCTAATGGTGACTACTCTAATATGAACAAATTTCTTTCCCAGATTAATTGGTCAGTACTATTTTTAAAATCTGATATTAATGACGCTGTATTTAAATTTAATGAATGCGTCTCACGCGCTATAGATTTGTTTGTTCCTAAGGGATGTTACTATCAACCCAAGTTTCCAAATTGGTTTAGCTCAAAACTCAAACAGTTAATAATTGAAAAAAAGAAAACTCATAAGCTATTTAAAGACACTGGCAACTTAAACTTGTATCGAAAATTTTCTCATTTAAGGGAACTGTCCAAAATCGAATCAGCCAAATGCTATAAATCTTATGTAGAAGTTACTGAGTCAAAATTAATGCAAAACCCTAAACAATTTTGGCAATTTGTTGCGCAAAAGCGTACTGATAATGATCTTCCTTCTAGTATGCACTATAATGAAACTCATGCTACTAACGGTCTTGACATCGGCAACCTTTTTGCTAAACACTTCTCCTCTGTATATTCTGGTGCCTCATGCAACATCCCTCCACTCAACTATGACTACAACATTGACTTGAATGATTGCCAAATCTCACTTGTAGAGGTATACCAATCTTTAAGTAAACTTTCTAACAAAAAAAGTACCGGACCTGATGGCATTCCAGAAATCTTGCTAAAAGAATGTAAATATTCATTATCTATCCCAATTTGTATGTTGTACAACTTATCACTCTCATCTGGAACATTTGCTGATTCATGGAAAATTTCATATATTCGACACATTTTTAAATCCGGGAACAAGTCAAACATTGAAAATTACAGACCAATATCAATTATATCTTGTATTCCAAAAATATTTGAGTCGATAATTACAAAGATAATCACTCCTATATTCAAAAATGTTCTGATTGATGAACAGCATGGATTTAGATCGGCGAAATCTACAACAACTAATTTATTGTCCTTTACAAATACCATTGTTAAAGCCTTGGAAGACAACACTCAGGTTGACGTACTCTATACTGATTTCTCCAAAGCCTTTGATAAAGTAAATCACTCGATTCTCATGGCCAAACTTTATGCTATAGGCATTAGAAACCCGTTGTTATCATTCCTTCGCTCTTACTTGAGCGATAGAAAACAAAGGGTTAAAATAAACAACTTTGAATCCTTTAACATTGACGTAACGTCCGGCGTTCCCCAAGGAGCTCATTTGGCCCCGCTTCTCTTCAACCTTTTTATTAACGATATCACCAAAGTTTTTTCTCATACACGCTTCTGGATTTTTGCGGATGATAATAAGATTCTTCAGATAATTAAATCCTACCTTGACTGCTTACATTTTCAACGTGATATTGACTCGTTTAATAATTGGTGCAAAATAAACTGCATGGAACTTAATGTTGATAAATGTAAAATTTTGTCCTTTTATAGAACCAAAAAACCTATTCAGTTTGATTATAAATTAAACAATGTTTGTTTATCTACTGTAACATCTATCAAGGATCTTGGGGTCAGTCTAGACTGCAAACTTTCTTTCCGTGAGCACATTAACAACATTGTTAACAAATCACTTAAACTACTCGGCTTCGTTCATAGAATAACCTCTGACTTTAAACATATAAGTACCCTTAAAACTCTTTACTGCTCGTTAGTTCGCCCTCACCTTGAATACGCTAGTGTTATTTGGTCTCCTTTCTATGCTGTCCACATTTGTCACATAGAATCCGTACAACATCGCTTCCTACGAGGAATCGCTTGGAGGTTAGGTCTTGAAAGAGGAGAGTACTCATATGATGAAGTTGAACAAACTTTAAACATTTCTTCTTTGGAGAAACGTAGAAGGGACACTGATCTGATTTGCATATTTAAGATTATCAATGGTATTACAGACTCACCTGCTTTGTTGCAACTTATCCAATTCAACATCCCTTCCCGTAGACTCCGAAATAATGAATTGCTGTTCGTCAATCAACATTCTACCAATTATGGATACCATTCTCCTTTGTCCAGAATGTCGAGACTTGTCAACTCACTGTCAAGTCAAAGCATTGAATTTTGTGGTATATGCCTAAATGACTTTCGACAGTCAATACGCAATGTCTAATTTCTAATGCCCTTTGAACCATCTTCATGCTTTGACTTATTATTATCTCCCATTCTTACTTTTTATTATTATTGTCATTATTATTGTCTTCGCTCCTCATTTATATATGCTCTCCTTTCACTGTCATCTCTGTTTATAAAACTTATTCGTGTAATTAATATGTTGTTAATGGACTATTTGTCCGTAAATAAATAAATAAATAAATAAATAAATAAATACTTGCAAGTGCAGACTTGGCTTGGTAACGATAAAGATCGGACTGAATGGGGGTGGAAAAAGGATGCTGTTGGGTTACTTACTCCAGTAACAATGTTGAAGGAAGCTGCACCTCAGGCCTTGCTGAACTTCATATCATGTCAATGCAAAAAAGGTTGCGCTGGAAAGTGCACCTGCAGAAAGTCGGGTTTGAAATGTTCCCTACTCTGCATTCATTGCAATGGCAACTCCTGCGAGAATGCTGTAGAAGCCTTCGTTGATGACGATGACGAGGAATATGATGACCTAGTCGCCACAAATTTGGGTGATAAGACAGATGAAGAAGCTATTCAGGGCCAGAAGTAAGAAACTATAGTCAAGGGCTCGTACTTCTGTCTAAACTGATCTACCATTATTTTTATTTTTTGTTATACTGACAACTTAACTAATAAAGAAAAGAATGTCAATAAATGTTAATTTTACGAAAATACCAATTTTTTATCTTTTTTATGTACCTTATCATCTTAATTGTATTAATAATCTTAAATGTATGTTGTGATTACGTTGATAGGCATGTCAGACCAAGCTGCGAGTACAAATGTAGTGGCTTGGCCTATTTTAGTGGTCTTCCCATTGGGAATGTATGGCCACCGATATGCTGAAATAGTCTATCTACTATATTTATAGCTAGGTCTGACACATGCATGACGATTGTTGTCAACGTATATGTTCTTAGAACAATAATTGTTAAAGAAAAATAAAATCAAGGAATGCCAAGTTTAAAACACCTAACCTCTGTTTCAATTTTTGGCCTGGTTTTGGTGGATTAGAGTTTGGATACGTAATAGAGATAAAAAATATACATTATATACCTATTTCTTTAACGAAATTTTATTTTCTACAAAATTATTATCAATAAATTTTTCACAAAATTGTACTGGAAACATCTCGATCATCCCTCTTAATTCTTGTAGGCCTCATCTCTACATGTTGCTCTGACGTTCCTGATTCAATCCCTGAATTCCATTGTTCCATTCAACTGAAGGGAACCGGAGGGGAAGAGTAGAAGGGTGGGGGGGTAGCCCCTCCCATACCGAAGTGCCCTCTAGTAAATTTATTTATGTATGAATTTAAAAATGCAAACAAAAATCTAATAACGTGATAATAAACCGTGATAGATTTTCTGTGCGTACCTACCTAGATTTGTTTATTCTTTATATCGGTAAAAAAACTATATAAACATAGAAAATTACACAGTTTTTTTTGAAATTTTATGTTCTACATAATTAGTATCAATAAAATTTTCATGAAATTCCACTGGAAACGAGGTATTTATAAAAAACAAAACCTAGTCGCGCAAAAAACTTGTTTTTAAAAAATATACGCACCTTTACGACTTTCTACCTCGGTACCTATTAGAGATAGAAGAAATTTGTTTTTTCAAAAGTTGTAGGTTATTTTATGTTCTATTATACTTTTAAAGATACTTTAGCCGAAATTTGCATTGGAAATAAGGTATTTGGGAAAAACTAGATTTTGGCCCGATTTCGGCCAGTTTTTTCAAAATGGCGGCGCGAGCACAGGTGTGCCAAGGTCGGAAACTCAGATTTTACATCAGGGGATCAGTTTATATAACATATAAAAAAATTGGGACTACCGGAATTACTTCGATCGCGACCCCCTTTTTGGCGCTAATTGCACTGGCCTATCTCCCGAGTAAAAATAAATGACGAATTTTTAGCCAAACTGGAAATACCAAAGCTGATAAAATATCTAAGACAGAAGCAATTTTATAGAGTCATCTATACAAATTCAAAGGAACCTCTCAATGTAGGAATAATGAAAGCTTATAGTAATATCCGCTAGGTGGCTCTGATTCAATTGCTTTGCCACCAGCGTACTACGAGTTGTTAGCAATACTAATAAACTGCTCATTCATATTTTCGGAAAAAAACTTTTTGCGAGTTATGCGATGAATTGTGTGTTTGCGCATGAACATAAGGAAAATAATAAATAGTTTTATACGGAAAAATAACTATTTATTCATATTTATACAACGCAGGGGCGTCGCCAGATTCCAAATAAGTGACGAGAGCGAAGGGAGTGGAAAATTATTCATAACTATCACAAACACATGTAAAAACGCTTCAGGGGAAATTTTTTTAGAAAAATTATTTCTTAATTTTTTTTAGATAATATCTATACATTTTTAGAGCCAAAAAAGTAATTATAAGAAAATAACATGTTTACAAAAAATAAATTATATATTTTTTTTTTCACTTGTAGTAAACACTTTGTGGGCATACATAATTATAATGATTAAATTAAATAACTTTGTTTGAATACCACTTTATTGTATATATTTATAACCAACCGGCTTCAGTTCAACCCGAACCTTCATCAGGGTGACCTTCAGCTAATGAAGGTTCGGGTCGAACTGAAACCGGTTGGTTTTAAATATATACAATTAAGTGGTATTCAAACAAAGTTATTTTATTTTAATTATTATAAAAATTTATATATTGGCTAACATTCGTATTTACGTAGCTCTCTTTCAAACCATCTTCTTCTTCTGTTTGGATTATTAATTTTTATTTCTTTTTCCGACTTTATGTCCGGGTTAAATTTTCCCCATAGGAAAAAATAAACCCTTACACAAACTTTTCCTCAAATGATCATCTAGTCAATCCACATTATGCAAGAGCATTATATAAGCAAAATAAATACAAAACAATACAAGAACAACACGTCAACTCACCAGAGATCCAATGGGAAGATAATTCACCGACTCAAGATATTTTCATATCAGAGGGTTCGGCTCGGTAGAACTCCTAACTAGACCTATAAATCCTACTGATCCCTCAACATAAATATTTCAAAAATCTTTCGTAAACCTACATGTATTTAACATGACTGATTTTTGCATTTTTATATATAAATTCTTTGATAGATCTAATACGCCTAAATTTTGAATGAGAGATCTAGGTATAATGCCAGTAGCCGAAGTGACAAATGGTAATATTTTTATGGTCCGAGAATGCCAATTATAAATAATTATTTTTATTTTTTTATTACGACATATCCGGGTTAAATCTTCCCCATAGGAAAAACTAAACCCTTCCACACACTTTTCCACAAATGATCATCTAGTCAATCCACAATATGCAAGTGCGTTATATAAGCAAAATAAATACAAAACAATACAAGAACAACACGTCAACTCACTAGAGATCAAATGGGAAAATAATTCACCGACTCCAGATATTTTCATATCAGAGGGTTCGGCTCGGTAGAACTTCTAACAGGGCCTATAAATCCTACTGAGCCCTCAATATAAATATTTAAAAAAAAAATTTCGTAAGGAAGAAGCAAGGATGTGAGCTGCATTATTAGTATTTATTAATTTATATTTTATATTATAAAAGACAGGCCATTAAAGAATTGCTTTTTGACGATTTTCGAGGCAATATTTTGCGAGTCAATAAAGGCAATTATTTAAAAAAATAATGACTAAAACCGGCCATGAAAAAATGATTAAATACACAGACATATGAATATATAGACTAGAAATTAAAGGTGAGGGGTAAAATCAACTGTTGAAGAACGAAGGGGGTAAAGCTGACTGTGATTCGTCAATAAACCAATCTGACAGTATATAGGCATCTCGCATTATAATATCACCATTTAGTTCTTAAAAGTAAAATCTGCTTTTGAATGAATAGACATTTTTACATGGGAGCGCAAATTACTCGCCACGTTATGAACAAATTTGCGAAGTCCAAATTCGGCAAAAAAAAAATTCTTCTATTTTCAGAGTCGAATATTTTGTTTACGTATTTAGTTAAGACACTTTTATAAGTGTTCATAATTTAGTTCCCAGTAACCAAAGATGCGTACAAATATATCTCGATGTGATAGTATATGTTTCTACAAACTGATCCATATTATACGATGTAATTACGCTTAAAATAATGCTTACATATGGAATGTAATACGACAATTGGGTTTATTCTCTTTTTCACATCTATTTTTACAAGTTTTCATAGCACAAGCCACCATTTTGCCGTGTTATTTCGTAAAATGCCTCGACCATAGCTCAACGCTAGTTCGAACAAGAATGATGACGTCACATTCTCAAGATTCACGGGAAGCCATACGCGAGCCCAGCCGGCTCCAATGGAACCGGTATGGGGAGTGGGAAATAATACGCTTTTAATCACTTAGGGCAGGTCTACTAATATTCATATGTCTATAATTAAATATTATATAAATAAAAATGATTAAGAAAGCAGTTTGATAGAAATAAATTTAAATTACAAAACGACCGATATACTTTGTAACTCAAATTTTTCGTAGGCATAAAGTATAATTTTCACCCAAAATATTTGATATAGACTTATATATAGAATAATAATAATTTTGGTAGAGACGTTTGTCACCAAAACTCAACATTTTTCATCCAGCCGTGCGATATTACAAATTTCTCCACAAAGTGTGCCCTCACTTTGACTATTGCTTTGACCATTGCCCTCACTTTGACGATTCGAAGTATCGATATATTCGAATAATTAACCAATATTTTTGTAGCTTAAATTAAACTCAATAGATAAACATATCGATTAAAAAAAAATCTGTAAATTGAATAATTAAATGTAAAGTTATAAACAAATATCTGGAGCCAGTGAGACTATTGCATCCCCAATTTGGGTATGTTGTGAGGCTGAAGATAGTATAAGATAGGAGGGGAAGAAGATCGAGAAGAGGAAGGTGGGTAACAACCTGGCTATTAAGACCTGGTCACCTAACACGGCCAAAGGCATTTCAAGCAACGTTTCAATTCTGAATGTTAGCATTACATCAGGGCGATAATGAGAGTAGCTTCCACTCTGGAACATGCCACAAATATTCTACAGGGATTTCAAATAAGAGGTGTTATTTTGAATAGCCCGCTATTTCAGTAGATGTTACTTTTGAACCTATCATTTTTTGACATTTGACAAGTAGAAACTACGTCATTAATAAAAATGTAACGATACACGCTTCAACAATGCACTGAAATTATTAAAATTCACTTGAGTGAATCAAATGCAAATCATCTTGAGTGATGAGGCCCATTTCCACCTCGGTGGCTTTGTCAACAAGCAAAATTGTCGCATCTGGGGCTCGGAAAACCCAAGAATTATTGTTGAAAAGCCTCTCTATCCTCAACGTGTGACTGTTTGGTGCGGTTTATGGTCCGGCGGAGTCATTGGACATTACTTTTTCGAAAATGAGGCTGTAGCAACAGTTACGGTGAATGGATTGCGCTATCGAGAGATGATTAATATTTTTTTATGGCAAAAATTGGATGGTATTGATCTGGACAACGTTTACTTTCAACAAGACGGCGCTACGTGCCACACAAGCAACGAAACCATTGATCTTTTACGATTGAATATCATAATAATACCTCTTATTGGAAAACCCTGTATATATTATTTTAAATGAGTAAATTGTGAAATAACACAAAATAATCAAATGAAATTTACTTGCGCACGCCGGGATTTGAACCCGCGACCTCCGGCTTGCTACTCGAGAGGCCGAAAATATAATAAACTGAAAGGTAATGTAATGCAAAAGCGTTTTTATATTCATGCCGGATATGTTTCATTTTGTTACTCGATAGTTAATTTTTTTTAGTTAACAATTATTATTATTAACACGGCTTTTAAGAATTGAACAATTTGTTTCAAATTTGTACAAATCTTTCTTCTTTTAACATTAGCCTCACGCAGGAGGCCCTGAGGAAAGTAATTTCCCTCAGAGCCTCTGTCATCTTTGGGGATGCTGTGTGAAAGGTATTTTTAAGGAAAGGAAGGAGATGAATTTCTGAAAATGGAAGGAAAAGCATATGAGGAATGGGTAGGATTCTAGGGATCAGTGTGTTCAGGAGTGACGGACGTATGATCTATCCCTCGCGCTGCAGTGCAAGGCGATGGTTCAAGAGTTGGGGAGGTCAAAGGGCCTATCCAGCTGGTAGGCAGGCGCATCCTGAATCCACCTCACCCGATGAACCCGGGCACCCCTGCTAAATTACCAAACGTAGCAAACCACTCGGGGTGACCTATGGCAGAGGTGTTGGTTATACAATAAATGGTTCATGGGTCGGCGGTACCCAAATCGCCTCCCAAATTGTGACCTCGGTAACCAAAAGTCCTACTAACTTGTGAACCAACCTAATACCAAAACAATTATTGGGGACCCTACCAAATCAAAGATTGTGTTTAAATAAGAAAACACCGAAGAGTTTAAAGTCCAAAGCCCCGACGCAGTTCGCATGGCGAGTGACGTGGTGTCAAATGTTACGAATGACCCTTCCGACCTGTTTACTCCAATGAAGTTAATAACTAGTCAATTGGATGACACAGACAGCGCGAACATAATGCATATCCCCTTGATAGTAATTGGCGCAAGTGTCGTGTGCCCGGTCCCGACTGCACTTTAGCGCGTTGCACTCATGCTCTCACAGGCCCGCTCTGTGTTATGGCGCGAATACATTTACGAACACAGAACGAAGCAAACACTAGCGGCGTTTCGCGCCATTTACTGCTTCGGCTCGCAAATGTATTCGCGCCATTACATGCACTGGTCTTTCTGTGCTTTGCTGAGAGCTCTTCAGTCTGTACTTCTGCGGCCGGGTACTTCATGACACTTAAAATCAAATCAAATCGAATCCGTTTATTTGTTCACTTTCTGATCCTCTGGTGAATGATATAGATTGAGTTGTTTCAGTCTTCACATTAGATTTTATTTTAATATATGTATATGAATTTCACTTTTGTTTTCGGGAATTGATGAATTAATGAACCCAAATCTTGGAAGAGGAAATAAATCTATTTCACAGCATCCGGTCGAGCTGAAGCACGCAGATAGACTTGTTGTGGATGACGATGCATTCTGTCAACTTTTGGTGTCAATTACATACACACACTCCGACATACGCATTTTTATAAAATCGGATAGCATTACAGCAGTTAATATACGAAATAAATTACGGTCTTACTCGATCGGCATTTGGCGAGGTTGGTATAGTTGTTGACTATAGTTCGTGAGTAGAAAAATTCAATAGTCAGTAAAACGAATTAAAAAAAAATTGTAGTTGTTGAAAGACATTTTAAAATAGATGTATTTTACTCATACATAAATATATCATTTTTACATTTTAAAGCCTCCATAAAAAGCTCTGGTAAAACCGTAACTCTGATTTGGATTCCTGGACACGTTGGCATCGTGGGTAAAGATATTGCGGATTCCTTGGCAAAATAAGGAGTATCCAACCCCAATATTATCCTCGTAAACCACTTTCCTCTATATGTCATTGTTTCCATCCTGGAAGATAAATCCTGCAATGCATGATTAGAGTATTGGCACATTGCTAGTCAATCCAAGCACTCAATACAAAGGACTATCCCATCGAACCGCGGTTTCAATAATTACCCCATTTCTCTGAAAAATAAATTTCCTCACTTATTCTAATCAGGATTGTTCCGTTCCTTCTCACCTTTTTAAAATTCAAATGCTCGACTCCCCAGATTGTACCTTCTGTGTCTAGAAGTGGGAACTTTAGATCACACATTTTTTGTTGTAAACAATTATCCTCTCTTCTATCTAGCCTTATCTAAAATTGCCTTCCATCCCTTTTAAGTCTGAATTCAACTCCAATAATCCATATAATTTAAAAATTTGTCAATTTAATAAAAATTTATGTATAAATTCACCTTCCCTCTTTTCATAATTTGAAATGATGGTCTGTGAAAAATGTGAAAGCCAGAAACATTTGAATAAAAGAGACAAGTGTAAGATATATGTAATATAAAACATAGATATAGAATATTTTATCAGTCCTCATCACCAGGATATCGAGTGCAGAAGCGAACCAGGTTTTGGATAGAAGGTTTTCAACGACTTTTATAATTCAACTTTAAAGTATCTTCTATGTCGATGTTTTTAAAAATACTATTCAGTTAGTAATCGATACAGTGTTGATTACCATCAAATCATTAAGCAGCCCCATTTTTAATTTTCGACATGTGAACGATTCCCATTAAAAGAAGATTCTTGGTATTATAACAACTTAACTGTTTTGCTAGACGACTGATTTGATTTGATTTGATTGACAATTTGATCAAAAACCTGAAACCGGTCAAGAATTGGTGTTAAATGGGCTCCGTTCAAATTTCAAGGATTCACAATGGCGTTGGTAAAGTTAGAACATTTCTTGGGATATCTAGAAAATGATAGAAGAAAAGAAAATTTTATGAATTGTTATTTTTTTATCCAAATGTACCAAAATAAATATTAAAGCCAATATTAAATTTGCCGATATTTAACATTATAGCATACAGTATGAATTTTCTTATAAAATTTCAATTGAAAAAGCTCTACGAAGGACCATTTTAAATTTTAGATATTGGGAAGTATTGTACCGCCGCCCTGGGAACCATTTATTGGATGACCAACACCTCTGCCACAGGTCACCCCAAGTGGTTCGCTACGTTTGGTGACTTAGCAGGGGTGCCCGGGTTCATGGGTTAAGGTTTGCCCGGGTCTTGGTGGCGGGTGCGTCGGCCCACCTTCTGCGTGGCGGGCCGGTTGGGAGATGCTGGTTGAGGGAGACCCTTTACAACCGGTTACCGCTGTCCGGGCCGCTCGATAGTACAGGGGCCCGACCCTCAGGCTCACGACTAAGGGTGGGCTGCCCCATCAGCGAGTGAAAAAACCCTGCCACTGCTGTTGTGCCGGTTCGTGACCGGAGGGGACCCAGCAGCAGCGTTTGGGGCGCATTGGATGCCCTCTCCAGCCGGACTCTCCCAGCCTATCGCCTAGCACCGCAGTGAGTGGGCTGGAACCAAACGCTCATCACTCCTGGACAGCCTGAACCCCATATTCCTACCCACCCCTCATACCTTTCCATTCCAGACCTTCCTTTCACTTCATACCCTTAAAAAAAAAAAAAAAACAAAATTAAAATCATGAATATACATAAAAACAAACTTAACATCATTACAGCGGCGAGTAGCAGGCGTCCCCGGTGCGGGCCAAAACTGTTGGTAAATTTTGCCAACATTCGCGGTCTGCACACTAATTTAAATTCAGTTCATCACCATCTTTTGTCCCAACGTCCCAACCTTCTTTTCCTATCCGAAACTCAGATAGCCGAGCCGCCAGACTCCTCCTATCTGGACTGCCCGGGCTTTACCCTTGCAAGCAAGTTCCGATTCAAAGGAGGAGTCTGCCTCTATAGTCGAGCTGACGTCAACTGTGTACGACTATTAAGTCTGGAAAACTCCAGATTCGACGTAATGTGGGTGCGCGTCAATCTTGCCAGTACGGCAAGATTCTACGCATGTCTATACCGCTCCCCGAACCATAGCGAATCAGACACTTCCGAGCTCTTCAAACATTTAAGAGATACTATTGATGATCTCTTGCCCCGCTACCCTTCGGCCGAGTTTATTGTTCTGGGGGACTTCAATGTTCATAACGAACCATGGTTGAAGTTCTCTGGCCCAACGGACTCGGCTGGCCGACAGGCGGAATCCTTTGCCATTTGCTACGGATTAGAGGAACTGGTTCAGGAGCCTACAAGGGTTCCTGATGTCCAGACTCACCGTTCCAATCTGTTAGACCTATTCTTAACTACTGTGCCACACGGATATAAGATTGACGTCACAGCGCCTCTGGGATCATCTGACCACTGCCTAGTGACGACATCAATCCCCGTTAGCCTCAGACCAACCAATGAGAGGCTGAGGAGAAAAGTGTGGCACTATAGGTCAGCAGATTGGTTCGGTATGCGGGCCCATTTCAACGCTTTTCCGTGGTCAGCTGTTTGTTTTCGGACTTCGGACCCTTCAAGATGTGCCCAGGAGATTGGTGAAGTCATCAAATCGGCGATGGATGGCTTCATACAATCGACTACTAAAGAAACTGGTGTGGGCTCAAAGCCGTGGTTCAGTCGACAATGCTCCGAAGCAGTTCGACGAAAAAAGGCGGCTTACCGAGCCTACAACACATCTCGAACGCCCGAAAGCAGATCAGCATACAACAAATCGGCAAAGGAATGCAAGAGAATCATTAATAGGTCAAAATTCGAACACGACCTGCAGATCAGCAAAAAGCTGGCTGCCTGCCCGCATGGCAGCAGAGCATTCTGGTCGCTTGCGGGCTCAATAGGTCGGAATTTTTGCAAACCCAGTTTGCCACCTCTTACCAGACCTGACGGCTCACTAGCAAACACCGCCACCGAAAAGGCTAACTTATTAGGGAAAATGTTTGCGGAAAACTCGACCCTCGATGACGGAGGTGCTGTTCCGCCGTCGGTTCCTCACTGCGGCTTCTATATGAAAAAGCTGAGGATCCGGCATCGGGATGTACTCCACGTTATACGGGGGCTCGATGTTAAGAAAGCTAGTGGACCTGATGGAATACCTGCCCTGGTATTGCAGAGGTGTGCTGCGGAAATAGTTCCAGTTTTGACAAAGCTCTTCAAAATGTCCCTGAAGTGTGGCACTGTGCCCTCTGGTTGGAAAAAAGCGGTCATTCACCCTATTCCCAAGAAAGGTGACCGCTCCAACCCGGCCAACTACCGCCCCATAGCGATCACATCAGTTCTGTCCAAAGTGATGGAACGTGTGATCAACGACAAACTGCTCACATACTTCGAGAAGAACAAAATTATCAACAACCGTCAATACGGATTCCGGCGGAACCGCTCGTGCGGTGATCTTCTCGCGTATGTGTCGCATGTTTGGGGGCGGTGCCTGGAACGTCACGGTGAGACCCAAACGGTCGCACTAGACATATCCAAGGCCTTTGACCGGGTCTGGCACCGAGGACTTGTCAACAAATTGCCTTCTTACGGACTTCCCGCATCCCTGTGTACGTGGATTGCTGACTTTTTAAGGGATAGGTCGATTCAGGCAGTTGCTGACGGTTTCACCTCATCCTCACACTCTATAAATGCTGGCGTCCCACAGGGATCGGTTCTGTCTCCGACTTTGTTTTTGTTGCACATCAATGACCTTTTGACATGTGCACCGATTCATTGTTACGCGGATGACAGTACAGTTCATGATAGCTTTTTGTTTGACAAGCCCCCAAAGGGCACACAAACTCCAACGGCTCGGAGGGCTTTGAAGCAGAGAATGGACGGTTATCTCGAGAGTATTTCCTCCTGGGGTAAAAGTAATCTCGTCGAATTTAATGTTTCAAAGACCCAATCCTGTCTGATTACGTCTAAAAGGGATCTAAATGATAATCTAGTCTCCTTCAACGGAAGCAATCTTCCGAACAGGCCTTCCATTGATATGCTTGGTGTAACTATAAGTGACCAGCTCAGGTATGGGGGCTCCATCGAAGCCAGAGTAAAGCTGGCCTCTCAGAAGCTGGGCGTACTGTACAGGGCCCGCAGATACTTTAATAGTACACAACTGCTGACCCTATACAAATCGCAAGTGCGCCCTACTGTCGAATTTGGCAGCCATCTCTGGTCCGGAGCCCCTAAATACCTGAAAAAACCCTTGACTCTGTGCAGAAACGGGCGGTCCGTTTGATAGATTCCCCAATCTTAACAAACGGACTGCAATCTTTAGAGCACAGGCGTCAGGTAGGTATGCTGTCCTTGTTCTATCGGTATTACAATGGAAGATGCTCTGAGGAACTAGCGTCATTGATCCCTTCGGCACCGGTGCGTAGTCGGGATACACGCCAAACGCGTGCCCAACATTTGTACACGGTTGACACTTGTAACATGAGAACGGGTCGCTTCTACGATTCGTTCTTAAGTTCAACAGCTCGGCTGTGGAACGAACTGCCGGCCTCTGTGTTTCCTCCCTCCTACAACATGGGACTCTTCAAGACCCATGTTCACTCCTTCCTCTCCACAAAAAGACCCTCCACACAGCATCCCCAAAGATGACATAGGCCCTGAGGGAAATTATTTTCTTCAGGGCCTCCTGTGGGGAGTTAATATAAAAAAAAAAAAGTAAAAAATTGCAAGTTTAAAAAAAATACATATATTTGAATTTATTTTTTGTTTTCGTGAATGAATGAATGAAGTGGAAATTAACCCACTTCCTGACATCCGATAGAGCTGAAACTCGGCAGATGGACTAGTTGTCGTTGAAAATGCATTCTATCAGTGGCAATATTGCATACATGGCTACAAATAATTCCCTCAACACCAGTTAGAAAAGGAAGGTACATTTTCATTAAAATTTAGAAGACCAATTTATTTTAGCATATTATCCACCCATAAATTAATTTATAAATCAGTTATCTACTTTCCCGTACCAGCTTTCTCCCAAGGGTGAAACTTAAATTTATTTTCGCGTTGATACATATACTGTTAATAATTTATTTTTTTAAACGTCAATTAGACATCTTAGTTACTCCTTGATTATGTTATGTAAACTTAAAAGTTTTTGATATATACATAAACGTGTTCGTTTATGAAAGTTTTTAATTTATACATAAATTTGTTAGTTTATGAAAGTTTTGTTGTACCTATACATAAATACAATAATTAACTATTTAATGATGATTTCATATAATTTATATGATAGTTTTTTTTAATAAAAATAACTAATTAATCACCCCTCATTGCAATATTTTGTGTTTTGTTAAATTTGTTAATTTTCATTATAAATTTATCCAGACGAAGAAACCATTGGTTTAATGAAACATGTCGATCCTTTTTTGATTAAATAATAGTGTTCATAAAATTATTAATTTTATTTAAATCAAACAATCATATTTGAAAAGAAGAAGTAGATAATTATTAAATGGATCGCCATTTAAACTAATGTTGAGTTACTAAAAAGGAAATCTAAATAATTATTTGAACATCACACCATGTTTTGTCGACGATGAAAAAATATCTGATTCTATTCGTGGTTAGGTGAGGTTAAGTATTGATATTATTTGCTGATCAATCTTTTGCTTACCACAAAAGTGCACGAAGAAAAATGTGTATTGCTGATTTATTAAAATCCTGTTAAAAATAGGATTGCCAGTCGTTTCCTATTAATTTTTAGTACATTCATAATATATCGGAAGATGTATTAGACGTATAAAATTACGAATTGCGAAAACATTAAGATTTTTTAAGAAAACATTCGTGTTTTACTGAAAGTTTATTAGGAAACATATCAATTCTTTAATTTTATATCAGTAATACCTTTCCGTGTGGCTGTTTAAATGATTATAAGAAAGAAAAAAGCCATTTTGTAACCTTCAAAAAACATAAAAATCATTCAAACACCATCACCGAAAAGGCCAGTTAAATGGATTGCAAGATCTTTAGAGCACAGGAGTCAGGTGTTGCTGCTGTTCTTGTACTACCGGAACTTAAATTGAAAATGCTCTGAGGGACTAACGTTGATAATTCCTTCGTCACCGATGCACAGTCGAGAAACGAACGTGCGACCAACATTTTTACACATGGATCGTTTCCAGGTTCACTCCATACTTTCCTCAAAAAGACCCTGCACACAGCATCCTCAAAGATGAATAAAAATTATCCTCATCACCTCCTGTGTAGAGTTGGCGTAAAAAAATCAATACAGCAATACCCAGACCTGGCAGCTCTCATACATTAAATGAAAAATCAATCAAATCCGCGACCCCCCAACACAAAGTCTAATTAGTAGAACATAACGTTAAAGCATTATTACGATATATGGATGTCGTCATTTTTTTGTAAAACCTGTTGTGTACTTTTGTTTATAAATCAAATAAACCTGTTACAATTCATAACATAATGAAAAGCAATAACAAGTAAGAAAATGTAATACTACACCACGGTGAAAAATGAGTGTTCAACGCAGGTGGCCTTGTTCGAATAAATATAATGGATGAAATGCGAAAATATTGTTATTTTGAAGAACACGTGTTCCGACTTCCTCGTAACGTATTCGTGCTTTACTAATAGTTTGTTCTGAAAATGTTAAATTATTCGTTATAAGCGTCTAGTCACGTTCTTAACGGGAAAATTAATATTTTAATCAGTTTTTTAATAAATTAACAATATTTCATATTAATAAGTTTTTCGGTGAAGATCATTAAATGAAAACAATTCATTGGAAAAATCGCCTTCGCAAACTTTGAGTATCTACATAGATTTATAAACTGAAATAAACATTTTTAACTTGCTGAATTCCCGGGAGTTACCCGGGCTTTACACTGAGTTTTTCAAAATTACATGTAGACAGTGACTTTTCTCTAGTTTTATGGTGAAAAACACTTGTGTTTTTCACAAGTGTGAACAATTTCATCAAAACTTTAGATTTTTATACAAATTTGCATCCCGCCACGAACTCTCTTTTCCTTTATAATATATATTAGAAGATGAATTTAAAAAAATAAACTTCACATTCTGTTTCATGTTTCATTGAATTTTTTTAATATCGTATTCTTCTCCAATTATTCAATAAATAATTATTTGTATTGCATCACTTTTTATACCACTAAAGCCTACCGGTTTCGCTAATATCTAAGCTTCACAAGAACAGTATATTAAAACGGTTCCGTGGCAATTCAGAACAGTGGCAATAAAACAAGCAACATTTTCCGCTTACTGCGGTGGTAGTAGGAGATTTTCAGATATTGTCAGGTTATTCGTAACCCAGGAATGTTGGTATTTCTTGAGTACAGTAAAAAATTGAGTACAGATAGTGTTTATCAATTTAAGGTTTATTGACGAACTTCTGTAAGTTATTCTTACTTCACAATACTCAGTAAGTTAGTGTTATCGATACTTTAACAATTTTATCTAAAAACCCATCGATTAAATAATCCCCTCTTCTCTCTCGTCTTCCAATCGATTATCTTTCTTTGTAGATTAAAAAGAGTTTTTAAATTACTAAAATTAATATTTATCGTTATCTAAGATGAACCTTTGTTTTGGTTATTTCTGTATTTATTCATTATATCGTTGGTCTGTAGCGGCCGGTCTGACGAATAAAATAAAGTAAAAATCTTTGAAAAAACAATTAAGTAGATATTGTTCGCAGCGAGAATGAATTAAAGTTGCCACCCTCGGAAAATCGTAGGCATAGACGAAATGTAGCGTAGTACGCTCGGATTGCGGGTAAAAGTGTGTTGGAGGGTGCGTACAGGCGCCGCGCGCCGTAGCGGGGCAGCGGCCGACGCGCGTACAAGGTGGCGCGTGACGTCACCCATTGAACAGCTGCCAGGCGCCGCATCGCTCGGCGAGCATGCGCGCCGCCATGTTGGACGCGTTCTAGCCGAGTCGAGTCGCTGCGCCCCGGAGCGCCCAGAGCCCCTGCAGCCCGCGCCCCGCTGCTGATGGCCCGCCGGGGGAACCTCCGCGCGGTGAGTGCCCCGCCCCGGTCAACTAACCCATCAACATAACAACCATTCGACGGACCCGTCACCCATACACCCGCTCGCACCCGATCATTCCACTCCCAACCGTCGCCCGATTCGCTCACCACGGCACGACTGCCTCCCGTGACACCAAACATCGTGACACTCGCTGAATCATCTGTCAACTCTAACTGGCGTCCTCTTTTCAGAAGCCTTCGTTGCGGTTCCGCTGCAGACCCTCGTCTCGCCGCTGTCGATGACTATGGATGTCACTCGGGGGACGTTTTGCTAAATGATTGATATGGCGGGAATGGAAGAACACGAACGGAAAGTGGTTATCGAATTCTGCCACTTGCTGGAAAAGTCGAAGCAGCTATTTAATGGATTAAGGTAGGACATTTATTATTCCCTATTTAAACAAAAAAAATGTCTCATCATTCACTTGAAAAGAACTCAAAATTCTCAATCATATTTCAATACTGATATTACTGTTTTTAAAACACACATCCCTTAAATTATGATTGTTTTAAACGTCAAACGATTGCAAACGACAAAATACCTGCCAAATGTCAATAATCTCCAAACCGCACTAAGTTTAACACAAGTCTGTAACAATAATAATAACTGCAACAACTTAATATTTAACATAATTATAAATTCCTTGTTAAAAGCGTTATCTTATTATTCCAAACAAGTATCCAGTCATACATAAAGGGGTGGAATGTAAATAAACTTGCTAGTTCGGAGGGGGAGTGGAATGATAGCGGGCCGGAGGGTTTCCCTGGGTTAATCCGCTCAAACAATGTTATATTGCGCATGGGGTGGGAATAACTCACATAAAAAGATCTTGTATTTTGTTAGTCAGTTATTATCTTTGAAATAGCAACGTTTAAAGTCTTGGTGAATTGTAATATTTGTTATCACCCTGCTTTAAATTAGTTTCAACACAATTCTATTTCGAATATATTTTCTTTTACAAAAAATACGAATATATTGTCTTTTTTGGGAAATCTAACAACGAATTTCTCAAATTATTTTTCGTAGAATAGTTTTTCTAAAGATAGATTTTTACTTTGGGATGAGTAATGAATGAATTAAAGTCAAATTACTTTGTTTACTCCACTTTATTAGATTCTAAATCTACATGTTTCGAGAACAGAGTTCTCTTCAGAATGAGTCATATACTTTCAAAGCTGTTTATCTTACGATAAAAAGTGTTAGCCAGTTTCCTCGAAACCTCAGAAAATTTACTACGCTCTTTATGTTAAATCAATGTTAGAAAAATTTAATGATGCCAGAGATTATTCAAGTGTTAATGCTTTATATATCAGATGTAATCAAATAATAAGACTTTTAGTGGAAATAAGAACATTTAATAATAATAATAATACTTGAAGCGAGTAAACAGATTTTCAAATTTATGTGAACAGTATTTAGGCAGATTCTAGGTTGAACGTTCTCAAATTTCTCCCTTTCTCATACTTTCAGTAACCTCATAAAACGGAACAGTGACAAAACAAAATAGATAAAATAATTGATTAGGTTAGGTTAGATAAAATCAGTTTTCTTTATGTCACTTTTCTTAAATGTTTCGATATGTTACTGTTCTGTTTTGTTACTATTGTGTTTTGTTATTTTTCTGTTTTGTCATGGAACTCTTTTGACAGACGTAATATATATTTTAATGGTATTAGTTTATTATAAGCGCCAAGTAATTTGAGTATCCTCATTCCCAATGAATATACACCCGGTCAGCCTCTTACGCTCGGTTAGCCCCCGGGGATGATACTGTAAAATAGATCCTTAGCGGCCCGCTCAGCCGTGAAATTGTTTTGATGTCACCAAGCGAGCTGATGAGCGGCGCAACACACTCCGCTGCCCTGCCGGCCCAGTGAACCCCGTCTCACGGCTCAGAGACAGACGCCTATTTTTGTTCAACCATCACTAATTTAACGATCGAACACATGTTCGTTACCACTTCACTGCCACTTTAACGGAGAGATCGAGTTTTGATTCAAAGGAAATTAAGGAAATTTTAAGAGGCAAGGTATGACTACATCACCGCTACGCTACGCCTTCGTAGAACTTTAACTCAATGAAAAAAATATTACAGTGTATTTAGCGATCTTTTAAATCCCTCTCATTTTTAATAATTTCATCAAATACTTTTCTTATAATTTGAGAATGTATATTATTAGGATTTTTTGTGTTGAATTATTTAGTTATCTATTCGTCAGCCAAACTTTTTTCAGCTCGCAATGTCATAAAAATAAATCTAAATCAGACAAAGCTTCATATAGTTTTTTTTCATTTGTCCAAAAAGAAAACGTGTGAAAAGAAGAACAATTAAAATATTGAGATATATAGCCCATATAAAAAATATTGACTTTGTTTCAATTTTTCTATTCAATTGTCCTTACTGTTTTGTGTTGATTTTAAACTAAACTAAGATTTTGTAAACAATTTTAATTTTCTTAGCAGAATTATCTAAATGAAACAGATAGGTAATACTAATGAAGATGGTATGATACGCCACTTTCACAAGTAATCGAAAAAACGTTTAAATAATAATTTATTTTTTTAAATTAATGAATGAACGTTTACATAGAACCTAATTATTTGTCTACAGGGACCTGCCCCAGTATGGCCACAAACAATGGCAGGCGTACTTCGGACGCACGTTCGACATCTACACCAAACTATGGAAGTTTCAGCAGCAGCACCGCGTCGTGCTGGACACCAAGTACGGGCTCAAGCGCTGGCAGATCGGCGAGATCGCCTCCAAGATCGGCCAGCTCTACTATCACTACTAGTGAGTACTGACATTTGCACTGCGATTCACCCTCATCATTGTCCACTTCAAATAAAATTCCCCTTTTTACATTAAAAAATAATATTTTCATCGGGCTCAAACTCAAGGCGAGATCGCCTCCAAGATCGGCCACTTTGACTATCAATACTAGTGGTTACTGACATCTGCACTGCGATTCACGCCCACCTTTTCCGTCTTTTGTTCACATCTAAACTACGATCCTATTCACCTAATGAGGTCTTATTTTCATCGGGCTCAAGCGATGGCTGATCACGGAGATGGCCTCCAAAATCGGTCAGTTCCACTACCTCATCTCCTTTCTTTCCCCAATTTGTCCACTTCAAAAATAATTGTTCTATTCACATTGGAAGATATTATTTTCTTCTAGTTTAAGGGCTGACAGATCGAGGAAATCGACTCCGAGATCCAACTACCTATACAATCAATACAAGTGTCAACTAACAAGCCTTTGCATTGCGATTCACACCCATATTTTGTACGGCTCCATGACAAAGGAGATCATAAAAGAAAACTGATGGAAAAATATTTAAAAGAAAGCATTGGCTAACAAACTAACCTATTAGTTTATTGTGTTCTGTTTAGTTTCTGTTCCTTTTAATCCGATTATTCTTATGTACACCTCAAAAACTGCCCTTTTCTTATTTAATCATAAGAATATCATAGAATGAGCAAAGATGCATAACGCAAGTTGCGGTACCATTACTTGTAAGCATACACCTTTATGCCGGTGTGTTCTGCGAACGACATTCATTCAACAATTTTTTTTGTATGGATATAGCTGAAAAGACACCTGTTAAAAATATAAATCCTTACGACATTACAAAGATTAAAAAAATCTAGATTATTTATTTCTTATCTTTTACATTTTTAATTTGACAACATTATAATTTTTCTATAAAGCAGCTTTATTGTCTATTATTTGTGGTTTGATATTTAATTCATTTTATTACATCCACTTGCAGTATTATTATTAAGTAGCGTCATAATTATATAATTTCACCAAAAACTGAAAACGTTTATTTGAAGATATTCGTTTACACCTGCCTTTATCCTAATTTATACTATGGCCATTTTCCCCAAAGAAAGTATCTTCCACAATCTGAACTGTCAAAAAGAAGTGAACCTGGAACCCTTTGGTATTATAAGAACAAGGTTAACCAGACCCAGCCCAATAAATTCTTAAAAGATTTGCAATATATAAATAGTTATAAAGTTTTTATAATTATTTTTAGAATTATACTCCAGGAAAATAAAAGCAATGTCTAAGTTATTAGGAATATATTTTTGACAGCAAATTGATCAGATAACAAATACATAATTTTTTCGATTAAATAAAAAAACACTGAAAAATTAATTTAAATTTAAAATTACAACAGTTTAACATAACAAAGACAATATTTCAAATGATATCATAAGCTTTGGCTTAAAAGAATGAGCACATAAAAGAACATAGTCAGTCAAACACCATATTAATCATCAATCAAACATTATCAGAGATTATTCACGTTCAATGAACTCAAATTTGTTCGAATTTAAATGTTATTTTAAAAATTGGAACTGACAGTGGGAAGTATAATTCAGACCACCGATAAGGTAGGTACCTATAGTATAATATTTTGACAGAAATTATTATTTTATTTTTTTCAAAATTGGTATTAATATCCTATGGTTTTTAATCAAAATACCCAATAATAATTATTAGCAGTGTACAATGTGTATCTCAAATAATTTACTAATAATAGTAGTTATTTGCGTGTTATTACCGCGATGAAGATATTGAAAAAGCAATAAAGTTAGAAGTTCTCAGATAAAACTCCCTTTTGCTTCTTTCAACCAAGACCCCATGGTCAAATACCCAATGACATCTTTGGTTAACTTTATCAAAAGGAATGGGTTACTGCCAGGAAAATACGGAAAACATTAAAGATTACACAATGAGCCTATGTCCAGTGTTCTCTATGGTTTCCTAGTCGGTCTTGACGAAATTACACAGTATACACGGTGTAATTTTTACTTACCAATATTATACTGCCAGAATAACACATGGAAACAATTACACCTAAAGAAAAAATCCAGGTCAATTTTTTTTTATAGTTTCAAATTTTGTGTATTAAGTGTGTGTTAAATAAATTTAATATTTGAATAAAAAAGTTTAGGTTAGGTTGTATAAAAAAAGGTTAGGTTAGGTTATATAAAAAGGTTAGGTTAGGTTATATAAAAAAGGTTAGGCTAAGTAATATAAAAAAGAATCAATCAAAAAAATATTCAAAATTATAAAATATTAAAAAAGCTTAAATAAAAGTAATGCACAGTAATTATGTTTAAAAACGGACGAAAAATATTTTAATCGTCTTCCCGAAGAAGTAAAATACATTTAAAAAATATGCAATTATCTCTATAAATAGTTTAAAATAAAGTCGCTATCCTCGTCTGTCTGTTTGTGCGCTTAGTTCTTCTAAACTACCGTACGGATTTTGATAGGGTTTTCAATGTCATTTAAAGAGTTTCTTCCGGAAGGTTTATATATTTAATACATGAATATTTTATTTTTAGAAAGTAGAAAAAAGTCGATGTTTTATAACCAAGTCGTAAAAACACATTTTCGGGCATTACATTGTTAACGCTGGCTTTACCTTATGATATACTACATCGATATAATGTACTACAGAATTGCATATTTCAAATCTTTACCCCAAACCATTTATGTCCCCGAGCAACGCCGGGAACACGTAAACTAGTTTTAAAAAAAATCTTTTTTAAATAATTGAACTCGAGTAACATTATTCATAAAATTCAATAAATAACGTCATTAATTCTAATTTTATTTGTATTATTAATGTTCCTATCCCAGTTATTTGTACACTCTAAAATATGATCTTTAACTCTAATGTCAGACCAGCAGAGCGAATTCTCTTAACTTTCGTAGAAGCACTTTCAAAATATATATTGTACTATCTATAATACCGTTATATTTTTTATTATTGAAACAACATTATAATAAAAAATAAATTAAAAAAAAATACGCATAGTATTAAGTATACATAAATATGTCCTGATAATGCAGCGAATGAGCAAAGATAGGAGTATAATGAGGATATATGATGCAAATGCGAATGGTAGCAGAAGTCGGGGTTGCCCGAGAGAGACATGGCACGATCAAGTGAATCAGATACTTGAGTCGGGCCATGTCAAGAGTCAGAATAATAGAAGAGTATGTATGAGACGATGTATGAATGTGAATGATGCAAGAAGTGTGTGCCAAGACCGAGTTGTTTGGCGGTCCGTCCTCTCTGCCTACCCCGGCTGATGGTTAGTTAGTTAGTTAGTTAATACAGAGTTTCTGGGTTCGATTCCCAGTTTACTTTTTTTTTATTTTCTGTGTCTTGTTCTGTTTCATATTAGATTTATTATACATATTTCTTCTTCAATGATTAAAATAAAAAAAAGTTTTAGTTTTTTGACATGTGTAATTCCAGTAGATGTAATTACGTCCATGTGTAATTCTGGTAGTGTAATATTGGTACGTGTAATTCAGGCCTGTGTTATTTCGTCGTTTAACTCTCCTAATCAATACTAATATAGCAGTTCCGATGAGGCTTGGTTGCATCCTGGTATATATTTTTCTATTATTTATCTTATTAATTTATTACCTAATTATTAGAAATAAACAAATAATATTTTTAAAATATTATCGCTATTTATTTTTATAATTTATAATTGTTATAATTTATTAATGTAACCTACATTTTTATAGTTAATACCTATCTCCCTTCCAGTGTTTAGGGAGTGGGTAAGCTTATGAGTTATATAATTTGGAGATCATTATCATGAACATGCAAATACACAAAACAGATACCCATATACTAATTGCAAATAAATAAAAAAACAAAGAGTAATAAAATGATGATTAATGATTAATTAACCTAAAATTAATTTGCGTAAAGCGTATTATAAGTTTCATAATATTTTAATTTATTTTAAAATTTTATGACTATGTGATTAGTATTTAACGCGTGGTTCTCGGACCGGTAATCACTGTGTCCAAATTTGACTTATCTTTGTGGTTTAGAAGAAAAGTATTTTTTTCATAGATTATATTTAATTCCAAAACTAAAAATTTCGTTAATTCCTCAAATTCATGTTTAAACCATACAGATGAATCTTCTTCAGCTGAATACATAGATGAGATGAGCAACAGCCTCTAGAGTCTGTGGTACTAATTAAAATAAATGCGTTGCTTAAAAGTTACAATATAAACATTTTAAAGTTTATTTAAAGTGGACAGTGTCTCCCCAAATAATATAATAATATAGTCCTAGTGTAATAAGAATAATTTGCACGGTAATTACTACAACTAGGTAACTCAAAAATCAGCTTCCTTACACAAAGTGATAATTGTGGGCCATATATACATGGGCGAGGAAATAATGCAATGATTTTGTGTAACTCAAAGAAGTTGATTTGGAAGTTACCTAGTTATGGTAATTACCACACAAATTGATCATAGTTTAAATATTTTAGTAACAAAGGTAACAAAAATTGCAATCATATTTTTAAGAATTTTTTTCTTCATTCACCATATGTATTATATTGTAAGTATGCGATTATTTCACATCCGCTGAGAGCTCCGTTGCTACCTCTCTTTCAGATACTTACCTTGATTATGAGAGGAAGATGTAACAACGGAGTTTTAAGCGAAATGCCCCTAATAACAAAACATTGTTGCGCAATTAAAAGAACATTTGCAAATATACAAAAAATGGCGATACACAGATTTATTTTATGCGCTGTGTTCGGCGTTAAGAAATGGCGAAAAATCTCATTAATTATCATAAAACTGCGATTGCATGACGTAAACTAATCGGGGTAATCTCCATTAGTTTACGCCATGCAATCACAGTTTTATGATAATTAAAAATCTCATTAATTATCATAAAACTGCGATTGCATGGCGTAAAATAATCGGGGTGATCTCCATTAGTTTACGCCATGCAATCACAGTTTTATGATAATTAAAAATCTCATTAATTATCATAAAACTGCGATTGCATGGCGTAAACTAATCGGGGTAATCTCCATTGATTGGGACATATTACAACTGCCGAAAATTATACAATATTAATAGCGTGTTAATGAATTTCACGATTCATATGTGCGTAGGTTAACATATTTCTGCTTTCATTTATTTATGTATCGCACTTTGTACTAAGATAATGTCGAAGGGAAAATAGCTATCGTTTTAAATAAATAATTTTGTTTTCCGTTAATTAGGAAAAATGATTTCATACTTTAAGCTGTCTGGTCCGATCCAACTTTTTCATTGGTGCTTATGTAACATTCTCTACAAAAGTTATGCGAAACAATGTAATTGTTCATATTAGTTTTCCTTGATGATTCCCCTCCACGCTAATAATATAATGATTCAGTATGCTCACTGCCCCGAGTCATTGAATGGTCTGCCGGATGATGTGGAAAAGTGAAGCTGCGCAGCTAATGTGGTACATGGTGCAGTTCAATCAAATTATAAGGGGTGCTTTAAAGTTTAGAGAACCTGAGTTTTGAATTTGTGAAACTCGAATAATTTTTTTCCAAAAAAGCGATGTTTTAAATAAAATAAGTTAAAAGACATATTTTACATTGTAATGAAGAATTCTAATCACGTTTTCATCAATATCCACCATCAAATATTAAAACCATAATTAAAAAAAAAGTTTTCGTAATACTACATATTAAATTAGATTTATTTTTCAACTTGCTAAAACTGCCCATTTTATTAGGACGGGTTGTTTCGGAGAATTTGAACAATTCATCAAATTTCAACGTTCATTTTCAGGCTCTGTGAAAGTCCTATTCAAGTTCTGTTATTATATCATTGTAGGCTAGTTGCTTGACAAAACTGAAATAAAAACAGAACTAGAAAGAACTGAAATAAAAACAGAAAACCCGTCCTAAGGACGGGTTGTTTCGGAGAATTTGAACAATTCATCAAATTTCAACGTTCATTTTCGGGTTCTGTGAAAGTCCTATTCAAGTTCTGTTATTATATCATTGTAGGCTAGTTGCTTGACAAAACTGAAATAAAAACAGAACTTGAAAAAATCTTTCACAGACCTCGAAAATGAACGTTCAAATTTGATGAATTGTTCAAATTCTCCGAAACAACCCGTCCTTAGAGTCAGTTGTTCATAGGATTAGAATAATTCATAAAATTTTAGTTTTGTGAATGTTCTATTCAGGTAATGTTTTATTTTCTGTGCAGCAATTGGACCATATTTATATAACAACAAAACTTTGAAAGAACTTTTTTCTGAAATTTGACGAATTGTTCAAATTCTGTGAATCAACCCATCCGGAGGCAAATGTGGAAGAGATTGAATCATTAACTTTTTAACTGCCAACACATAGCCAGTGGCGTGGATTCTGATGAAACCATAACTTGTCAGGATAAAAATAGGATCTTTAAATATATCTTTAGCTTATAACTTATATTTTGAAAATCGGTGTTTGTTTATTCAAATTAGCTTGTTTTTCTTAAGTAATAATATTTTTCACTGGAATTCCTTATTGGACTGCTGAAAATCTCGGGTGAGCAAGTTATCAAGTTCACCCTTGATCGAAACAACACGATTTAAATAGGCGAAAAAGAGAAATATCCTTTTGTTGCAGTCTTCGGACCAGCGAGACCAACTACCTGAACGAGGCGTACTCGTTCTACGCGGCCATACGTGGACGGGCTTACTATTCGCGTGCGGCCAAGGAGGATCACTCTGACCTGATGGTCAAGAAGTTGCGCTACTACGCGCGCTTCATCGTTGTGTGTCTGCTGCTCAAGAAGATGAAGCTGGTCAGAGAGCTGGTGGGCGAGCTGGACCGCCAGATCCTCGAGTACTCGACCACGTACGATCCAGAAGACCAAGTGGAGTGGAACGTGGTGCTGGATGAGATCAAGTCATTCATCAAAGCGGAGGCCATGGTGTCGGTGCTGCACGCTGACTCAAACCCGATCGTGCTGTCTCATAGGTAAGCTGAGATTGCAATTATTTTATTTTATTATTATTTGAGTTCCGTTGATACTTCTCTGTTCAGATACATTTACATGCATTGTTTTGAGAATGAAGTTGTGTTTTGTGAATGAAATGTTCGTATCAGTGGTCTGTCTGATCCTACCGCTGAAAGCTCTTTTGACAACTCCTTCTATGTTTCTGTAACAATTGTCTTTTGTGAGAGTAGGGGAAAAGTTGCGGTTAATCTCAGAATCAGCGATATCCCTTTATTATCCGACCGCTGAGAGCTCTCTTTTTTGTTAAAAAGCTCTTTTTGTTACAAGAGTTACGAGAGATTTTTTAAATGTCTCGTAGGGCCGATAAATAATTACCAAAGTCCCACGGTTATGACACGTGTACGGTTATAAGGACCTTATCAAAGATAAGTCGTCGTAGAAATATGCGAGTTTAGATTAACATCAATATCATTAATTAATTATTTAAATTATAACGTAAGTATTTTATTTATTATATTATTAAATTTAGGTAAAAAGCTTCTGCGGTCCAATACAATAAAAATATATATTCAAACTCGTTACAGAAAAAATCGATTGAGAAAAACAAATTTTTATGGCAGCTGAGTTTTGAACCAAATATTCAACCAACTTCTCTAACGCAGAAACTCCTTCAATGCATAATATTATGAACGTGACAGATCCTTGAGAGTTTGTGCACAATAATGAGTTTTGCAGTTTACTTGATATCCATTAATCCATTATATAAATAACAATACGTACTAAACTGCTAAGTGTTCCATTCTAACTACAGGGAGCAGAAAAAATTAGCTATCATCGGCAGTAAAAACTATCCACCATATGTGTTTTTGTCGTTATCATACACTGTAAGCTGTCTGCTCTCCGATACATTTTGAATGGTTTACATCATACACTGTAAGCTGTCTGCTCTCCGATACATTTTGAATGGTTTACCAGGGTGATTCAGAGAGTCCATATTAATTTATAGAATAGATGGATGTAATAGGGAGGTGCGCACATATTTAATTGTCCATAATAATTACACGGACACGATAGTAAATATACTTACATATTCGACTGGTATTATTGGCAGTTTTCCATGAATTTCGTATACTTTATGGAAGTTCCACTTTAGTAAAAAGTAGCGTATTAAATATGCTTTTATAATCACACATACACTTTTACGACTATCCACCCCCGGAGCTTAAAAACTACCCCACCCACCACAGCGTAGTGCGCACTGTTCATATAATTGATAGTGTTAGCGCATCAGATATCTGATGGGGTGGTAACTGCATTAGCCAAAACAAACAATCCACCCACCAGCTCACATCGTACAAGAAATTTGCATAATTGCAATACACACGTACCGCTATGCACATTTTACTATTTTAATCTGCCTCTATTTTACTATATCCTCGCAATGAACCGATGCTACGGGATGCTGTGAAGGGATTTGAGTCATTCAGTTTCCCTACTCGCAGACTTTCCAAGAAGAGATTTCAACATGGAATTCTCGAGATATCTTGAAATTGCAAAAAGATTTAAGAAAACGCATTTGATTTTTCGCAAACTTTGGTAAAGCTTACATTTTGTTTCCTGGTTGTACATCAATTTAATTAATTCGTACTACTCATTAATAGGCCGGTACCTACTAACGGACAAACATGAACGCAACACATGAAATGACTCAACTCACTCAGTAAAACAAAATAATAAATATGAGATGGCGTAAGAATGAGAATCAACCAAGCAGCGATTTCCAAGATGTGTGGAGTTCAACTCTCTCTGGGCACACTTCAGAAAACAATATTTCATTGGAATAAACTGCCATCGAAACAATCAATTCAACCAAATGACCTTGTAGGAATATCTGAAACGAAGTACTCCGTCTGTGATGAAAGGCTTAAATCACAGTGAAAAACAGATAAACAATAGCTGCTAAAAATATGCAAATTATTTATGTAAACCGTCATTCTAGCGACATCTGTTGATTTAAAATTGATTCAGTTTGTTGGCAGTAGACACCTGTAATAGTTGGAATTATGTCGAGATTCTATAGCATAAACACAGAGGTCATTAAAATCGTCTAGGAACGACTGGGACTTCCCCTGTCTAGGCTTAAAAACAAATATTGAAGGTTGTCGACCAATTAGATCTGGACGAGAGCTATAAAAATTTTGAATAACCAATCAGTGAACGGAGAGGCGTGCATCAACTACAGACAAAGGATTGAACTTTGGATCGGGCGATAAAATAGATAATTAACGACATTTCCATTCCCACAAAAATTAGAGGTGAACGCACTATGGTATAAACACTGACGTTCAAGGCGACAAACTCTAGGAAATGTTTACAATAACTGAGACATTTAGGTGATAGCGAACCATTGACATCGAGGGCTTTTGGCCTTTCATGTTGGAAAAACACACACACAAAAATGCAATGAAAAAAACTATAAACGTGATAGTATAAAAAAGGACGGGTAAAACGAAAGAAAGTTGCTGGCAGAATTTTCAACTATAGTGCAATTATTTATGATAGAGATAGGGTGTCAAGTTCGATAAAAATCGTACTAAAGAGAGGTGAGAGTGTTGGAAACAATGGAAACTAATCGTTATCAATTTAAGATGAAGCGGACATATTGGAAAATCAATTTGGGAATGAAAATCTCGCATTAAAATAGACATTTTAGAAATAGTGGAGCGACTGAACGGAGTGATAATACAGAGATTTTGAGCTACCACAAAGGTCCTAGGAATATGATAATAGAGTACCAAAGGAAGGCCATAAAACTAAACATATAGCGATAGATTAGATTCAGGAAAAGTAGACATTTTACATAATTATCAGGGTAGATAGATATTAGAGTTACACACGACTGCAGAAGAAATGAGACAAGATAAAAGGTTGACGATCTCATGTGTATTTTGAAGGATAAACAATCGAAATTCGAACATGATTCTTATTTACGTTAAGGTAATAAACGATTAGAAGACCAATAAAATTTAACGTGGAGCTTATGGAATATTTATTTAAAGCAAAAGATATTAAAATTAATAGGTTTGAAATTAAATTAAATTTACGAGTCTAGTACCAAAATTTTAAACGTAAACAGATGTCAAAGCGGATATTTTATGTGATATTTTGTATGACAAAGATAGGAGATAGGGCGGAGATCGAGTAAGGCAATAAAAGTGACAGATATCCCAGAGTCAAATAAGGTATATCTCCCATGGAAGTGTGGAAAAATATATATTAATTAATAATAAATGAAGTATGAAATTTTCCTGGAGACCACACACATCGGGAAAAGCGAGGAAAAAATAAAAGGAAGGGTAAAGAACGGTGATAAGGAATGACCCAAGTGGAGAAAAGCGATACAATTCTAATTTATCCGTGAAATAAATAAATACGACTTGGAGAATAAGTAGTTATAGAGTTATGAGAAATAACATAAGAATAAAGAAGGAATTTGTGGAGAGAAACATCTGAATAAAGAAAATTCAAGAGGAAAAAGGTAAAACTCAAATCTGCGACATAAAGAAAGAAGGTACGGGTGAAAATGGAAAAGCTCATATAGGTGACAATAAAATTAAGTAGATTTTAGACAAATCGAAATTCAAAAATGCATAGTAAAGATTTCGCCATGGATTTAATCATGTTTCGCACGAGATGCATAAAATTGAGATCTATATATATGTTACTGGGGACGGACCTATCGCGAATTGAGAAAAAAAAGGAACGCAAAATCATGATATTTTAACTACATTTTGTATGAACCATGGAACAAAGGAAGCTTGGGCAATGAACGCAGACTTACCCGATTCGGACCCTATCGATCTAGCGACGTGAGAGAAAAAATAACTGCCGCCCAGAGCTGGACGACAAAAGATCGTATGGATGTACAATCAATATTAGTGAGAGGGATGTTCAAGGTTACGAGTTGATAGGAGATAGAATTAAGCATCAAGAGAAATTCAGATACGTCTTTTGGAACCTGAGAGGGGTATAAAAGAGGGTACACATCAGTCAGGAGACAGTCGCGCCGAGGATTCGAAAAGTTGTTACGTGGCAGTACTACGTCTTTTGTAGGATTAACAGTGAAAAATCTTTAAGTGTTAAATTTTGAATAAGTCCCTGGGACTTAGGAAAATTTTGTGAAAAGTACAAGTGCTAGAGTCAGTGAAATTTAATAAGTCAGTTAAATTAAATCAAACAGTGAAAATAAATACAGTTTAAACTCAGTGCTTTAAAAGTAAAGTGTGAAGTGCTTAAAAGTGTTAAAAGTGAATAGTGCAAAAAGTGTTAAAAGTGAATTATTAAAATTTAAAAATAATTATTTCATTCAAAGTGAAAACATTAGAATTTAATGGAGAGTTTTATCGTTAATCTAGAGTGAACGGGTTCACGGATTAATATTTAAAAATAGATTTTAATTTTGCATCAATCAAACACAAAACAAAAAAAAAGGATTCAATAATAATAAACGCTCAAACCTTTGTTCTAAAAGTAACAATTCGGAAAAAAAAATAATTGTAGATACTTTAAAATATTGGTGAAAACAGTGAAATTTAGAAGAAAGTTTTAAACAGATATTTAATTTATTCAGAATCGAAATATTTAAAAGTTTGCGCAATTCGGGATGAATTTTCTTATAAATTTATATAAATTTTTATAAAAAATTAAAAAGGAATGAAAACAACAAAATAGTTCGACCTAAATAATTTATAATTTTCCGGCACATCTATATCACGAATTTTAAATATCAGCTAGTTTATATGAATCGAGCAAGAATAAAATATTAAATAGGAATAAATAGTCAAAAAGATTAATTTTGAAATTATTTGAAAAATACAGTTAATTAGGTAGGATTTCTTTGACAAGATTTTTTGTGTGGCACCCAACTGGAAAAATCTTGGTGGGGGGTAAGTTTTCCTTTTATAAATAATTTTCAGGACCTAGGAGTGAGGAGATACAGCTGATTATGGTATATCAATTAAATTATTAAAAAACAACAAAACAAAGCATTACACATTAATATATGTATATTATGTATTTATTTATATAAAATAAAGTAATATATTGTATATAAAGAATAAATATATATGTATTGTATTTATATATATGTATTTTATTTATTAATCAAAACATCGGAATGGTAACGATTTAAAATACCTACTCATGGACATATCTATATTATTGAAAAGAAAATATGTATTTATTAATATTCAAGACTATGTAGAATCATATATTTTATATTTATTTATTAATATATGTAATCTTATTTAACGTTTTTTGGCAATCGAGATATGTGTACTTAAATATGTATATATATTTATTCTCCACTTAACCTCTTAGAAAAATTTACTAAATTCGGGTAATGAAATAAATAGTTTAACTTCAAAAGGAATTAAAAATATTTTAATTAACTATGCACAATAAAAGGTAACATAACTGAATTACAAGGAGAGATAGAAATATTTCTTAAATAAACAATCTCGCATCTAGGTTAGTGTGTCAAAGAAGGTGTTTATATTATTCGATTTGTTTACAAATAGAGACGCTGAAGATCTGGGCCAACCGCATAGTTTGAAAACGACCTTGGCCGTAACTAGATAATTTATCAGGGTTATAAGGGTAATCATCAGGATGTCATTGTGCAATGTGCAGCGATATGGGTCATTCACAAATACCTACCATTCACAATCTACAATTGAAAAATCACGGGTTAGCCAGATTTATATCAAAATATTACATGAAACATTTGAATACCATTGATTAAATAGTCGCATAGATTTTTATTAGTTACTTGAAACAGCTGGGAGCCGCGTGCTTACAATTACCTACCATTCACAATCTACAATTGAAAAATCACGGGTTAGTAAGATTTATATCGAATAATTATACAAAACATTTGAATGTTATTGATTGGGTGCTCATACAAAACCCCATCAGTTGCCTGAGACATTTGAGAGTCGAGTACTCTCTAATGCGGCAATCAACTACTTGAAACAATTGGAAAATCACGGGATAGGATGAAAAAAAATTAATTTTGAACCCTGGAGGTAAAATTTAAAACAAATACAGTTCATCCAATAGGAGGCAGTGGTCGCTCCTATAACAAGACCATTAACCAAACCAAATAGAGATGACGATTCTCTTAAATAAAAACGTCAAAACCAAACAAACAAAAGCCTGGAGTTCGATAGCTCTCCAAAACAAACTATCAAATAACATCTTATTTTACTAGTATTTATTAGTATCACCTTATTAGTACGTATTTATTCGGTAACCAAACTTAGAGCTTCGCAGAGTTCTTGGCACGAGATCCGAGGGATGCGAGGTAAATAGCCTTGTATTGCAAGTTATAAACCCTTCCCAAAAACGTATGTATACATATATATCTTCTTATGTACTGTTTACTGGAGAATGCGGACCTGCATACAGCTTGCATTTAGGTCGGTAGACCACTCTCGCATTCTCTTTTAAACGTGGAATGAGGATTCACGACCCGTAAGTCCACACCAACCGTGAGTATATGATTGTATATAGGACGAAACCGGTTCGCCCTAAGTAAATAGTAGACCTTGGAGGAGATGGAATTTGGAGGTTTCGGGACCCGAGGGAAGACTTGAAGGCAGTGCATGATGACGTGGAAGGTTCATTGGGACGCGATAACTTAGGTATCAATCAATGAACCGTGTCAAAAGATTGTGCGAATTTCTCGTTGACTCACGATCATCTCGTTTACTTGCTGGAGGATAGGAGCCAAATTTTGCAAGCAAAGGGCTATTCCGAGTTCGTCAAATATACATTTAACTAATTACATTAACCTACTAAATCATTCTTTACATGTACCTTATAGCAGCAGAATCAAAAAGGAGTGGCGCCAAACAGACACATGAATTTACCAAAATCATTGCCAAATTTACTAACAAATTAACCATTTGAGTTATATTAAATCACCTGTCCAAATAAACATGTATAACATCCTTTATCAGCGTTTAACTACGACTTTGTTAGGGTGTAGGAAATCAGAATAGTTACAATAGGAAAGCTAGCTCATTCAGAGAAATCATTTAATTCTAGGTTTGCAATGGAAAGACCAAGTAAATTTTGAAACTCAACGCCTCGATCAGAACCAAGAGGGTTACCACAAAAATGAAAGTAATTAAAATCCTATATCATAAATCAAAAAATTACACAACGTTTGATGGAATTTAATTACAATATAAATACGAAAATATTTGCGTTCAATTTCGTAAATAACGTATTAATTAGTTAAGTACATATGTCTATAAAGATATACAGTACAAGAGGGCTTTAAGTAGCTTTCTGAAGTTATCAAAGAAATTAAGGGTCCAATTTTCATGGAGGCTTATGTGTTGTAGGGGAGGAATTTTCCATCCCTGCGAACACATATGCAAAGCCTTAGAAAAAAAAAAGAAGTATCGGTCATAGCCAAGAGAGAAGAAAATTTTATATTGTTTAATATAATAAAAAGCAAGACCGAAATAATGAAAATATTACACGTCTTAAAATGCAATTCTAACAAATATTATAAGTTATGAGGCACACGCCATGACACATATTTCATAATATATGTAATATCAAAGTAGCAAAGGACGCAACATGCACTGCGGCCTGCATATTATATATGAATAAATAATGGTATAATACTTCGCCCTATACAAACAACACGGAGAGTTGAGTTTTTTGTCACAATGACGGAAAAAGTGATGAAATAGTAATTAACTGCCATGAGCTGTTAAAATTTCTGTTCAGGACATTGATTAAGTTGAGACGAAGTGACAGTAGTTGTTCAAATTTGTTCCACGAATTTCGACGATTGAATTGGAAAATTAAGACAGGAGAATCACCAGAAATGGGAAAGGTTATACAAATCGGTATATTAAAAATATATGGTAATTTAAAAAAAATAATTCACCATAAATGTAGAAGCAATATGAAAATGATCTTTTCGAGGAAGGAGCTTGAACCCCAGCCGGAATCAAGTTGTACAAAAGAAATGGCCTTATTGCAAATAACCTTCCTTTTTATTGTGAAAATGTTGTCCACCTCCCACACATAAGACATCTTAAACTTGAAAAGTTCTAATTTTTTAATTTTTTTTTTAAATTTCCTTTATTTTTTCCCAATTTATATATTTGACATTACAAGTTTTATAATAATAGGAAAGGGAACCCACTAAGGCGCAGCCTGTGCGTGGGTAATATAAGTTTATACATTAGATTTTTGTACCTTAAAATAACAGTAAGCATAATAAAGAAAAACGGTAGGACTATAATTAAAGTTAGTCTAAAAGATTGTGCAAGAGGTGCATATTAAAAATAAATCAAAGTAAAAATAAAGATTGTAAGATAATATATATGAATTAAAAGAACACAAAATAAAATAATAATAGCTATACAGAAACAAAATAGAAAAAAGTAAAATTAAATGAATAATCCTTCAACATTTGCATTGTACAGCCACAACTTTAATTCTTTTTGGTATTGCGCTAGTTTAGTTGTTAATTGAATTTTTTTTTGGTAAGAGATTAAAAGTGCGAGGTCCAATAAAGCTACTGTGAGTTTGCAATGAAATTTAACACTTTTAAGAAATTCGTGTTTTTTTTATTGGACGGTGACCTTGTTATTGAGTACCTTGCTGGAATCAGCATAAACCACAGAAGTTTTTATTTTTTTAAATTGTGATTCAACTTTCTTTGGTTCAAATTTTTGTGTCTTCTTCATTCGAATGTTAGGTTTTATTTTTAAATAAATAAATGTTATTACAAAAAACTAGATTATCTATTCAAATATATTGATAGTCAGGTCATCCCCACCTTCCTCTTTTTCATCCTCTTCACTTGCCCATTAACTTTAGTCTCACAACATACCCCAATTTGGGAATGCCTTATTCTCACTGACTCCAAACATTTGGGAGCAGTTGGGTTTACATAAAAAAATCTTATGCTTAACTTCATATAGTTCAATTATTCAATCATAAAATGACAAGTGCTCCACATTTTCCGCCCCGGGAACCATTTATTTCGCTACTTTTGGTGACTTATAGGGGTGACTTTGACCTCACCGACCTCTTGTTTTCACACCACTCGTAAATATCAACAGCTTTAGGTCATTGGGACCATGGCATACTCATTTGATGAACGTTGTGTGGCTGGATGGAATGTGTGAGGGAATGGGAAAGGATTTCAAACATTGCTTTTGATGCCATTTTTTACCCGGACATTTGGTTATCTGGTTCCCTGCAATCTAATTTATATATTTTTAGATTCAGTCGATTATGACGTAGGTAGATTCTATTATTCAAGTTCGAATGGTCCACCATTTTATGCAATGTCAAGGTTTCTCAAACTTTTTGATGAAGAGACCAACTTTTCTTCAAAAAAAAACACAAATCTCGAAAATCGAATTGCTTCTTTAAAAACATTTTATATTTGTTTAAACATAAATTGAAGATGACATTTATAACATTGTAAATGATTTATTATAATTTTTTTTTATTATAACATTATTGTTTATTACGTTCAGTGATTGTCAATTAGGTACATGGTTCGCGTTTTTCCAGGCTAAGCCCCCTGACGACTCCACCCGTGGAGCGTTCGCCCGTGATGTGCCTGACGCTCCAGGAGATAGTGCTCATCGGCAGCTGCGCCGAGCAGGTGAAGTTCTCCGAGCTGACCATGGACATGTTCCGCATGTTGCAGACCCTGGAGCGCGAGCCGCAGGAGGACTACAACCACCTATACGACACGTCGCCTGCTGCCGCGCCCAGCAGGAACTATGCCGGGATGCCGACGTCCAAAGGTCAGTCATTTTATTTATCATCGTTGAGATAGTCTATATTTACGTCACCACGTATTAATGAATACTCTACCATTCGTTGAACTACAACCTCCAATAACAATAACCTTTATTCAATAACATCATCTACAATAATCTTCAATATTCTCCATCATATTAATGAATATCTAAGATAATCATAGCCATTAAATGTAATAACACAATTAATCTTATTAATAACACGATAATTATCACAATCTTTTTGACCATAAAATTATCACTACCCCGTTGTTAACACAACAAGCATCATAATCATTTGTAATATACACCACAATCATCATCCTATTAATTTACACCACTAGTATCACCTTTCCTAACCCTAGAATGATCACCATCCGCTACGTTAAAACATCAAAAATTACTATCCTATTAATTAATACGACAATCCCAATCCTACCGGCTGCGCCAATGTTATTTATGTACGAGTGTAGGGTTTAAGAAGAGCTTAAGTCTTATGTACATAACGTATTTATTCAATACTCGATCTGAAGAAGAAAATGAATGCAGATGATACCGTATATAAACCTTGGACTGTTGCTGTCTCACTCTAATACTGCTTAAGACAAACTAACAATTTAATTATCCCTCAACAATCATCACCATCCTATTCATTAACACCATAACTTCGACTACCATAATACGGACATGTGTCTAGTGTGGTAGTCGTAAAGCATGTAAAAAACTGTAACAAATATATTTTACGAATAAAGGAAAGAAAATAAATAACAATAAATAACTCACGGCTTTTGACAGAAACGCGACACAAGACTCAAATTAAGATGAGTGATACCTACGGACGTTATTTATATTTAAGATTAATAAAAACAGTTCCTTACCATTAAAATATTTTATGTTTTTACGTTTTTCAACCATAATATTCGTTGTAAGCACCAGATTTTATTTTTCTACACGATAAATTAGTATCTTCCCGAAGGACTCCTCTAGAAATAACTGCGATTTTAGTAATACGTTCAACAGAAATAATTCAAATAGTTAGTAGAAATAATTCTCTAGGCCTGCTAGGGCAAATTCGATAGTCCATTACGCAGGACCTCGCGCCGAATATTGTTTGGTACACAACTTTATTATTTGTGTCGTTAAAATTACTACTTTGTTTGAGAGATTTGCTAGTGCAAATTCAATCGCAATTAAGTCTAATACACCGGGCCGCCCGTCGCATAGTTTTGTGCATGACTTCTTCACTTACGTCGTTAAGATTTCGACTTTACTTTTTTCTCGTCTTAATCCAACAATCATTACCTACATATATTCGTTGCCACTGCAAACATCACCATCCTATTATTTAAGACCCCAATCATCATCTCCCCTTAATCCTGTAATCATCACCATACTCTTGATTAACCCTACAAACTTTGCTATCATATTCATTAACACTACAATCATTACAATCTTAATTAAGAAAAATTACGAGTATTATCATCACAAACATATTAAATGACACCGAACTAATTATGGTGATGTCTCGTCCCTATTGGACGCCAACCTTATAGGAACTTCAGCTTTCCTGTCGGAACAGACCTAATTATCTGTCACGCGTGTAATATTGACCGATCAGGTAATATTGAGGTTTATGGAACACCATCATTCCTGAAAATTATAGTAAATTACGCCTAGTAAAATATGAACAAACCAACTCCGCTAAAACACGCAGACTGCATTTTAAACATTGAAAAAATCATATCCGTGCTAAAAAAGGGTGATAAAATTACATCGAGTTAAAACAACGTTATCTACGAAGGTGCAACTTTACAGAAGACAACACTTTTATATGTATAGTGCAAAGTAAATTTTATTTATAAAAATCATACTCGTTAAAAAAAGGTCGATACAAATACATCAAAGTAAAACAACGTTATCTACGAAGGTTCGACTTTACAGGAGACAACACTTTTATATGTATAGTCCAAAGTAATTTTATTTATAAAAATCATACCCGTTAAAAAAAGGTCGATACAAATACATCGAAGTAAAACAACGTTATCTACGAATTTGTAACTTTACAGTAGACACTTTTATACGTATGTATAGTCCAAAGTATATTTATTGTTTAACCGGTATTTATTGAGGCTCCTGAAATGATGCTAGCACTTTTGTATATTATTATTTAATGAGCAGGCAGAATTCACAAAAAATTTAATGGTAATTGAGTATAATATGTAATAATGCAGTATACAGGGAATCCATAAAATAATATTCCAGTTTCAATGGTATATTTTAAGACTCTGAAAGTCAAATGTTGGAGCGGGAAGATTACTTTCTTGATAGTGTGGTGTTCAATGATGAGTCAACTTTTGATGTAAGTGGGAAGGTGCTTTTTGAAAAAATATTTTACCCCAAAATTGCAATTCTGTTATTTTCCTAAAAAATGTCAAACTAATCTTCCTTGCTCCACATGATACTGTAATAAAACAGAATGACTACTACGAGTTATCAGAAATATGATATATCTTATCTGAAATATTTTTATCCCACGCTGAAAAGGTTAAGATCACATTTTGTTGATTCACTTGACACCGAATTCGTAATAATAATAAAACGAATGCGAATTACTTTATAGGTAAGATTAAATGAGTTTATTCGCTAAACCCTATGCTTTAAAATGCTGACAAACTGCTTTGGCAGTTTAGCGGGTATGAATAATAAAAAATAAAAACAATTTTTGCAATTTTTCATTTTTGTAAAATCCCAGAAACTTTCAAGCTAATCTTTCATTGCTAAACATAAAACTGAGACATAATAAAGCGTAGAAACTTTACGAATTCAGGTAAAATCCACATCAGTCCAAACCCAGCAGTTGAATAGTTCTCTAGCTTGGCGCACGGTCAGATTAGGCTTTCTATTTCAATGTGGATAGTTTTCACCGAGTGCAAAATTCGATGAGCGACTTCTGCTTTTGTAAAACTATGGCCGGTTGGATTTCGATGAAACCAAACTTTTGCTGTGTGTTCGTCTGTCAGTTTGCTCTGTAGGCCGCCGGCTGCATGTTTTAAGTTGTTGTTTTTTTTGCTATACAACAACAACTGCTACAACATGCTATTTAATTTAATTGTTTTTATTGTATTACCTATTTTTATGACTATTTTATTTTTGATTTATATTTTAATTTTATGTTTAGGTACCAGCCTAATTTTTGTTTTCCCTTTGTTTTATCTTATTTCCATTTTTTTTTTTCTCTTTGTTTTATCTTATTTCCATTTTTATAATTTTTTACTTTAATTTATTGTTTCCCTGTTTTACTGCATTTCATGTAATATAGCAGACTGGGATTGCACTATCCTCCCAGTCCTGCTGGATTAAAACTTAAATAAAATATACGCAGCAGTGAGACTTTTTGTAGGACTCGTGATAAAAAAATGATTATGTGGGGAAGCTCATCATATTTGAAAATTAATAAAATAATAATCAAGAAATAAACACTGAATATATGAATATACCTACGTGATCTCCGGAAACTAGTGGTACAAGCGGGAAACTAGCGAATCTATATCACATATGGATTCAAATACTGTTTAGGATATAAACTCTGAATATACCTACATCATCTCCGGAAACTAGTGGTACAAGCGGGAAACTAGTGAATCTATATCAAATTTGGTGTCAAATACTGTTTAAGATATAAACACTGAATATATGAATATACCTACATGATCTCAGGAAACTAGTGGTACAAGCGGGAAACTATTGAATCTATATCACATTTGGAGTCAAATACTGTTAAAGATACAAACACTGAATATACCTATATGATCTCCGAAAACTAGTGGTACAAGCGGGAAACTACTGAATCTATATCACATTTGGAGTCAAATACTATTAAATAAATAAATACTAAATATATATGAATATACTTATATGATCTCCGAAAACTAGTGGTACAAGCGGTAAACTAGTGAATACATATCACATTTGGAGTCAATTTTATGGTATAACCATTTTTTGATTTAAGCTTTCTTTTTCGAATAAATCGAGTCTGAATTTGGAATTTTTAGATCATAGTTTTTTTTTTAAATCGGTCGCTAAGGGTTACATTCAGCTATTTTTTGTCTTTTAAATAGCGTAGACCCGGCTCCAAAAGTTTGATTCAACTCGGATTAAAAATAATATCGAAATGCTCAGATCTGTAATTTATTTATTTATTTCGCCCAGAAGGCTTTTACATGGTTGGTAGTATAATTTTAATTTGACGGATACTTTGAAACATAAAAAATAAGAATAAAATTACATTTTATAAAAGCTATGCAACAAGTCATACAAACACAAGAAACAAAAACAGAAAATTACAGCTATTTGTAGGTTTACATGATGTGTTTAGGAGTATTGTTGAAATAAATGTTTTAAATGATCCACAAAACTTGCCAAGTTGGTATTGAATATATCAACATCACCCAAGTAATGATTTCCCATGGTGTGAAGTCGTTGTATCGGAGAGTGGGAAATGTAGTTACGCTTATGTGTGCTGCTGTAGAATATTGTATTTTATCGTGTTGTTACTGTGGGTGTATGAATTTTTATAAGTTGCAGGAGTTCACAACAGTCGAATTTAGAGTTAAGTATTTTGAATAAGAACGTTAAATCGTTTTTTTTACGTCTATCATCTAATGTATGTATTTTAATAATAAATTGTATTTTAAGTCTTCGACATGGATATTTAATGTAAAATTTATAAAACGTAGAACTTTTTTTGTATTCGCTCAATGTTGTTAATGTGAATTTTGTTAGATGGAGACCAAACTACTGAGTTATATTCAATTAGACTTCTTACTAGAGATACGTAAAATAGTTTAATGGCTTGTTAAAGTTTTTTTTTAATTGCTAATTAAAGTTTTTTTTTTTTTTTTTTTTTTTTTTTTCAAAAGAAGCAAACACATTGTGACTTGACATTTTAAATAATAAAAAGGGAAACACTTTGTTTACAGTCACTTTATTGAAATTTTTAACGTCTACCGGTTTCGGTACCTCCGTACCATCATCAGGACAGTTATAAAAAATACTAACAAATACAGAATAATACACATATATATAAACAAATAGTTGAGAGAGAAAGAGATAAAAAACAGAGAGAGACAGTATCAGTTGTGGGCGGGAAGTGGGGGAGGGGAGTTAGGGATAACAGGAAACATATTTATTATAGGGCTGAACGTTAAATTTAGTTGATTATTGATAATTTCAGCCTTTGAATTGACTGATTTTTTTGAAAATGAGATAGGTTTACGACTTAATAACTTGGAAGCGTTTGAAATAAAAAAAATCAGTCAATTCAAAGGCTGAAATTATCAATAATCAACTAAATTTAACGTTCAGCCCTATAATAAATATGTTTCCTGTTATCCCTAACTCCCCTCCCCCACTTCCCGCCCACAACTGATACTGTCTCTCTCTGTTTTTTATCTCTTTCTCTCTCAACTATTTGTTTATATATATGTGTATTATTCTGTATTTGTTAGTATTTTTTATAACTGTCCTGATGATGGTACGGAGGTACCGAAACCGGTAGACGTTAAAAATTTCAATAAAGTGACTGTAAACAAAGTGTTTCCCTTTTTATTATTAAAGTTTTTAGTTGTTCTTAATACGAAGCCTAGTGTTTTCATGCCTTTGTTCACAATTTGATGTATATGATTGGTGAAACTTAGTTTTTCTTCCAAAATAATTCCAAGATCTCTCATTTCCGTGACTCTTTCTAAAGCTATGTTTTGATGGAATATTCGAATAAAACAGTGATGTAGATTCACAAGTTTCACGTTTATAATAATCTAAAGACACCTTCTGATTTTAAAATTGCCAATTTTCAACTTTTCATCTTCTAAACCTCAAAGGTGCCAATGAATTTGATTTTCTATTCAAGAAAGATTTTTGATCTGAAGTCAGGAAAAATTGAGCTTATTGATGTACCTCTTCAGTGATTTCGTCACAGTTAGAAAAATTGTTCCACGTTGGTCTCCGGTAACTGGAACCACAGTTGAAACCCATTTCATGTATCAACCATTCAACACTTATGCACTCCTTTCCTACTGACCAGGGCCGACGCTGAGCCAAACGGCGCCTGGCGCGAGTATAATATGGCAAATAATGGCCTTGGTATGTGATTATTAATTGACAATATTCGGATGTTTTGAAAGATATCTCAATGGCGATTTTTTTTGGACTGTTATATGCTAGGTATTATCAGTGCTGCTCCAATTGTGCTTGCATAGGGCTGGCCCTGCTAATTTTATAAATAGAATAAGGTATCATCCATTCGATAATCTGATTTTAATAATTAAATGCCATTTCGGTCAATGGAACAGGTTGACAGAAGCACCAGTAAGTGTCGAATTGGTTCCTACGCTATTAGCTGCAATAATGTATTTTTGATTTCTTATTTATTATTCATTCTATCCTCCTATCCCTGCAGCGAAACGGTGTGATGGTTACTTATTTATGGAAAATCTAACTTAAATATTAACGACTAAAAATCTCCACTTTCAAATACATGCATTTTGCCGACATACGTTTGAACTTTAGGATAGTTATTAAGGATTATTTTAGATGTACAGGGATGAAAGGGACGTACTTGAATTACTTTAACCAGTGATACCTAGCATTATTTGGAGTAAAAAATGTCAACGTATTTTGGTCTCCTCTGACATTTTTTATGTTTTTTTTTTTTCATAAAAGGGTCGATGTGGTGGGTTAGGCGGTTGGAGAGGATTTAAAAAAAATTCTAAAAGGCACCGGAGACCATAATTTCATTTTTATTTCTTACTCCAAATAATGTCAGGAATCACTGGTTAAAGTAATACCAGTAAGTCCCTTTTAATACCCTATATAAAAAAGATAAAGTAATTTATTCAACTAACTCCTTTACATAACAAACTGACTATGCCTTAGATATTATAAAAATATTTGTTTTTTAATTATTGCATAAAATTTTACTCTCGTTGATTTGTGTAATATAAATAGAAAAACTAATAAATAATATTTTCTTAGTCCTTCTCAACTAAAGATCTTGTGCTGTTCGCCTCAGCTAGGTTTTGGATGGAGGGTTTTCATAGACTTTTATGACAATGATTTATTTTTAAATACTAGTCATTTCATTTTCTGATGATTCTTTTAGCCAAGATTTGGTGTACTTAATTCTAGTTATTAATTGACTTGCTTTGTTTGATGCCGGGTGTGAGTTTTTTTTTAATGTTTAACTTCTTTTGGCGCGCCTAGTGGGTAAAACAGATTCTTGCGTAGCAATTGTAGGAAATCAGGACGACGCTCTTGCCCGGAACGACGCATAATTCAGCCATCGTCGGTTTTTTCCACCTGGCCGCCAAAACTCTGTGCGTGGAAGGCCGATTCTTCGGCCTGACGCTTCATTCGCCTATATCGGAGTGAATTTAAGAACAAGAGCGTGGTTTCGAGCGCCACGCCGTTATCGTTTCTTAATACATCGCAAGTGTGTATTGATTTTAAATATGAGTGACGGTAACATTTAAAGTGATAGTGAAAATGAAAAATCATCACAAGTAAATACACTGCTCCGTGTTAAAAATAAAAACCAGTTTAGATGTTTCACATTTGCCAGGCGACCCGTTACGGCAACTGAAAATTCAGAGGTTCTTTATCCATAGGTAGTAAGTATTACACGTAGGCATATCTAGCTTTTCTATTTGCTTCACTCTGGTTTTAATTATGTGAGATGTGGCCCCTTTGTCTCTTTGAAATGTTGAACCATTGTCATATTTTTGTCATAGATTTTTTGTATACTTTTAACTATTCAAACATTTTTGCTGTTGACGCTTGAGGCCCAGCGGGTCATGACCGACCTTGGGATCGACATTCTGCTCATTCAGGAGCAATACGTTTGGCAAGGGAAAACACCTGGTATCATTAGTCCAGGGGTGGTACTTGAAGTAGACAGCTCTCCCGGGGCGGGTGTTCTGGTCAACACTTCGTTGATTAGCCCCCTCCTTCTCGAGGGACTGTCGAACGAATATCAAACCTGTGTTTCCTTTAAATTTGGCGATACTGAGATCATCGTGATATCAGTATATTTTAAATATGTTTTTTTTAAATTTTATTTTTCTTTTTATATTAACTCCACACAGGAGGCCCTGAAGAAAATAATTTCCCTAAGGGCCTATGTCATCTTTGGGGATGCTGTGTGGAGGGTGTTTTTGTGGAGAGGAAGGAGTGAACATGGGTCTTGAAGAGTCCCATGTTGTAGGAGGGAGGAAACACAGAGGCCAGCAGTTCGTTCCACAGCCGAGCTGTTGAACTTAAGAACGAATCGTAGAAGCGACCCATGCTCATTGCTCATGTGACAAATGTCAACCGTGTACAAATGTTGGGCGCGCGTTTGGCGTGTATCCCGACTACGCACCGGTGCCGAAGGGATCAATGACGCTAGTTCCTCAGAGCATCTTCCATTGTAATACCGATAGAACAAGGACAGCATACCTACCTGACGCGTGTGCTCTAAAGATTGCAGTCCGTTTGTTAAGATTGGGGAATCTATCAAACGGACCGCCCGTTTTTGCACAGAGTCAAGGGTTTTTTTCAGGTATTTAGGGGCTCCGGACCAGAGATGGCTGCCAAATTCGACAGTAGGGCGCACTTGCTATTTGTACAGGGTCAGCAGTTGTGTACTATTAAAGTATCTGCGGGCCCTGTACAGTACGCCCAGCTTCTGAGAGGCCAACTTTACTCTGGCTTCAATGGAGCCCCCGTACCTGAGCTGGTCACTTATAGTTTTTTTTTATTTATTTTTTTTTTTTTATAAGGTACAATATTTTTTACAATTCAAGGTTTTCAGTAATGTAGGCCTCACTGGGTGGCTTGCCCGTGCTGAGGCCTAGTTACACCAAGCATATCAATGGAAGGCCTGTTCGGAAGATTGCTTCCGTTGAAGGAGACTAGATTATCATTTGGATCCCTTTTAGACGTAATCAGACAGGATTGGGTCTTTGAAACATTAAATTCGACGAGATTATTTTTACACCAGGAGGAAATACTCTCGAGATAACCGTCCATTCTCTGCTTCAAAGCCCTCCGAGCCGTTGGAGTTTGTGTGCCCTTTGGGGGCTTGTCAAACAAAAAGCTATCATGAACTGTACTGTCATCCGCGTAACAATGAATCGGTGCACATGTCAAAAGGTCATTGATGTGCAACAAAAACAAAGTCGGAGACAGAACCGATCCCTGTGGGACTCCAGCATTTATAGAGTGTGAGGACGAGGTGAAACCGTCAGCAACCGCCTGAATCGACCTATCCCTTAAAAAGTCAGCAATCCACGTACACAGGGATGCGGGAAGTCCGTAAGAAGGCAATTTGTTGACAAGTCCTCGGTGCCAGACCCGGTCAAAGGCCTTGGATATGTCTAGTGCGACCGTTTGGGTCTCACCGTGACGTTCCAGGCACCGCCCCCAAACATGCGTCACATACGCGAGAAGATCACCGCACGAGCGGTTTCGCCGGAATCCATATTGACGGTCGTTGATAATTTTGTTCTTCTCGAGGTATGTGAGCAGTCTGTCGTTGATCACACGTTCCATCACTTTGGACAGAACTGATGTGATCGCTATGGGGCGGTAGTTGGCCGGGTTGGAGCGGTCACCTTTCTTGGGAATAGGGTGAATGACCGCTTTTTTCCAACCAGAGGGCACAGTGCCACACTTCAGGGACATTTTGAAGAGGTTTTTCAAAACTGGAACTATTTCCGCAGCATACCTCTGCAATACCAGGCCAGGTATTTCATCAGGTCCACTAGTTTTGTTAACATCGAGCCCCCGTATAACGTGGAGTACATCCCGATGCCGGATCCTCAGCTTTTTCATATAGAAGCCGCAGTGAGGAACCGACGGCGGAACAGCACCTCCGTCGTCGAGGGTCGAGTTTTCCGCAAACATTTTCCCTAATAGGTTAGCCTTTTCGGTTGCGGTATTTGCTAGTGAGCCGTCAGGTCTGGTGGCAAACTGGGTTTGCAAAAATTCCGACCTATTGAGCCCGCAAGCGACCAGAATGCTCTGCTGCCATGCGGGCAGGCAGCCAGCTTTTTGCTGATCTGCAGGTCGTGTTCGAATTTTGACCTATTAATGATTCTCTTGCATTCCTTTGCCGATTTGTTGTATGCTGATCTACTTTCGGGCGTTCGAGATGTGTTGAAGGCTCGGTAAGCCGCGTTTTTTCGTCGAACTGCTTCGGAGCATTGTCGACTGAACCACGGCTTTGAGCCCACACCAGTTTCTTTAGTAGTCGATTGTATGAAGCCATCCATCGTCGATTTGATGACTTCACCAATCTCCTGGGCACATCTTGAAGGGTCCGAAGTCCGAAGGGTAATATACTAACTAACTTAACATAAGTAAAATGTATAATATACCACATATGTATATATATATCACCGACATGTCATTTGTACCAATTATTGTATTAACTTGTATAACTTGTACAGGGTTTTCCAATAAGAGGTGTTATTTTGATATTCAATCGTAAAAGATCAATGGTTTCGTTGCTTGTGTGGCACGTAGCGCCGTCTTGTTGAAAGTCAATGTTGTCTAAATTAATATCACCAATTCCGACCATAAAAAATCATTAATCATCTCTCGATAGCGCAATCCATCCACCGTAACTGTTGCTCCAGCCTCATTTTCGAAAAAGTAAGGTCCAATGACTCCGCCGGACCATAAACCGCACCAAACAGTCACACTTTGAAGATAAAGAGGCTTTTCAACAATAGTTCTTGGATTTTCCGAGCCCCAGATGTGACAATTTTGCTTGTTGACGAAGCCACCGAGGTGGAAATGGGCCTCATCACTCAAGATGATTTGCATTTGATTCACTCAAGTGAATTTTAATAATTTCAATGCGTTGTTGAAGCGTGTATTGTTCCATTTTTATTAATAACGTAAATTCTACTTATCAAATGTCAAAAAATGACAGCTTCAAAAGTAACATCTACCGAAATAGCGGGCTATTCAAAATAACACCTCTTATTGGAAAATCCTGTATAACTATTCTCGTCTATGTAATTATGTACTGTTTGTTTCTGCAATAAAAATAAAATAAAAAATAAAATTTTGACAGCGTAGATCGTCGTATCGATACTGCTTAGTAGACGATGTCGCTGTACTATAACCCATTTGACTCAATTTACACTTGCACCTATGATAAATTTAGCATCCGGCACTGAAGCGTTAACTACTCATTTAGGTTAGGTTGGGTTCCTCATTGTCTTAATCCCGAAATATATTATTGATGACGGATGACGGTTGCTATCCTCAATTAAATAGTAATAACATAAAAGCACACTAAATAATAATAATCAGTACGTCTTTCGCTGCCCATATTAATATTACCCCGTCCAATTGTATTTGATTGCTTCCAGTACATAAACACGGTGCATTACAAATTCTTTTGATTGCGACGATTATTTTAATTCTCAAATCAAGAAGTATACGCATTCTAATATGCATTTCCAAACAATTTAAATATTTTATTGCCCGCCATTATTTAAGCAACCATTTTTTATAGTACTACCTATCTATATTCAACAATGAAATTATCGATTCTTTTATCGATTATCGATCGATATCGAACGATGTCGAATTATCGATTTTTTTAGGTATCTAGGTGGTGGTGGGCGATGTACGTCTGTTTCATCCACGAATGACATGATTGTTTGATGACCGACCCCTGGTCCCCCGTCAGTTGACCCCCCGTCCCCCGACATTTCATGCTTCGGTTAATTGATCCCCTTAAGTTTATTCGAGTATTTTATATTCTTAGCGTAGATAAGATACCAGCATCAGTGACAGATATAAATACATATTTACAAATAAATATATGTGTGTATTTATAACTATAATCCTTTTAATAACATACCAACGAGAGAGAAAGATTTCGGCGTTTTACAACCACCGATTTATAAAAGAATAAGGTTGGTAGGTTTTTGTAGCGAACTTCTCAATGAGCCTCACGGCTTGTTTCGTACTGTCTTTGAAGGACATATCGATTACAACGTCTATTTCCACAGCCAGGAGAAGTATAAAGGTAGGCTGAGCATTATCCATTTCACCGTGAACAGTAAGCATAGTGCCTGTCGCTGCACCGTGCTCACTGCGTATCTGCCGGTCTACCCGCTGTGGCAGATACAATAGGCTGTCTGGTAACGGAGATGTCAAGCGGGGTGCGCCACAGGTTGTTCTGATATTCTCGTGGCCTCTTTCATATCCGCCGCCTCCACACTCCGCCCCCTCTCGGACGTATTAAAACATCTTACCAATGGCTTGCAGTGACGGTTTTCCGATGTATACAATTATTCAGAGCTAAAAGTTTTACGGTTGGAAATATATTTTTTTAAGGATCAATGACCTCCGTTCGGTTTTCACTTAAGTGGACTAGATTCCTGCTTGAATGGGATATAAATTACGTTATGAGTAAGAAAAATACACACAATACGTGGAAATATAATTTTGAAATAAAACAACCTGTAAATAATAATGATTTTTTGCATTACTACAATCTATTTTTAAAATTATTTTTGACTTAATTTTATTTTGGTTTGACTGAGGGTTGAACCTTTCTACCCAGGAACTGAAATCAACAGTTCTTTCGAATTTCAAAAAATGCGTTTTATGTTTTCGTGTACGTACGTGATTGCCACCAAACGCAAACGATATAACACATTGTCATCGACAACGAGTCTATCTAACGAGATTCATCTCGATCGGAGGTCTCAAGGTGGATCAATTTCCACTTCCAAGATTTGCATTAATTCACAAAAACAAAAGTGAAATTCGCTGTGTAGAAGGGCAGGTACTTTTAAGGAAATGAAGGAGAGGATGTTAATGTAGGAGAAAAGGTATGAGGGGTGGGTAGGAATCTAGAGATCAGTAAGTCCATGAGTGAAAGACGTATGAATAAACAGGTAGGATAGGTCGATAGAGACCAGCTGGTTAAAGGGTCTCCCCAAACTAAACTCTCCTGATTTGGCCCGCTCCGCAGCTGATCTGAACACACCTCCCTCAACGAACCCGGAACCCCTGCTAAGTCACTAAACATAGCAAATCGCTTGGGGTGGCCTATGGCAGACGTATCGGTTATACAATACAAGATTCCCGGGGTGGCGGTATCCATACCCGCCTCCTAAATTGATAGAAATTGTGAACATCAGTTGATTTTTATTAGTTGATTCGTCTTTCTTCAAATCAGACAAATCTCATTTTTTAATATAAACTTAAAGGAGCCCCAATGTCTGTGATGTCGGTGAAGTTATGGTCGTAAAATCTAAGCGGAAATCTGCAGTGATTGGCCGCTCATTGTACCTTTGCACAGAATACGTCCAATATACTTTTACTTGCAGGGACTGTGACTGTGACTGGAATGGAATAACTTCAAAATCTATTTCGATAATATTATTTTGGAATGTTAAAAGAGTTTTCCAGAGTTCGGGTGGGGGGGGGGGGGTGGAGTGGAAACCATTAGGGGAACTACGAATGTGGGCTAAATACTGTAGAAATTGCATCACTTTTTCTATGTATTGGATCATACGGAACGATAAACGAAATGTGTGATTTTTTTAAATCGGCTTCCTACGGTGTTATAAATTCAAAACACAATTTCTTCTGTGAATCGTTAGGACGGTTTCAAGAATTTTTAAATCAATTAAACATATGTACGTAAATGCCATCAACGATATAATTAGTAGATAAATGCTAGAAGAAAATAATGTGAATAATCTAGACACTTCTAAATTAGTTTTGAAATGAATGCAGGCTTTGTAGGTAGTAGTTAATTTTTCCACAATACAGGAGAATATTTTCTAAATTTTTTTACATTACTGAAGGAATTAACCATCAGAATGATTCTGTGGGCGTGTCTGTGTGTCCGAAGAAACGTAGATTATATTGTACTTCTGGATAGATTGTTCAAAAAATTTCAAGCAACCAAATTCTTTCATTTATAGGTCGAAAAATTATTGTAAATCATAAAAAATTATTATAAGCAATAATTATTAGCCTGAAACACAAATATAAATTGAAAAAATGTTCCGGGAATTAAAAAACCTGACGGAAATTGAACCCGCACCTCCTGATTGCCTGTTAGGTGCACGGAACCACTGTGCTACGTCTGCTTATTTTTAACCGCCAAATAATTCTATAAATACTAGTACAGGTTTTTCCAATAAGAGGTGTTATTTTGAATAGCCCGCTATTTCGGTAGTTGTTACTTTTAAAGCTGTCATTTTTTGACATTTGACAAGTAAAAACTACGCCATTAATAAAAATGGAACGATACACGCTTCAACAACGCATTGAAATTATTAAAATTCACTTGAGTGAATCAAATACAAATCATCTTGAGTGATGAGGCCCATTTCCACCTTGGAGGCTTCGTCAACAAGCAAAATTGTCGCATTTGGGGCTCGGAAAACCCAAGAATTATTGTTGAAAAGCCTTTCTATCCTCAACGTGTGACTGTTTGGTGCGGTTTATGGTCCGGCGGAGTCATTGGACCTTAATTTTTGAAAATGAGGCTGGAGCAACAGTTACGGTGAATGGATTGCGCTATTGAGAGATGATTAATGATTTTTTATGGCCGGAATTGGATGTTATTGATTTGGATAACTTTTACTTTCAACAAGATGGCTCTACGTGTCACACAAGCAACGAAACCATTGATCTTTTACGATTGAATTTCAAAATAACACCTCTTATTGGAAAACCCTGTATTTCATTTAACAATTTTTGCTTTTTGATTTTTTTTATTGCTTATAATAATTTGTTATCTTTTGTTCTTTGCATAAAATCTTGTCTTGTAAACATATGTTTACCTTTAATAAATATTAATATTTTAAATCAGTAGATATTCAAATCGGTGATCACACTTCTATGAATTTTCTGTTGAATGGTTTGATTTAAAAATTAAAAATTCAAAAATATTTATTGCACAAAAAGAGTACAAAGGGTATAGCTTATAGGTTATATACGATTTTTTTCAGCTAACCCAACACATACACATTATATTAAATAACCCAACAATTACATGTTAACAAATGAATGTAAATAAAAAATAAAAAACAGAGGTATTTAATTTATGTAAGGTATTCATTCAAGGTGTAGTTACATTTGTTTAAAAGAAATATTTTTAGTGATGATTTAAATTTAAGTATGTCGGTTATTTGTTTGATGCTACGTAAAAATAAAATTAAATAATATCAATTAATTAATATTAAACTTCGCTCATCAAAGGAAAAAAGTTTACGAGCCTGTTATTTAGATTTACATACACATATGAAAGCCATCACACAAGTGAACAAATTGGATCAACAGGTTGCAATTTACAATCCAAGTACATAGTCATGCACACATCCAGCATACATACTCCTGTTGAATTATTTGTCATTTTACAATCTGAACTGATGCAAGTGCAGTAGCAGAACTGCATCAGAATAAATTGAAGAATTTCATTGCACTACAAACTGCGCCACTTTTGTGCATGGCATTGTTTGACCTGGAATGGAAGATATATATTCCACAGATCATAAATTGTGCCAAGCTTTTGTGTAATTGGCCATTTATAAGATAGCCATTATATCCGATCAAATTTAGAAAATGGTTTAATAACTTCGATTGCATTTTATGTGTATTGTACATTGTGTATTTGGTAAAACTAATGTAATTGTAATGTATGTCGAGTGTACTTGTCATATTATAAATATTATTCTAAACAATCGGTTGTTCTAAGTCTATGTAGGGTGTCCGGGAGTAAAGCGCACATACTTCGAGTACCTCCCGACCATTCAACATAATAGTATAAGGGAAAAAGTTTTTTTTTTCATAACTTATTGAGTAAAACCTCAAATCGTTTAATTTATTTATAGAAGACAATGTTAGCGATTGCATGCTCAGATAAAACTGTGAGATCACTAGAGAGAACTACATCTTGTGAGTACCATAATGTGGTTTCAAAATTAACGCCTTTTACACACGAAACAGATTTTGATACACATTTTTATGTTTTAATTATGCGTAGGTTGTACAAATTTTTTGATAACTTATTTTCTATGCTCTATTTCTTTGAAAATACTTATTAATCTCATGTAAGCTGCTTCTTTTTTGGATCTAGATTGGTATTCTTTGATTTGTATCTTCCAAATGAGTAGTTTGCTGACTCACCTACTGACAGAACTGCCAGTTGATACTCGCTACACACGTGTAGTGGTACGCCATTACTTGACTCGAACGTTATTCTAGAAGTTTCCAAACAAGCTTCTTGGATTTTATTTTATTTTTTTTTATTTGTTTCTGTAACAACTGGAATGTTAGAGAATGTTTTATTTTCAACATTATTGACAACGTGAACGAAATGGTCAGTACAGTACCAGCAACCGCGACATCGAGATCGAATTATTTTGCCTACGTGACGCGCTTCGGGACATTCTCGAACCTTCCTTTCGTAAATCTTTTTGTTGTATTTTCTACGTTTATTTATTGTTTTCGGATGTACTATTAAAAACCGCTTCAGCCAAATTTCGTAGTTATTTATTAATAAAAAGAATACCGAACTATTAATACAATAAATACCGAATAACTACACACGTAACAATATATACAATGTATTTGTACAAACCGATTTGCGCAGATTTATCGATCGTGTTATGACAAATCCCGTTTATCTAGTTTGCACAGTTGATCAGCGACAGTTGCATTTTATATTCGATAGATCGTTCGATAGACCATCCTAAACTGCGGACGACATGTTTGTCGCGCGAGCTTCTGCAGAGAGCTGACAATCGATTCTGATATCGGTGGCGTGTGGAGACACTGGGGCCATTCGTTGTGTGCAGTTTGAAATCACTACGATATACCGTTACATGTGTAGCATGCTTTACTGGTACAGACCAATGACCAAATAAAATACCAATTGAAATTATTTGTTTTCTCTCTCCCTTTTATTATTAGGGCACTTCCTTTTCTTATTATTATCTATTCAATGGTACAGAAACGCAGTTTAAATTGCGCAGTTCACTGCGATACAGTATTATCTAATCGATTTTTAATCGAATTCAATTTATTTGATGTTTTTGACGTTTTTATGGTGACATTGTTGATAGTTTGAAATGTCAAAAACAAAACGTTACCACGTCATTATTGTTATAACCATAGTTTTGACTTCTAGAGCAGAAGAACGGGATGAGGGTGTTATGAACGAAGACATATTGACTATCAGGCTTTGTTAAGCCTGAAATTCCTGACGAAGTCTTCGTCTGTCAAATTACAAAAATAATCGAGCCTATGGTGGAACGTTTCTGTTGGTCTCAAAGCAGATCAGATTCAGATTGCTCTACATTATGTTATGCATCCAACATCGCCGGTAAATCAATTATTATATAGGACCTTAAAACAACTCTGTAAAAATATACGATGCTAGTCCTTCAAAGAGTGCGCGAGAAACGATCTTTGGTTAGAATGCAATAGACTAGATTTTGACAGCCGTCGAAGACAAGTAGGTATCAACTGGTACGACCCTGATCGACCCACTCATCCGTGTGGAATAACTTTTGACGTTTTTTCTCTAAGTATGTACCTTCGAAGAGACTCATGAATGAGAACGTCGAACGATGTATGTACTTTCGACGGCGATTGCGAGCGGCCTAGATTGGAGATTCGAGCACCTGCACAGTTTTTGTCATACATACGCAAGGATCGCACAAATAAAATGAATGTTTGTAGCATGACGCCTAGGAGTATATAGCATTTGATTTATTTGTATTGTTTGTTTCGCAGCCTACCCCTTGGAGAACGGTGACCGGCCCAGCAAGCGCGACAACCCGCACAAGTACCTATTGTACAAACCCACGCTGAGCCAGGTGCTGGTGTTCATGTCCAGCGGCTTCAAGGAGCTGCCCGTCAACGGTGCGCTGTTGCTGTATATCTCGGCCGACGGCTGCTTTTCGACTACAAAGCACCCCGAAGACAGTGAGTCGCTATTTCCATACTTACTTTACTGTTATATTTGACGTTTGGTGTTCGTAATGAATCTGGGGGTCAATGTGTCCAGGAGTGAAGGATGTTTGAATTCATCCCTCCCACTTCAGTGCAAGGCAATGAGTTGAGACAGTCTTTCTGGAGAGGTAAAAATATCTCCCTCGAGCAAACTCTCCAAATCAGTAGGTGGGCCAATGCATCCGCCGCCAAGGCCAAGCCAACCCTCACCCTCAACCCTCGATCCCGGGAACCCCTGCTTTAGTTACCACGAAGTTACCAAACATAGCGAAGCTCTTGGGGTGACGGCAGAGGTGTTGGTTTTCCAATAAATGACCCAAACCCGCCTCCCAAATTAAAAGTTAGTTGTTTTTTTCCATCATTTTGCGACAATGGATTATTGTTCATGGTATCATTTACATGATTTTATAAATACAAACGGGTTTAAAGGTTGAATGGCTACAACCAGTTTGAATTATTTAAAAAAAAAAATTAACCAAACACTCTGTATTTTTTGCAACATTCTTCCTACTATCTCCACTCATCTTTTTTTCATAAGCCCCAAATATCAGTCGGTCCTCAACCTCGCTATGAGAGATAATTTCCATTTGTCAAGTTGCTCCCTGGTAGGAGCCCTGGCAATTGAGTGATACCATTAAAAAAATACTGATTCAAATACTGAACATGGGGCCATGACGCTGTAATATTAAATGTTAGATAGCAGTTTCTATGTTTTTACGTTTGCAACATTAGTCCCGCGCAAATTTTTTGTGGTTTCATAATCTGTAGTGGTATTTTTGGAATTACCATCATGTTATATGTTTGTTCTACATTGATGTCCATTATTAAATGACAAAATTTTTTAAAAATTCTATAATTATTTTGATTGTTTGACCTGAGAAACCATTTTGCATTTTCAATGCATTTTGAAAATAGATATTTTGCATTTTGCATTTGAAATGCTTTTCTAAAAACCATTTTGCATTTTGCATTTTCAAATGGAAAAGTTTTGACCCATTTCCATTTTGCATTTCAAATGGTTTTGGATACCCATTTTGCACATCTCTGATGGTAACCCAATCACTTAGCCTGATAAAGTCATTGTTTTTTTCCCGGTGACTTGCCTGGATCGCCCGATAGTATTATTCCTAAGAACCGGGTATAGATTATAATTTGTTTCTAACCCTTTGCAATTATTCCTTCTCAATATAATACTATAGAAGAAGTTGAGAGAAAGTTTTAATCAATTTTCTCTCGTTAATAGCACTCGCCGCTGCACTTGAGTCCCCTCTATTGTTTCCCGGAAAGAAAGCCGTGGTGATTGGATTTGCGGTAATTAAATTTTCCACGAACAGATTTCTGATCGGTGAAAGAGAAAAAAATAAAGTTATTTACTTTCGCGATACTTTTCCTTCATCTCGAAGTAAAACACAGTATATTGCTGTGAAATAAATTATTGTTACAGAGAAAAGTTTGGTGAAGTAGAATATATATGGCGCGTCTAAGGTCTTGTTTGCACTTTTGACGTTGTAAAAATCAACGTTATTATTAATACTACGCCTATTATTATACTTGAATGCATTGGTAGGTGCTCACAATCGCTTACGGATAATTGAACAAACATACATTTTTAGGTACAATTTATTTATTATACACAAGGTTTGTTTCACATTTAAATGTTGATATGTATATATGGCCGGCGTGGTCTAGTGGTATACGCTTTTGACTACAGATCCGAAGGTCGCGGGTTCGAACCCGGCGTGCGCAAATAAATTTTATTTGATTAATTTGTGTTATTTCACAATAAATTAATTTAAAAATAATATATAGTATATTTGCGGCACGTTCCAGAGTGGAAGATACTCTCAGTATCGCCCTGGTGTAAGACCACCATTCACAATTGAAACGTTGCTTGAAATGGCTTTAGCCGTGATTGGTGACCAGATCTGAATAGCCAGGTACTTCCCCACCTTCCTCTTCCCCATCTCCCTCCACAATACCCTCAGCCTCACAACATACCCCAATTGGGGATGCCATAGTCTCACTGGCTCCAGACGGGAGCAGTTGGGACTATTGTGCGGTATTACTGTAAAAAAAAAAAATATATATATTAATGAATCGAGATTATACAAGAATTACACATTACACCACAGAATATTTTAAGAGCGCGGCATAAATTCATCATACGTACTTAAAATATAAGATTTTTGTTAATGTTTCGTAAAAAATCTTGAGATATTATAATTCAGAAAAACAAATAAAAATATATCATAATGCAAGTAGGCACCTTTTCGCTTGTCTGAATTTGAAAAACAGTTCTAATTTTGAAAATGGGTTCCGTGATAACTCAACACAATGACAATTCAACACACCTTTAAAAAGTGCTTTAAAGTATTTAAAGCGATGAAAAAAAAATTACACATAGACCTAAATTATTAAAACTAGTTTTTGTTTCATCACTTTTTAAAGACGCGTTGAAATGTCACTATGTTGAGTTGTCCGCTTACCAAATAATAAAAAGTTATTTATGAAGTCAGTAGCACAATATTCTTAGGACGGGTTGTTTCGGAGAATCTGAACAATTCATCAAATTTCAACGTTCATTTTCAAGTTCTGTGAAAGATTTTTTCAAGTTCTGTTTTTATTTCAGTTTTGTCAAGCAACTAGCCTACAATGATATAAAAACAGAACTTGAATAAGTCTTTCACAGAACCTGAAAATGAACGTTGAAATTTGATGAATTGTTCAAATTCTCCGAAACAACCCGTCCTTAGTGTTTTTTATACCACTGAAATTTGATAAAAAAATATAACACAAGGCGTCATTTTGTTTGTTGGCTCAATCCAAACCCTAGCGTAGCCGGGTAGTAAAGTTTGTATTTATTAAATTAATTAATTAATCAGTACTTTCGACTGACGTAAGTAATTTGTTCGCGACCTTTACGTGGAAGAGTTCTGGCGTCAACAGAAACAAATCGTTTTTATTGCGTGACGTTTCAATGACATCTAATTATCAAATTGTCATTATTAAAACCTTTGAAATTGCGTGGAGAGATGGAAGAAATCAAAAGTTGTCAGAAAACAGATTTTCGCAGGTAAATCAAGGCATTTTAAAGTTTTAATAAAAATATTACTGATAGCCGCATCCAGAATTATTATGTCACTAGCGCAGACCCGTGAAAAATCACGGGATATTATACAATTTAAATAATTTTCTTTCAAAATATTATTTCACATTTTTAATTTGATCTGAGAGGTGTATTTTATGTTTAATTTAGCCAACATTTCGACAGCGTTTCAACCGACTTTATTACTTGTCTAAATCCTTCGCACAATGAGTTACAATTTTTAAAATGATACTTAAATTCAAAGCAAATCCGACTTCTAGAGAGACACAACTAGAGTTACACACAAAACCAGAATTAGTATTTTTAAACCACTTCCTGATATCCGATCGAGCTGAAACTCTGCAGATAGACTCGTTGTTGATGACAATGCATTCTATTAACTTTTGATGGCAATCACGTACACACACGCGGACATCGGATGACATTACAGCAGTTAATATACGAAATAAATGTCTATCGTACCCATTCGGGTTGACTCCAGTTCCTGGGAAGGAAGGTTTTATCCTAGGTCCAAAAATGTTTTTAAATACACATGCTATTCAAAATAAATGTATTATTATAAATACACTTTGTTTTAAAAAAAATGGTTTGCAAAACACAAAACAAACAGAACAACTAAAAATTTAAACATTTTGGCCAACCTTTGTAGGTCAAAGGTATAAATTTATTGTATTCGCCGGCAAATTTCACATCACTGGTTTAAATCCTTTCCAACCGGATCGCATAATATAAAGCATTTTGTGTGTACGGATGTTATGATATACCTAGTATAGAGAATTTGAATCAAAGTTTGTAAAGCTGAATATCATTTAGCTGTCACCGACTGAATTATACGGCCGCTGCACAAAGGGACATGATATCTGCACTGACATTACCCACGAGTCAGATTAAAAAGAAAACGGTATAAGATAATTCAGCAATAATTTTACCAATAATTTTTTTAATCTGTTAATTCAGCAATAATTTGACCAATAAATTTGATAATCTGTTAACTCAGCAATAATTTGACAAATAAATTTTATAATCTGTTAATTCAGCAATAATTTGACCAATAAATTTGATAATCTGTTTAAAAGTGTTTCAATTTTTGCAAAAGTGTGATCAATTTTACCCCTAAGGATCAACTGAGCTTATTTCGGGCAATCAAAGTTCAAAACTATTCTGTCTATATTATCTATCTCAACCATCAAATACCCTATATTATACTATTAATAATACCTTCAAAGTTTGACGTTTCCCATACATTCTGATGGCAACACGCTACACTAGCGCCTCGTAGCGGCATGAGTTGAGCGCCTTGGTTTACTCTAAAATATTAATTTTATTAATAAAATAAATTTGTATTTTATTAATAACTTATAAAAATCCGAAAAAAATTAGATAACCCACGTATATAAAAAATATTGTATTTAAACAAAAAATCAGTGCGGCTATTAACTCTGTCTTTGATGGTTAAAGGTACTAAAATGCTTACATTAGTGTGAGAAATTTTAGAAAAAAAACTATATGTGAGAATATATATTTTGTATTTGTATTTTTTTTATTATTTGTGTTTTTTACAATAAATATACAATGTTTACAAGTCATACTGTTTTAATTTATACTACACTTACATTAAAAACATTTGCTTGTGGATGGAAGAGGAGTGTACATTTTCGAAAAAAATAATATAACTAGGTTACAAAGTAAAAAAATTACAAAAATAAAATGAATACAAATTATTGTATTTGGAAGGAAGAAAAAAAAATATTATGGAGGATAAATAGAGTATAGTAGAATATATAAATTAATTTCCTAATTTCCTTTATTGTATGGCAGATGTGATCTTTCCATTTTATGTTTTTATCAATGATTATTCCTAGATATGTAATTTTTAATCACGTTTGTCGACAGAAGTTAGCGTCGTTTTGTGTGAGAGAATGATCATGTAGGATTATTTGAAGATTTGGAGGTATACTGTTGGTATTTATTTCAAAGGGGATGACATATGTTTTTTTCACTATTTAACGACAGAAGGTTATCGTCAAACCATATTTTTAGATTATTTATATCTTCTGTGGCTTTTAAATTAATATTTTCCCATGTTTTTTCTTTAACTATAAGGACTTTATCATCAGCATAAGAGACAATTTTTTGGTTGAATTTTTATTTTTTATGGTTGAATAAATATGTCATTTACATATCAAATGAAAAGTAACGGTCCCAGAACTCTGCCTTGTGGGATGCCAAAATTTGACGTTTCTTGGTCGCTAGTCGTGTCATTAATTTTAACGTATTGTGGGCGATTCGTCAAATGATTTTCTATCCACTGAGCGGCTTTATTGTTGATGTTATTAGATTTTAGTTTTTTAATAAGCTTTACGTGAGAGATACTATCAAATCCTTTCTTAAGTCTATAAAGATACCTGCGCATTTATTGCCTTCATCAAGTGCTGAGTATATAAGTGATGTAACATTTGCTATTGCATCTTGTGTGCTCTTTGTTTTTATGAAGCCGTACTGATTGCGGTGTAATATTTTATTTTCCTCCAGAAAATCTACAAATTTTTTTTTCACAATCTTTTCAAATTTTTTTTGCTATATTCGATATTAAAGATATCGGTCTATAATTTGAGACATTTTGTGGGTCACCAGTTTTTTTCCGGCTTACGAATAACCTGACAATATTTGAAAATCTTCTATAGTAAACGGAAAACTTTGCTTGTGTTGTGATGGAGGACTTTCCGAGGAATTGAACACACTGACCTCTCTCTCTATATATATAGAGCGATGCCCTGGCAAGGCAAGGGTCCTTGGTTCAAGTCCTAGATGTAAACATATATTTTCAGTTTCGATTTTTCGTTTAGGAATCGCTATTATTGTCCTCAATAATTAAATAGAAATTAATAATAAAATTTGAGGTTTGACTCATTAAGTTATTCCAAAAAAAAATTATAATAGTTTGTCCAGTCTTTAGTTAGTAATAAGATAAATCAATGTAGAAATATATTATATACATATGTTAGAGGTGATTTTGTACAAAAACGGCGCTTTACAAATCATTCAAATGTTATTATTGGAGCAATACTTTATGCGATTGCCAAGAAGTCGTAACATAGAAGTGGCTGAAAAATCTCTGTCTAAAACCTAGTCCCTCTCAGCACAGGATCTCCTAAGTGAGAAGGACTTATATATATATTATAGGAAAATATTCTACGTCTTTTTCGTACTTACATTTCATGTTTTCTTAAAAAAAAGATAAGCATAGCAACTGCATTCATGATTTACTCAGCATCAACACGAGCTAACAATGCAGTGTGAAACGTGATTAAAAGTTATGGATGTTTAACTGTGTAACTAGGAGAGAAACAACGGGGAGTTATTTCATTTCAACGCAATCTTCAAAACTTCGGTTGACGTTCATTGTCGGTCTTCCCATCAATAAACGGGCAAGTTCTTCGTAATACAGCACCGGGAGGCTGCCATTCTCTTCGAAAAGGTGCGGCCCAGATGAAGTTGTTAATTAAATTTTATGTTCCGATTGCGAAGTTCTGTGACAATGCACTACATCCGCGTCAACGCTAAACAGTACATTTTCTCAACTTTATTCCATCAGCGGGTGCTAACGGTGAGTGTGAAACTTTTTAGAATTACTTCAATCATTAAGGCAAGCCTGAAGATTCCCACGAGAGTCAGATGCTACATTAAAATGTGTATACAAGACAGTTCTTAGTTCTCTTGTACTTTATTACTGATGGATAGTTTGCTTAATTTTTTTTTTTGATTTTCTAGATTCTTGTTTTCCATGAAGTGGTGAATCATTTAAATTTACTGAATTTAAAATTAATTTTATTTATACAAATAGAACGGCGTCACGTCTTCCTCACAATTTTTACTTCATATGGGTATTTAAAATGTTACCTGGCTATTATAGACTTGAGGCCTTACGTTTTCTCGGTAGGGAAATTTTTTTTACCTAAAAACCCTACTGAAATTGCATGTTTTTGAGCATCATATTCGTAAGCTTCAGCATCACGAGCAGTTGACAGCGGCCATATACTATTTACATGTCTGTTTGTGTTATGTTGGGATTGGGGGGGGGGGGGATTCAACTGCGTCTTATTGTAGGGAATTTGTCTGCATTCGTCTGTGGTAATATGGGAAATCGCAGAAAACCATATCCAGGAGTAAACGGCCGTCTTTCAACATGAAACAGAGGCGACCTTCAGTCACATCGATATATGATGTCCTGCATTTTGAGGTGTGTGGGTGTGTGTGTCTGTAGGATAGTTTGCTATTGCAATTATTTTACGTACTGCTATTTTGTAGATACCGTACAACAGTTCCAACTTATTTAATAACACCAACATAACTATTTAGTCTGCCTCGAAACAGGAATCCCTAGTGAGGAGGACTGTGAGTTAGCTGTGATACTTGTATTGAAATAGTCACAAATAAAAAATAAAACGAAAATAAAATAGAAAAAGTGCGGCGGTATATTGTGGAAGACTGCGAACTGCAACTTACCTGTATGAGTGGCTTATCTTGAGTCAAAATAAAATCAAACAGATGAGAGAAAAATCAACGGGGCAAAGTTTCAACGAAGTGTGATAACCCGATGCCGAACGAAAAAATGAATATAATTATTATGAAATTTATTTATGCTCATGGCACGACAAATACAGGAAAGAGAGAATCGTTTGGCAGAAGCAGGCGTTGAGGCTGCCAAAGTCGACCAAAGTTTTTCAAAAAAACCTATTTACTAAATTGCACAAAAGGTTCTGCTTCCGTTGATTTACAATAAGTGCACAATGGAGAAGCAACCCCAAAAGATTGTTATTATCATGTATACTAACATACTATTTTTAAGATGAAGGCCAAGATATTATAGTTGTTTCAATAATTTTCGTGACTATTTTTGGTGACAATTTTGCAGTGGACAAACGTAAAATTGAATCGAGAAATTCGTTCTTCCAACTGTTCGGGTTGTTTACATTCATATTAATCTGACGTGTACCGGCGTTGTTCGAGGACTTATATATGGTTAGGGGTAAAGAGTACCTGGGTGCATTTTTCAGGTGTTAATAATATTATTGTATTAAGTATTTGTTTCATTTAATCATAATATGTCTTCCTCTGTTCAACCTTTCACTTCCAAGTCATACATTCTCTTTACACATCTTCCTTCGTTCATCACTTTTGTCTTATTTTACCACAAATTATTATTTGATTCATGTCTTCCTCGGGCATCCCCGACTTTTCCTATGATTCACTTCATGCACTATCATAAAATCCACGCTGTTACTGTTAAAAACTGTATTAAGATGACATTAATTCGACTCCGTATCTCATTCCAGTGCAGAGATAATGCAAGTTTTTCTCGAGTGTCCCCGACATCTTCTACTATTCTAAACACTCCTGGCACTAAAAAGCACAAAATTCGAACAAAAAAAAAAAAAAAAATTATATACATAGATTGATAATTTTTTTGTATTTTATCCGCCAAGAATAGTTAATTTTCTTTACAACGGTAGAAATTTATCTGATATTATTAAAATTATGACGAACTTTGTCATCGTTTGTAGTTCAATAATATATTATACCAGCTAAGTTTCTCTTGCACATCTTTAGCCACAATTCCAAAGGGTTTTATAAATAAATCTAATACGAACTTAACCTTATTAACATACCTAACCTATCTTCGATTTGAATTTATTTTTTATAATCAGTAAGGTTATTGTTACATTTACAATACACAGTTATCTATAAACACGTTTATTTATAAACAAATTCATTATTACTTATAAACATAAATAATAGATTTAGTTTTCACTGTAAAAACATGAAAAAATAGAAAGGTGATTGGGGGCGTCTGTCTTTGAATACCTGATGTGTAAAAATTGACCCTTTACCCAATTAACCTCAGCCCTTTGCTCACAATCTCGATTACCAAGGTATTGAGATCATTGGAAGTATTCTGCTAATCATATTCTCTTTCACACTTAGTGCTTTCCTCTGCCAATCGATATCATCGTCATTCGTTAACTTGTTGATGTGTCCTAAATAATAATAAAAAAAAATACTAAAAGTTAGGGGGGAGTTAATATAGTCAACTTCTCAGACCGAAAATTTGCTCGTAAACAATAAATTGGGGTAGTGATACGCGAAATATTTAAAACGTATTTTTTAGGGTACCCCATCGAGTACAAAATATCCAATAACGAGGTGGTAGCGATTGTCTAGTCAAGGTGCCCATGATATGCACCCTCTATACAGGTATCTATTTCTTTCATCGAATAACACATTGTCGCTTACGTCAGACGTTTTGCATTGTTTTTTCCCACCAGCACGCATATTCGTCGATGCGATGGGTGCATAGTGTACAACCGTATCAAGTTACCGAAAGCTCACCTTCTTATGTAGGCTACGCGCGATTAATAATCCCCGTCTCTTTTTCTATTCCTATGACTAATGTACGCAATGTCGACGGAAATCCCGTAGCAAAATAAATTATTTTCGTTATTGAATCATTATCTTGGGAAGTGTCCAAGTCTCTCAACCGTATATCTCCGTTCATTAGTTAAAACCAGCCGAAAGTTTCCGCTCGAGAAACGCCAAAGTGAAACTCTGGCGGCGGCCAGACTTTTCTATGGCTTCCTTACGCCCATAAAAATGAATTTGTAAGGGTGGAAATATGGAAAATGTTATTCCCAAGAATACGACTCGGATTACCGTGCGCTTGCAAATCTGCACGAACTTATGATAGGTCCGTCTACGTCTACAGTGTCAACCACATATATATTATTATTTAGGTACAGCTCGTGTACAGCACAGAGTCCGGCCGGTCGGCAGTTTCTGGTGAATTAAGCGCTTTGTGGGCGACCAAATAGGTTTCGCATTCACTCCGGTGAATGTTCCCCTGACTGAATGTTTTCACTAAACTTATAACATATTAACGTGGAAACGGGGTTTATTATGTTGAAAAACTGACTGATGGTCAGACGAAAAAAGATCTTTATAAATTTGTATTTTTATGTTATACCGCACAAGAGTTTCAACTGCCTGGAACCATGGACAATGGCATATGATTGTGAGGAAACAGGAAAGAACCTGGATAAATAAACAAAGCTAAATGCTGAATCTATATCAAGTAACGTTTCAATTCTGGAATGAAGTCTCTCACCTGAAATTTTCTTTCAGTCACTGCAATAATAGAAAATGTATTTACGCCCTCCAAATTTTGCAGTAGAAAAATGTGAAGACAAATGAAATGATGACAGCTTAAATCGTTTTTTCAAGACATCCTAATTTGATGCTAACTCGTAAACTGGCCATGATAATAATCCCTTGGTATACTTGGAAATTCGTTTATAAATTACTAGCTGACGTGTACCCGGCTTTACCTTTGTGAATTGTGCTGCATTTTAAAAGTGGAAATAGTATTATTGTATTAAAATAACTATATGTTTAACTTGATCATGGCTGTTCTATACTTCTTCAACCATTCACTTACAAGTCACACATTTTCATCACACCTCTTTCTTAGTTTATCGTTTGTGCCTCATTTTACTACAAATTCTACCATTCATATCATCATGAAATCACTGTTTTTACTGTTAAAAAACTACATTATATCGACATAATTCATGACATTGCAGAAAAAATAGTTAAGTCTTCCACGAGTATCGCTAACATTTCCTACTATATACCACATTGTTATTTAAAAAAATCTATATTATATCGACTTTTATTCGACTACGTATCTCATTCGGAGATAAGAGGAAGCTGCAAGACAAAAATGTGTATATTCTTGGTACACCTTATATCGTGGGTAATAGACATTAAAATCGCTTGATAAACGGAATCTAGAAACGTTCGATTTCAAGCAAAAAACTGGTTTTTATTTATTTTGTAAATAATTTTATAAGAAAGCAAAAAAGTTAATCAAATGAAACTGTCACAGATAATCTCAGGTATAATACTGTATTTTTTTAAAGTTGATTCCTTTACGCGTTCATACATTTCTATTGAACAAATATTTTTTTAGTAGTTTGCATTTATATTTTTTTACTGAGTAATTTATTTTTTTATTTGTATTCTACTCAAGCGAAGCGATAAGAAAACCTTCAATTTATCTAAAGCATATTTTTTGGTATTCACAATGTACACCAGTTGGTTATAAAGATTAAGTTTTTCTCTGGCGTCCACGATTTTTCTACAATTCAAAATACTCTCTAAACGTAAAGAAACATTAATTTTTAAATATGTACATATATTTGTTTTTTAATTATTTGAAAACTCTTTTTTTTTTTTCTCGTTTATCGTTTAAACATTAACTATTATTAGTTGCAGTGGATGGAGCATATCGGCATTTTTAACATATATTCTATATGCCTAGGTATAAATCAAGGTTTATAGAAAACGTATTTAACAATGTTAGCTTAACGTTAGCCTAGGGTAGAGCGGTGATTGGCTAGATAATCGTGACATATATAGAAGCCCATTTTCCACTGGGTATTTGAATTTACTGCAATACAAGTGGCTTCAAGCGACTCAGAATGCATTCGCAATGATTTATTTATTATCATCCCAGGAATATTTGCAGTTTTACTTATGCATTGTGATGCAGAATCGAGGTTATTTATTGACCCCTTGTACATATCGCCTTTAGAGTCATTAAATTTTTTTAATTGAAAGTCTCGTTTAGTAAACTATCATGACAAGGATATGACCGGGAAAGTGTTGAGAATAATTGTATTTATACAAAGAGTCGCACATGGTGGTATATACTCTCAGTATTGCCTTGGTGAAAGTCGTGAAAGACCACCATTCAGAATAGAAGCATTGCTTGAAATGGCTTTAGCCGTGTTTAGTGACCATGTGTGAATGGCCAGATACTTTCCCATCTCCCTCTTCCCCGTTTACTGCCCCTTCCATACCGAAACAGCACAAACTCTTTTCATCACGGCTAAATGAAATAATAAACTGTATTTATAACACAACATTATTATACTGAAATAGTGAGAATTTCAGCATGGAATTCATAAAAAGTTTTTTTAACAACGATTCCACGCAATAGGCACCGAGAAAAATATATTCCTCTGGGCCTGTGTCAACTTTAAGGATGCTGTGAGGGTTTTTTTTTTGAGAATATGAGTTTGTGAAAATGGGTCTTGAAGAGACAAGGGATGTAGGAGGGAGGACACACGAAAATCTTTCCACAGGCGAACTGTTGAACTCAAGAACGAGTCGTAGAAACGATCCGTTCTCGTGAGATAATTAAACAAAACTAAAAAGGTCAACCAAACCAATAATGTCAACTAAAATCAAGGGTTTTTATCCAAGTATTTTGGGGTTCCAGACCAGAGGTGGCTGCCAAATGCAACAGTTGTTAAAAGTTTGTAATGGTGATGTATTCAACGTATGTAGTGGTGTGTAAAAACCAACATAAATGGGTGGAAAGATACATTTAGATAAACATGTTAAATACATTTTGTATGAACCTTGGGTACAAAAATAATTTTCCATATTTGGTGATTTTCGCAATCACTGATGGTTTTTAAAAAATCGAATCCAATATAAGTTAGATCTATACATAGAATAAATAATAACGTTATAAGTGTCTTCACTACAAATTTGAACGGAGAATAACGTTCCATTCATCCCAATAGCCCAGCGCTCCGTTTCACTTACACTCGCCTGACATTGTAGATCTCCATCTTATTTGAATTACGTAAACACAGATTTTTATTGGAAATTTGAGCTTCGATTAGGTAAATATTTGGATCACGAAAAACGCAAACAAGTTTATTCTTTATTTAAGTTAGCGAATTTGCTATTTCCAACTGCGCATATCTATGTTTAATGAAGTGATCAAATCGAATATATTTGAGTGGTATTATAATTTTCTCTCGTTTATAATATTCTTCAATATGATTCGAAGTAACAAATTCCCTCTGTTGTCATTTTGATGTTAATATTTTTTCCCAAAATATTTCGTTATGTATTTATGACACCGTTTTATATTTTTACGCATAAAATAAACAAAGATACGAGGTCAACAGAATTTTGTAAGATAAAAACATTATGAAATATGCGTGTTCATATAATTATAGACTATCAATGAACATTTCAAAAGTTTATCTGCCAGGAAAAAAACACTTAATGTACCGGACCATGCAACATATTATATTGAATTCATATTAAATTCATTTAAAAATTCATATAAATTATATTAAAGTATAGTATAGAAAAACATAATAATTATATCTTGATAATTTTTGTTTAGGGACATTTTTAAATAACAAATTATTAAAAGCAATAATCAGTCACTTGAAATATCCATACAAATTGAAAATATCGCCCGAGTAAAAATAATAGCCGCCGACGGGAATTGAACCAGCGGTCTCAGCACCTGACCGGACATTAGAAGGCGCGGGTTCAATTCCCGGGGGGTATTTATTTTTATTCGGGAGATATTTTCAAGTCGTATGGATATTTTAAGCATACACTTGATTAATGAAAATTATACATTTAGGCACACAAGCACTGCCAGCTCTACCGTACTCACAAAAAATATAAATAATAATATATTTTTTTAAATTATTGCAATAATTCAATCTACGCTTACACAAGAGCGAATCATGGCGCTGAACCGAACGCCCTACTATAACGTGTCAAAAACAATAACTAAGTATGCAAAATGACGCGCATGTTATATTCAAATGTTGACCTATTCTACACATAAACAAGTGTATAATTTGCATCGCTCATATGTGTTAGATTCGAAAAAGGCCATGCCTTCCAGTGCAAATTATAAGTGTAGTAATCAGTGCCATCTGTTGGTACCTGTATTAATTAGTACCTACAAAATTACCAGTGAAAAAAGATTAATTTGTTGACTTTCTTCCATGAAATTATTTTTTAAAATAATTTCTTAAAATTTCCTTGCAATATTGATTAATTAAACTTTTAATTAGATATTAAATACGGCAGGTAATCCAAACAAACATCTGTTAAAGTCAGCAGCTTAGCCATTCTAATTTAAATTAATTCGCTGTTTTACCTACCGCCTACTACTAATATCTATGTACGCCACTGGTGCGTTGGCATTATAATATTTTAATAGCATTTTCACTATTTAAGATTTTCAAATCAATAGTTGTAGGTGATACGAAAACAAAACATAAAATATTTATTTATTATAAATAATATTTATTTTATTAATTAACACCCCTTTTCGAGGCTTTACATATGAATATTAATAAATATACATTATTTATTGTACATAACTGAATTGCTTCATCAACAAAATTTTATATTTGTTTAAAGATAAATTGAAGATGTCCACTGACTTGGTATAATTGTTTCCCTTCATAAGTATTCTGGGCAAAGAGGAATACATATGGTAGTTAGTCCCAGAATTTCTGCACTGAAATGAATCCTGACTTCTAGTATTACGTTGTGGAATCTGGAAGCTTATCAATTCTAGCAATACCGGACTATCAATTAAATCATTTAGAATTGTCTGGCAATTTGAACATATTTATTGTACAGGGTTTTCCAATAAGAGATCTTATTTTGAATAGCCCGCTATTTCGGTTACTTTTAAAGCTGTTATTTTTTGACATTTGACAAGTAGAAACTACGTCATTAATAAAAATGGAACGATACACGCTTCAACAACGCATTGAAATTATTAAAATTCACTCGAGTGAATCAAATGCAAATCATCTTGAGTGATGAGGCCCATTTCCACCTCGGTGGCTTCGTCAACAAGCAGAATAGGCTCGGAAAACCCAAGAGTTATTGTTGAAAAGTCTCTCTATCCTCAACGTGTGACTGTTTACGTGTGTGCGGAGTCATTGGACCTTACTTTTTCGAAAATGAGGCTGGAGCTATGGTTACGGTGAATGGATTGCGTTATCGAGAAATGATTTTTTATGGCCGGAATTGGATGGTATTGATCTGGACAACGTTTACTTTCAACTAAACGGCGCTACGTGCCACACAAGCAACGAAACCATTGATCTTTTACGATTGAATATCAAAATAACACCTCTTATTGGAAAACCCTGTAGTTCAACATTATTGCTGGAATACCTTTTCAACAGCTTGTACATGAATATTATAATGTGAGTTCCAGACAGGAGAATTGTAATCAAGTTGACTTTTTACATAGGCAAAATGTGACATTAAACAAATCGTACATTACACAGAGAATCAAATAGCCAAAAATTTACATGTATATACATTGTATTCTCTAAAAATAGGTGAAAAAAGCGTTTTGGTTGGTGTCACTCTTTCATGTACAAAACATTTTGTCAAGCTGGTTTATTCTAATTTATTTACTGTACATCAATGCATTCAAGCAATTTACAGTAATTATTCAGTCCCGGATATATGACATTGGTAAGAATTGAGAAAAGCATTCAAAATAACATAGATGTATATTATATCTATTCTAAAATTTTATATCTATTCATTTTATATCTATTCTAAAATTTTATATCTATTAATTTTATATCTATTCTAAAACTATTGTAATAGTGTAGTAATACCTACGTACTCAAATTTGGTCAACATTGAGAAATAACCTACGAAAAACTGCAAGACTTTTAGCTTTCACTTTTACTTAAAGGGAGTTTATTGAACATTCTAAAACCTTTACAATAAATATTGTTTTATGTTGCCGATAAATTTGTCTTAGGAATCTTAAAATCGTTGCAGCTTGTCGTAGAATAGGCATGCATTGTACTATTAATATTGACACTTTTTAACATAATATACCCCTACAACGAGTAAAATCAATCAGAGATCTTGGAGTACCGCTAGATTCTAAAATGTTATTAAAGGATCGTATTGAACATATTTTCGAAAAAGCTTATAAACAATTGGGATTTATTATACGCATTACAAAGCCTTTCACTATAGCACACACACTAATTCTGCTATATATGTTATACGTAAGGTCACAACTCGAGTTTGCCTCAGTCATTTGGAATCCTCAATATCAAACATACATTGATCGTATTGAAAATATCCCATCCAAATTTATTAAACACCTATCGTATCGCTTTAGAAATCATCGGTTTGACCCTACCGCTTTATATAAACGTAGAAAAATTTCTGGTGCCCTATTCTCAATCATATCTGCTAGAAAAGATTGCATTTCGTTGGCCTGAACACAACACCAGATCAAGCGACTTATTTAGTACACCACACTGTAAAGCCAAATATTCGCAAAACTCTTTAATAGGACGTATCTGTAAAACTTACAATGCCTCTAGAGATGTAGTCATTTTCAAGTGTAACTTGAAAACATATAAAACGCAACTTATTAAACTGATAACTTATTTTTTTTATTTTGTGAAATAATCCTATCATCTTTGTTTATTTTATTGTTTTTTTTATTATAATCATGCGATAACTGTATTACTACTAACTGTCTTTAATTGTTTTTATAACATTTTGTAATTCCATATAATGTTTATTCTTTATATTTCTTTGTCATTTATAAATATATTGTATAGGTGCACATATTGAATCAACGACTAGAATTAATGGATCATTATTTTTTCTAATATTGTAAATAATTGCTGTATATGCTAAATATATAAATGACTGTTTATTTCTTTAAAAAAATAATAATAATAACAATCCAGAAACATTTTACTTGTAAATGTTACTCATGGTTGTGGTTAAAATTTTCATCCTTTAACTTATAAATGGCTACTAGGTTATTATAAACTTATAAATTTTAGTGGACAACATTATTCAAAATCTCTGCTTTTATTGCTAACCCAATTAATTATATTAAGTTTACATATATGTATTTTTTTAAATGATGTAATTTTAAAGCTGCACATCTTGATACAGGAATGCCCTAATGAGATGTGCAGAGTATGTTTTTTATGTTGAAAACTGTTTTTTTAAATAAATAAATGCATCGCAATAGTTAGTTAAAAAGAGCTCCATATTCAGTTTTAAAATATTGCATTAGTGTTTACACTTTTAATGCATCCAATAATGAGCAAATCAGCCACACCTCAAACATAAAGCCCCACGTGGGCGGAACAGGTGGTTGATTGATATTGGATTCCATTATACCGGCGTTATTTTTCAAAGTAACTTTTTTTGTTAGTGGATGAATTTAAATCTTGTAATCAGAAATTAACCTACTTCCCGACATCCGATCGAGCTGAAACTCAGCAGACAAACTTGTTGCCGATGACCGTGCATTATATCAATGTATATAAATATTTTTGGTGACGTATCACGTATATACACGCACACTTATACGCATTTCTCTGAAATTGGACGGGATTACAGCCGTTAATATTAGAAATAAATGTCAGATCTACCCGATCGGCATTTGACGAGGTTGTTATCGCGGTTGATTCCAATTCCTAGGTAGGATGGTTCAATCTTCAGTCAAACCATTTTTTTTAAAGACCGTTTTAAATACGGGTTGATTTTTTTTTACTCCTGCTAATTATTTATTTTGGGATTTGTTTATTAAAATATTTTGGAATTCATACCGACCCGTATGGAAACGGCCTTACTGGTAATCGACAAAACCGAAGTACATATGACGTCTCGCGTACCTCGAAGGATTTAGATGGTTTTAAAATATATTTACTTATAAAACAAATCCCAATTGGGGAATATATAGACGCGCTGTCTTCGGGCAGACTGTATTAAACTTGTGTTTTTTTATATTCTTAATGTGTCCTAGTTCTAGATCAAAGATGCTAGTTCCCCTGTACTCTTTAATTGGAATCTCTGTAAAACAACCACATCAATCTAAAGATTGCAATCTGTCTTTAATTAAAGGGATAATATTTTACATGCATACTGAATGAATACCCTTTTCTAAGGCGAAGGTAAGTTCATTTATCGAACACTTTGGTACGTAATCAAATTAGTAAGTCAAATTGCGTATTCACACTGCCATTCAGTTTACCATAATGGATTAGCGATCACTCGCTTGTTCTATGATGACGCAAAAACTTTACATCTAGGAAGATGTGTTGCACTTTGAAAAATTCCACTAAAATGTAAACAGACAGAAGTATATAATGCTGTGGGCTTGTCCGTGTAGCTGAATAAGCAATTCTTCCTTATTTCTGCTGAAAATTTTTAAACTTTGAAGTTCACTGAAGCGAAAATCAATTTCATTGCCCAGGAGTAGAAAGGCTTTATGTTAAATAGCAATATCAGTTTTCTTTCAAATCTGGATAAAAAACACTTCTTTAAATGATATGTTCGGTGGAAAAATACATTATGGAGTACAACCCAAACAACTGACAAAATCGTTAAATAATTCAATTTTGCTGTGGAAAAATGTACGTCAAATGATAGTAATTGATTGCATGGTGGTGAATTTTCCATTTTTAATGCAGTTTATTGATTAAGTGAGTGGATTAAATTGAGCCCGGCATATTGTTACATTAGCGGTAGCCCTTGGGAAAATGCCGATGATACTGCAAAGCCAACAACGAACTTTGAAAACAGCCGAGGCTGAAAATGGATAGCGACCAGTGTATACAACACCGTCCTTTGCAAGTGGGGATTGATCAGCAGTGTGCTATAAGGATAATTAATGACGAACGGCACTGTGCTCATTACTCTGATGTTTTTAGTACAGAATCGACTGCACTTTAAAACGTCAAAGTAATCAGCAAATGTTATTGTTCAGTTCATTATTACGTAGTTTATACGGTTTTTTGTATTAGAAAATGGGTTCTTTTTATGATCGATTGATTACTCATATGGAAAGTAATGAAAATACGCATGATTATACTCTTATACGATATTTAAAAAATATTATATGTGATTACCGCAAAGAGTCGCTACTTTCCCGAATAGAATATTTTCACTTTTTTCACAAAATAATAAGAAGAAAAAAAATAACGATGTTAGCCTAACCCCATAGAAATTGTTCAAAAAGTCGTAATAAAAATAATTCTAAAAAAACCTCCAGACTTCCCCACTGAACGCGTATTCGAAGGATTCAAAGTTCCTACATTCAAAAACTTATTTATGAAAAATTCAAATTATTAAATAAAAAGATAAATACTCATTCATAGCTGAAAACCGAACCAGACTTAAATATATATTTGAATGCCCTAAACTACACACTTCTTTTGCCCAGCACCATTATACCCACAAAGGAAAATATTTCTTTAATAAATTACTAGAAGAAATTAGAAGCATTAGTGATAAAAAACAAATATTGAGCTATATAAAAAAATATTTTAGGGAAATCGTTAACAAAAAAAATGATTCCCCTAGTTTCACTTGAAAATCTCACAAATTATCCTACTATACTCTACTTATCCTACATAATATATATTTTTTCTTCCTTCCAAATACAATAATTTGTATGGATTTTACTTTTATAATTTTTTTTACTTTGTAACCAAGTTATATTATTTTTTCGCAAATGTACACTCCTCTTCCGTCCACAAGCAAATGCTTTTATTGGAAGTATAGTATAAATTAAAACAGTATGACTTGTAAGCATTGTACATTTATTGTAAAAATCACAAATATTAACAAATACAAAAAAAAATAAATAAATAAATGTATTTTCATGATGACTAATGCATTTTCTATAACAATTTAAAATGTACCATTTTCCATTTACCGCCAAAACGAAATGTTCGTTTTTATTCGTGAGTTCGGCGGCGTTGACGTCACGGGCAACGTTGGTGACAGCCGTCTTTCCAGATATTTGCGTTTTCTATGTCATATTGACGTTTTAGCCAGTTGAGAGCATAATACCTGATTTAAAGAATTTTGCTCTGCTCCGTCTCTCAATATCCAAGTGCTCATGTTCCCAGGTATTTAATCCAGTAGGCTTTTATACTGGACAGTACATGCTTCCATTTTGCATTCTTCCGGACCCAATTCTTTGAGATTTTTTGCCAGTTTTTCACAGGGTAATGAATAAAGTTATGCAGCATGAGCATAGCCATGGTGTATAAAATATAGAATGATACCATATCAGGGATAATGGGAGGACTGTCATTCTCCTCAATTAACTTAATCTTATAAATAAAAGGAAAGCAACAAAATTATATAACAGACTCGCCAATGTTTGGCCGTTAATCGTCCTGGAGGGCGATTCTCGTTCTACTTAACGACACTAAAATCGTCCTTACATTCAAATTAACGATTTTTCTCGGTTTATTCGTATGAAGCGATTCCGGTTCTCTCGTTGACAGATGGAATCCTTAGATTTTCGATTGCGCGCCAAAATTTTTAGCCTTACGCGAAGGGTACCCCTAGACCTGTCATTCGGCGGCCGAACGCTAGCGTTCGCGGAGAATTTGCTTCATTTAATTGTGACGTTTTGACAATTAGCAATATTTGCGTAGTTTTAATAAGAGAAAACTTAATATTATCGTAAGTATTGACTGTAAACATGATTAGTGACTTGTTTGTGGCACAATAATGCTATTAAATGAATTGAATCAGGTAATTGCGATGTTTGTAAAGTACGTAACATGTCGAAAGCCGGATAAGTGATTTAATTTACAATAAACTACACATACCATTGAGGATTTCTACATAAATAATAATAAGTTTCTGGCTGGCGCTCGAAATTGTGGGTTTTGAAGTTAACCACAACGAAATAAGAATCCCTTTCATTCTTAAATCAACTTGGGTGACAGTTACCGCCATTCGGCAGCGTTAGTTTGACAGCAAACGTCACTTTAGAAGTGGTGAATCTGTAAAAAAGTCATTACTATCTAGCGAGGTAAGTACCTTTTCACAAAACGTAAATCTTCGATAAATGGCTTATTTATGTCATTCATAAATAAAATAAGCAGTTATTAAAATGCATTATAATACAAAGTATTTGTTTTTTTAAGTTTTAGTTAGAAACCTTGCGTCACTTAATTATATTTCACCAATTTGTGTTTTCAATAATCGCTTAACAATTTCGTAGTTGCTCTTAACCACGCTTCTTTAGGATTTTTTACTAGGTCTCTCCAAAATCGAACTTGTAAGGATATCAAAAGAACGAGAATCGCTTAATAGTTAAGAAAAGATGTTGCAAGAGACGGACAGCTATCTTTCGCAAACGATAGCAGTCGTTGACGAATGCTATCATTTAGCTTAAGGCTAAAAGAACGAGAATCGCCCTCCAGAGGCCAGCCAGCGTGGCGGCAGTTGTCTGCACCATAGTTACTCAGAAAGTGTCAATAAATAATGGCAAGGAACCACTAACCTGTGTACTTTGCGTCTTATTGCCTTGACTTATAGCCGCGCGTTTAACCTCCCGTAGCAGGGATGTGATTCCATTTCACGTGAAGCCCATTGCACCAATTAACTTCTGTTACGAATAGGTACCGTGTGTGCGTTTGCCAAAGGGCACCTATCTCGATAAATCAGCAATTAGTAATTACACACGCTATTATTTCGTATTGTGCAGTTTGTGGTAAATTCCACTGTTCAAATACCTGGATTTCCATAATATAAAATTGAGTGTGTTGCCATTTTTCCGTTATTTTCCTAATTGAATAATTGCAATGCATGTACTCCAAAATGTTCTCAAGTAAAGGTTCCAAAATGAACTAATTAAGGTACAAACATCTGCTACGGATATGTGGTAGTTTATTTGTTTGTGTTTAAAATTATAAAATAATGTCATTGAATAAACAATTTTTTTAACAATATAAGAGGCTGCTTTTTAAAATTATTTATGAGATAATGATTATTATTAGAAAAAAAAAGTTTTTGCTCTATTTGTATAAATTACAAACGGTTGATTTACGTTGAAACACAAATTTTTAGTATATAAATAAAAATTGTCCATTTAATAATTTTTTTTTAATTACTTTTCACTGTGTTAACACCGAAGGTAGGAAAAGATTATGTTTTAATAATTACAATTAACTAAAAAGTTGCCTATAAAATCGGGCAATTTTTTTAAATGGCTTATATTTCATAATATTGATAAAATAGTACATGTCTGCACTAGCTATTTTATATACATGTTGAATAAAAAATGGGTAATGGCCTCCTATATAATTTGGCAAACAAGAACCACTGATGATCTTAACCTTAACATATGTTAAATTTCTTGACACTTGCAGTGGGCTACGACCTGGGAGGCGTGACGACCAACAGCCGACGGGAGGTCGATCAGGGCAAGAAAGGCGTACACCTGAAGGAGATGCACTGCCTGCACCCAGGCGACCTGTACCCCTTCACGCGGCGGCCACTCTTTCTCATCGTGGACTCGGATAACTCGTTCGTGTTCCAACACATCCCGAGGTACTTTGGACAGCCGATCGTGACGCTGATGTCGCCGCAGGACATACCGCCGGCATTCCAAGGTACGTTAATTTTCTTGTTAAAGCTTCGCTTAGTGAAGTGACTAAAAGTTCACCTGTGCTGAACACATCCAAGGGGGAGGAGATGAAGGCCTCATAAAAAACAGAGAAGTAAATTTTGTGACAGACGACGCTATATGCATCGAGTATTTTTGATTCAATTCAATTTGTTTATTAATTTCAAAATTGGTAATTTCAATGCGTTTTTAAAATATTTTTATAATAAGAATTCTAAGATTAATATTTACAGTGTGTATATCAACTATACCAGTGATAATAGAGCTTGTCTTTTAAAGGAAGCTTCATTGATGCAAAACATGTCGATATCCGAATCGATTCTGTTCAACAGCAAGATTGCTCTCCCCACAGGCATGACAATTGGCAAGTTAGTTCTGCAGGCCGAGAGATAAAATCGTCTATGTTGTCGGTGACGTAGATAACCACCGGGAACATAGAAATGAATGTAAAATTATTATGATGTGAAACATCTTTTGGCGTGCCTAGGGAGGTAAAACCAACTCTCGCGTAGCAACTCTCTAGGACGATGCTTTTGGACGGAATGACACTTAATTTGGCCAGCCTCGTGATTTGTCGGTTCTTTCCACCCGGCCGCCAAAACTCTGTGCGGTATACTTGCTTCTATTCTCAATAAAATTGGTAATGGATCTATTCTAAATGATGATGAATTTAATTCTAATAATAGTAAAATAATTCTTTTCTTATAAAAAAAAACTGATTTGGTTACTTTAATTTCACTTCCTTCAATAAAAACCAATTTCGATGATTCGCATCTGCATGGCGCCTCGCAACGGCTATTTTCTTTTTAGAAGAGTCCTATTCATATTATATGTTGTCACACGAAGCTATAATCTTCCTTTCCCCCATTCCCTTAGCATGTGCTAGAGGGGTGTGGGAGAGCACGGAATAAATATTTACATGTATATATAAAAAAAAGAAAAAAATTAATACGCCCATAGGGCTTTATACTGGGTACATTGAAATGTTTACGATTTTGTCGATAACTTTTACATTTTTTTGCATATTTTTACGGAATCTGTAACCTTGACACACAGCTATGTTCCGGTGAATCTGGGATACAGGCGTTTGTCTTCATTATGTTTACTTATTGGTTTTAGTAAATGTGGACAACAAGTGAATACAGACGAGCTTTTTAAAAGTCAACATGAGTTCTTACACCCATTTTTAATCTGTTTTTCTCTTTTTTCCATTTTCTTTCACATTATTTATAATATGTCCATAAATATGCTTATTTTTCTAGTTTTACAATGATTAACTTACATCATTAGTGATATTACAGTGTTTTAGGCCCAGCTGTTTCGTAGGAATTCTAATTTAAATTGTCATCAAATGGTCGTTCAGTGCCGTATTGTTTTTTTTTTGTCATTTGAAAAGTCCCCGTTAAACGCTGATTTCAGGCGCGTTTCTTTAAAATTCTAATAAGCTGATAAGCTTTAATTTAGGAGGCGGGTTTGTGTACCGCCGTCCCGGGAACTTTTTATTGGATAACCAACATTTGGTGATTTAGCAGGGGTGCCGCGTTAATCGAGTGATGTATGTTCAGTATACGCCTGCCCACCAGCGGCGTGAACAGGTTGTCTAGCACGGTCGATCGATAAAGAATATATTGATAAAGTCGATAACTTGTCATCGTTACCGAGCACGACTGCAGATCGCTAACAAATAAACAACAGTACACGTCGAATGAATTAAAACCACTTGGTCGTTGTGAAGTGTTGTTTGTTCATTGGCGACCTGCAGTTAAGCTAGGGAACGATGACAAATTACCGACATTATCAGTAAAATCTTTATCAATCGATCATGCTAGCTACCCTGGAGAGAATGGTTTGGGGAGACCATTTTGCCCTCTTCAACTGGTATTTCGACCCATCTCCTTGTGTCGCAGTAGCAGGAATATATTCATATGTCCGTCACTTAAGGACACATTGATCCCTAGATTCCTACCGACCCCTCATACCTTTATCCTTCCCTCTTAAGAACTTCCTCTCCTAACTTTCCTTAAAAAGATCCTCCACACAGCATCCCCAAAGATGACATAGGCCCTGAGGGAAATTATTTTCTTCGCGGTAACATGATAGTTTTCTTCTTCTACTGATCGAAATTTGTTAAAAGTTGAAACGGCGTGGGAATGGCCATTTGATTTAGCCTTTTTTATATTTTATTTCTTGCGAAATAACTGGGCCAAACTGTTTCATATTTATTCTTATGTACTCGTGTGTACTTAATTGTATTTTTCAACGTGATAAATATATTTAATCTTTACTTTTACATACAAATTTTTTATGATTTATGTTTTTTCTGCAAAAGGTATTGCACATTATTTACGACTAGCATGAAACGAGCAAGAACCTATTATGGTGGTTGAGATACTCAGACATAGGCACTCAAATAAAATGTTAACAAAGTTCATGTCTAAGTACCGACCAAAAAATGTCTTCAATTTGCCTTATCTTCCAAGGAAATACACAAAATGCATTTTACAACATTTTAAATTATGTTTTTAGTTGTAAAGCTATAGAGTTTTCCAGGGGGGGTAGGGAGGTGCTGTAGAAAAATTTCATATCAAAGGGGGAGGAGAGCCAAATAAGTTTGCAAAACTTCATTCTACTTTAGAAACTTTGGATGTAGAGAACACTGTACGAGCCCCGTTCTTACATCACTTATTTTTTTATAAATAGTATAACAGTAAAATATATATTATCAATTTTTTGATTTATTTTTTATATCTTGCTAGAGCAATCCCGATGAGTTACAAAACTCATTGTAGGACGAGAGGAACTTATTTTGTTTTCTTGCGTCTGCTCTGTGGTTAATAACAGATGATAAATAAATAAAAACAAATAAATATTCCAGGTGTCCGGGAACTCGTAGTGTCAATTTTTATTTTTTTTTCCAAAATCGAAAAGTATATGACTTTAATCGGGTGCCCCGTCCTAAGGTCACATTGTACATGTTTTTTTACGTAATATTAAGTAAGATTTTTGTAAGGGTGTTAATTTTATTATAAGTGTGTTAAAATATTACAACAGGAAAATTATAAAACAGTATCTAGAAGCAAACATGCACAACAAAAGTGTTAATCTTTGTTAGGTTGCAACATTGTTGCAATTTTTGAACTCAGTTATTTTTAATGGTTTTTTATTCAAGGGGAATGATATAATTTATGTTACTTATTTTAAATAATTTAATTGAGAAACATTGAAAATTTTTTTTTCCAAATGTCATTTTAGTTTCAGGTTGGTGGAATGTATGTTATAATGGGGATCTTCACAAGCGTGAAACTGTTGAATCTAAATCACTTTTGGATTCGATTTTGTAGTATGAATTTTTTGATTTCAGCTTTCGTTTTCATGTAAATCGAGTACGAAGTCGGAATTTGCTATGACAAATTTAAAAATATCGGTCACTTGGGGTTAAAATCAGTTTTATGTCTTTTAAATTTCATCAAAGCATAGTTGCGAAAAAAAGTTTATTTGGGTTCTCTATTTTTATCGGTTGTAATACGAGTAGGTATATTAATAGAAAAAATACCATAATCACTTCCAAAAATGCTTCGAATAAATTTTGTAATTTGTACCTTGTTCATGGAGAAAATTACATGTATTTATGTGCTGGAATTAAACACGTTAAAAACTGAGTGCTAAATAAATTACAAATGTGAAGAGAAACAAAAAAGTTAAGCATTTCTCTCCGTGTGTAATGCGTAATTCTGCCAGTGTGTAGTTTCGGCAGTGTATTACTGGCACGTGAAATCCACGCCTGTGTAATCTCTTTATGTTATTGCATTGCACTACCCCTGCATACATTCTGGAATAAATTATTATTATTTCCAACCTACCTAGATTCTGAATAAGAATAAAATATTGGTGATACTTTAATGATTAATGTTTAACTTCAATATTTCCGTATTTCTAGATCAAATCCAGAACGGCTCGCTGTTCACACTGTTCTGCATTCGCCCTTGACGGCGTTCTGCTACTGCTGCAACCTGACCAACGTGCCCATCCACCACTGGGAGCGCTGCCAGTCCTACATCGACCGGTTCGTCACGGAGGCCTCCAGGCTGTTCACGCGCTGCAGAGTTGGTTAGTGCTACCATTCTCTTCTCTTACCGTATTCCACCAAAACCTCCTAGATCACAAGGCCGGGCCACTGAATCAAATTAGCCTCCTAACTTTTAGGGGAACCTTAAAAAAAACGATTTTTATTTATTTTTCAAGCTAACTAAAACATTTTAAGATTTTTTAATAAATAGATTTTTTTTGTAAAATCCCATGCAAGTTATGAGGCTGTTTTGAATGAGTGCCCCGGCCTTGTGATCTAGGAGGTTTTGGTTCCACATTCATACTACGGTAATCTTGGGGATGAAAATGAACACTTTTTTTCATAAGCACCCAAATAAATTTTTAAAATCTTATCTTTGTGTGACTTACAAAGCGTTCGTATAAACACACTTTTATAATTATTATTTCTTCCCACTCGGTCAGCTGTTCTATTTAAGATTTTAAATGCGGGGTGGTCATTTTTTTATTCGAACACGTGCATTACTCGCAAAAGTAAAGCTACGATTACACAGGATAGTTTTTATTGCATTTTTTCGTAATCAGAATTGTTTTGTTTAATAAAACTAACAATTTTTTCTTTGATTATCACGATAACCACATTTCAAAGTTTTTGGTATGATTTTTTTGTGGTGTGAACAAGGTGTACGCATTTAAAGATTTGGAATCGTGTCTCTTGCGGTATCCGAGACTGAGAAAAAATATTTTCAGTTCCTTCTTGTAATTTGGTCTCAAATCCAAATTTGAGTTTGAAAAATACCGCGCAGCCGTTCCTTGCTTAAGTGTAATGCCAAATAAAATAAAATAAAATAAAAAATAAAAATACCGGAAAAATATCTTATACTACTGTGACAGTTGTATAAGCGTTCAAGTTTCCATTTTAAAATATTATGATGTAGGTACGTTAAAAGATGATTGAGTTTGTTAGGTTAGGAAATGGATTGAATTTGAAGATGAATGTATTTTTTTATTAAATCTACCATAAAAAGTAATTGCATGTCACAGTATTTAAATATGTATTTCTTTGCAGATGTGGCCTACATGCAGTTCTTCGGTGATGACTTCCTGCGGTTGGTGCTGGTGCGTTACGTGTTCTGCGATGTGGTGCTGCGGTTGCACCGCGGTTTCCGCGGGCGTCAGCAGCGGCCGCGTGCCTCGCCCGCCCTGCCCGAGGCCGAGCTGCTCGCGCACCCCTCCCTGCGCGCGCTCGTGCTCGACCTGGCCGCGCACCTCGACCTTGGCGCGCACTTCTCGCACGAGGCGGCCGAATGACCCCGCCGCTCGCGCGACTCGCGCGACTCCCGCGAATCCCGCGAAGACGTGCCGCACGCCTCAGTCATGGCCTCCCCCTAGATTAGACAAGCGAGACTAAAAGCTGGAGACCTCCAGAATCACAGTACATGATATATATTTACAATACATATTATATACACCGCGTTTAAAGCTCATACCGCGAAGTCTCAGGGACTAGAATCCTTAGAGAAGTAGAAGTCACCGCGTTTAGCGAAATTTCGTGGGTGGATTCTTTATAAACCAAGAACAAATGTTTATTTTTATTGATCAAAGTTCACTTTTTTACCTGTGCAGATTATGAGTGTCAATCGTATTAACTCATGCGTGCAACATATTTTACAAAATCAGTCATAATTTTTATTTTTGGAATAAGGTTGGAACAAGTCTTAGATGCGACCGTATCTTTTTCTGATTTATTTCTTTCAAATTTTCGTTTAAAAATTACTAATATGGTCTTCAATAATAAAGCAATAATAATTTTCACGAATCACTCCCTGAATTTCGTGGTTTGATCTTGAATCACGGTGTACAGGCAATATTTATTCGAAAATACCGCTTACAACCGATTGCTACGAAGGCGGTAAACCTTTTATTTGTAGCTTTACCGTCTTCAGTGCACTATAAATAACGAAAACCAATAAAATTCTACCATCTATCAAATTCAAAATCTCTTCGACTTCCTATTAATCGTAGCTAACTCGAAATATTATATAAATGAAATAGATAAACCTCAAAAGAGAAAGATAACATAGTTTGGTAGGTGGTTGTATTTTTACAGAAATTAGGATATGTAACATGGATGTTTGAATGTTTTCAGATACACGGAATAGTCCTGTTGCATGAGAGTTTCTTGTGTTACTATAACCGAATAACATAAAAAGGATATTATACAATAACACCTGAAAGACCAAGGACATGTTTGTTGATAGTCGATTGACATGAGGAGCTAATGAGTTCAAACTGAATGACATTTTGGTATATTTAGTGGTTACTAAAAAAACATACCTCTCGGTGAAAATCGTTAACAAAAGTGGTAGGTTAATGATTATTATCTGTACATATTAAAGTAAAGTTTTCTTTTTTGTTAAATATGAAATAAATGTGTATATTATCGTATTCAGCGTAATATTACGGCGCAACTAGCTAATTTCGAAGTAGGTTAAGATAAAATGAATTATACCTATCTTAAGCCGCGTTCTGACAGAAGGAACGTTAAACGCATTATAATATGGCTTTCAATTGATCTCAGACACTTTCTGCCATATTGGTCTCTCTGTCCTGGTCGTGCGCGGCTTTACCGGCACGGAATCTCACTCGGGTCTTGTTCGATACCGATTCTTGCATTATTATCGTTGGATCGATGTTATAATATATTACATTGCATCACTTGAGAGCGCGAGCCAAGCAAATCCACGGGAAATTGCGAAATTCTGGCTCAGTCTCAACGCTCGATAGTCCAGACGGGAGTAGGTGGCCGAGGGCAAATAATTCGGGTGATGTTTGCAAAACGGACTTAAATGAAAACTCTGAACAATTACTTTCAGATTTCATATTTTTTATCGTAATACAACCTTTATTAATATTTGCAGCTATCAAATTTGATAAAAAGCAAGACAGATTTAATTCCCAGCCACTTTCTGAACTTTTACCTACACCTGGAATAAGTTTCGACCATATACACGATGTCTGGAAACTCGTAGAAAGTACAAGCGGAAAACTGGTGAATCCACATCACATTTTCTAACACATAGAGCACCCAAAAAAATCGATCTGAGGACATAAAGAAAACAACTATTTT